>CM023539.1:57042489-57642489 GCA_013350335.1 Chimonanthus salicifolius
AAGATTTTTAACAAGTAAAATCTTGGAGCATAAAACAGTTCCATCTGACGAAAAGTTACAGAAACAGAGAATTCATGTTAGTCAGTCGAATCAAAAAGGTAAAAGGAAAGACAAGTAAAAGATCTTGACTGATTTCTTGAGTAGGAACTAAGAACTGCTCATCATAATATCGTAACATAGCATCCTAGTTATCCATCTTACAAAGTTTGCCATCTAGTTGTCCATCCAAGTGAAACACAGTGCATGATGCTCTAGTTGGAGTTCATCTCACAAGTACTTCGACACTTGATCCTTGCTGGATGTCCACCCATAAGTTCGAGTGAGGCGGATCTGTGAGTATTTATCCAGTTGAGTACATATAAAAATCTATACCTATATTCTGCAAGAAAGAAGTGACACAAGTTACCTGTGCAAATGCATAAATCGCCCGCAAAATTCGTGCATAATCTGTACCAATCATTTGGATCACAACATCTGCAAGAAATGTTCCCCAGAGCCTACATAAAACAGAGCCAATGGTCAGATCGTGTTTGATGATAAATATTCTGGAAACGTGAATTCTGGAATGATTTCCTCAAGCAAATGCTCAGAGTCCGCTAAGACTATCCAGAACTATTAAACATGTTAACAGGACAAAAAAATTCCCTACTTGAAAGCTTATTAAGTTTCAAAGAATCCCAATAATGTAATCCCTACAAGGATTATGCATTATACAGCCAACATGAAGCTAGAGCTCAAGAGTGTAACAAGAATCTAAGATATAATTTTAATTTCACCACCATTTTCTTTATTTTATAAATGAGTGTTTGGTCAAGTACCTCTATTTCTAAAGGAGAAATGTGGAGCTTCATGACTGCTTCTGGAGTGATTTCTAACACGATACTAGAATGATGGGATGGTTTGTATTGGATTAAAGTAACTGTTTTAAAACTATATCCAGGTAGCAAGTCACCTGAGAGTAATTCACTTGCCTACCGACTAATCTTCTGGAAAAGTCAATTTATTTTTATTTATTTTGTAGTAACAATGACGTACAAGGACATCACCATTTATCAGCATGTTTGATTGTAGGTAACCCTGCCTGACACTCTGCATCCATGTCTGACACAAACATGTATGTGATCCAAAGCACAGATTATAGAAATTTCATGCAAGCCCAAAATGGATGTATTGCTGGGTTGATCCTGAAAGGATCAACTAGACCGTGGAAGAACAGTTAAAGGAAACTCAATGATGTTACATTTTGGATTTGAATTCAGACTTCTTGTTATCCAGGTATATAGATTGAATCACTAAATGAGAGCAATTGAGGGGGGAGGCTCATACATTGGACCGAGTAACATCATCATGCTTCTTAGCCCAAGGTATCGCGAAGCTGCAGAAGCAAAACCCTGTGGACAAAAAATGTATGAGAAGATAGTTCAGAAAGAGAGGAAACAAAATGTTTTAAGAAACATAACATGCACACTTCATATCACGGAAAAAAACTTTTTTTCCCTAAGTTCATTGTTGTCATTTGAAATTAGCAAAACGCCAATGCATCAGAGGTTGAGATTAAAGAGAATTAAATAGCATCACCTTTCTCGCTGCAAACAATGCCATTCTGGACTCGAGGTTAATTGCTGCTAATTGTCCTCCCTAAAAGACAAAAGCACTGGTGAATGCATGTGGAATGACACAAGGAAAACTAGGACACCAACAATAGCATTTTGGAGGAGGGAAATCCCAAAAACATAAAGCACACTTTTAACATAGCACGACCTGATGAAAATATGGAATGGCTCTAATTTCCACAAGATGGCATCAAATTTGAGATTCCATCCAGCAAGAAATTTGAAGTACAGAAAATGATGAATAATAGCATTAGCAACAAGCATCTCTGATGCAACCCTAAGAAACAAAAGTGCAGAGATCCAGCAAGAAAAATAAAAGCAAAACAGACTAGAAATTCAAAAATTGCCTTAGACATATAAATTGGACACACAGTCAAAGACATAACATAAAAGCAATATCAAATGCAAGTTGTCTTAATCACTAGACCAATAACCTTTATGGTTGATCTAATAGACCAGTTAATAGGTCACTTCAAACAACTGCATCTACCTTTTTGATAATTTCACACTTTATCTGATAGTTTGCAGCTTCTGACAACATCTTCCCAGATAATCTCCTTGCTAACTACCATAAAAGGCAAATAAATTAACAAAGAACAAGTAAAGACCGGTTATTCATCTTAAATAAATAATAGGGAAATAGAGAGAAATGACAATAGATGGATTGCCCTTATACCAATTCATAAATCTTTGCCAAAGCAAACATACCACCGCCCTATCAGAGACAGAACCATATCCAGTTAATATTAATAAAATGAAGTGAAAATAAGTTGAGAACAGATATCAAAACCCCAAATATTGATACATATGCATCTTTTTGTTTGGATGAAGTGCAAGCCAATCATTACAATCATCCATAAGAAAAATACCAGTGTAGTTTATCAAAATCAGCAGGGTAGGTTACCCAGCCACAGAATTATGTCTCAGGTATAGTATTTACACTTACGATTGAAGTGCCAGATACAAGTAAACCACCCGTTTTTGTGTGACCAAATAAAAAGAAAACAAGTGAAAATATCATTTCCAAAAAAATTCAAAAAGAAGACATCGATAAGAGGAAAAATGTTTTGTACTTTGCAGGCAAGCAGTTCTTGAAGTTCCGTTAGTAGGAAGCGATGTTGGTAACAAGAAGTGATGGGTCTCCAGCCGATGAAATGTGAAGCAACATAATCAAGGAAGATTTACAGGGAAGAAAATCAAGATGAGGAAGAAATAAGATTAAATAGCATCAACCATGTAATTTAAGGATATGTGGTTCACCCATCCTTTTAGACCAAAAATTAACTCCTGCTAGGCCTTCATTCAAGTTAATGTCATTGCGGTGAACATGTCTATTGACAGGTGATTCCAATCTGTAGAAGAATAGAAAAGATGCAAGCTGTAGCCCATAGATAGACCACAGTCAATCTTAAAATATTGGCTTTTCGTAAAGACCCAAGACCCCAAAATGTGAAACAGGTATGCTATGGGTCCCCAATATTAAACCTGTCTTGAGATTCACGTCTCCAATACCAGATCCATGCCAAGTTTATTAGGAAAAACTAGTTTACAACCCTTAAAGAAACAAAAATCAACCCAATAAGGAAACAAGAAATGAAACAAAAACATTTCATGCAGATTTAACCTATCTCCAAACAAAGAAACAAAAACCTTCAAAATCATTGATTGTAATTCCTCGGCCCCAACTTTCAAGACAGATAGTGCACGCATCTTCCATTGACCAAGTCCAACTTCTGAGCCACTTTGACCATCAGAAACTGCAAATTTGTCCAACAGAGAAGGAGTACTTCCAGATTCCTCACTGCAAATGGGTTATGGAACATCAAAAGATAAGTCCATACCAAAATGAAATTTAAATAAATACTTCATGTAGAAATAACATCACCTGGTTGATGCAACACAGAAGATAGAACATAAGAGATAAGACAAACAAGATCAATTACATCAATTAGTGGTCCAAGTTAAAGTTTATCGCAAAAGATCACGATTCATTTCAAGAACCTTGTTCACTAGAGGGCAAAGTACAATTCAGTAGCCCTTGCAAATCTTTGCAAATTATGTAACTCATGAACTCATAAGTGACTACAACATTATCTATTCCATTCTCTGTTGGGTGTTGCAATTTAGGAGGACCAACATGATGCATGCAAGTTGTGCCAGAATCTTCTTTCTGTGACATTTTCAGAGAAATAAAGAATAGAATTTCGGAAGACACCTGGAAACATCATCATCATAAAACATTTCTTGATCTAGAGTCGATTTTTTTATCTCTACTCTTCCACTCTACCCTGTCATAAGCCATGTGCTCTGCCACTCCACACTCAGTCAGGTACTTTTTATTACTTCTCTCCAAGTTCTTGAAGGCCTCCCTCTCCTTCTTGTACATCATACTTGTAGTTTTTTTCTTCAAATAGGGCCTACTTTCAGTCTTCTACTCTCCCACTTGCATGTCCAAACCAATTTAGATAACTCTCCCATAATTACTCCTCAACCGGAGTAATTTTCGAGTTCTCTTAATATGGCCATTTCTAATTCCATCTTTTAAAGTTACCCTACACATCTATCTCAACATGTGCATCTCTATATCCACAACATCTGTAAAACTTTTGCCTCCATCATTTGAATTGCCTTTGTTATTCATATCATCATCACAGCCATTTCCGATCTTCCTTTGTCTATTCATAGTTTGTCAAAAAAAAAAAAAGTACTCTAACCTGTATCAATGCTGCACAAAAACCTACAGACCTTAACAAAGACATCAAGACCACCATGTAAAGTAACTAAATGACTTGGACCAAGTTTCTTTCCTGTCAATTGAAAAGCACTACATGACAGTAGAACAATGATGTCAAAGAATTTTTACAGCATCCTTTCTTGTACTTCTCTCTTCTAGCTTCCCGTTGTGATGTTCCCTAATTACGACCAGAAGCTTTATAGAGCATTTAAAATATTGACGATTATTGTATTATGTGGTATTAAAGGAAATATTAATTTATTGCAAAATGTAATGACCATTTTTTCCTTTTGCACCATTTTTAATGTGTATCATTTTTAATCGCATTGTGTAGGTATCAGTTCATATATTTTATTCAAAAATACTTTATTAAACATACCATATTTAGTTTCATTCATTCCTCTTTTCATGGTTTGGCATTTGGAATGATCCATTTATATTTTCAAATTTCTCAGAACTTTTCAGTAATTCTATAGAACACCTAGTAGTACTTTTAATTGGAAAGCAGTAAGCAATGCAACAATTTTAGATGGTTTCTTTATAAGTACACATTAATTTCAATTTTTAAGGAACACAAACAGCAGCTGAGGTGCAACACAAGAGAGGAAAGCATAACATGCACCAGAGTTAGAAATGCACAAATGGCTCCATAATATAATTTGAAGGGGGTTGCAACAAATCTATCATCACAGATGGATCATGTTGAGTTTCTGCCTAAGCCGTTGGGGTGATTCTCACTGTTGTCCTCTTAAATCTTGTAGCATGAGTATTAGTCCAGAGCTTAAAGGAAACAGGAGGTGGTCGTGAGGATAAGAGAAGAAGGTAAAAGGCTTTGATCTAGCTCAAATAAAGGGGTCAAAGGAGAAGAACAAGAACATCTAGAAAGAACGAACATACTACTCCTTTGATGTGACGACAACAATTCACCACTTATTTTGTGGCCAAGGTTTAAAGCCATAGGCAAGAACCACACAGAGGTGATGACTACCAGAATATGAAAAACCAACATCTCATATCCACCAAAAATCTTGAGACAGATATCCACCAAAAAACTTAAATATTCTTGTGGCAATGCAGAACCTCAGGCAACATCAATTGGCATTGTTTTGGCACAGTTTGTACATTTTCAAAAGATGGATGTGCACAGGCAATCTCTAATCTATTCCAGAGATGGTACACTGAATCTCCTCAGTGCCATGGAACGTCATGGATTCCTTTGTCAAGTTGGCATGGAGGCAAAACAGTTCCATCCAGTCATATTCCAAATAATATGAAAACCAGCAATCAAGTTGCTCATGTTCTAGCCCAGATGCAGCTCTCGGTACCACTCCTCATCGAAGATGACGTTCCTCTGCATACTCAACAACTTTTTCTTTTCTATACTTCTGAGAAATGAAGATGAATCATGAATGACTACATGAATGGAGGCACTGCCTTTTGTTTTTTTTTTTTTTTTTTTTGAATGATAGGCACTGCCTTTTGTTAACCAGTCTATGCATGCAAAAGTTGTATATAATTATCAACCAGTTTCGAAAACTAGAAATAGTTTGTGTTTCGGTTACTTGTCCCAGGAGAGCCCTCTTATTTTGTATTGAATGCTGACTAGTATCAGTGTACGTGCTCTTACATTATCACCTTCATATAACATAAAATAGAGTTTTATGGCAAAAAAAGAGGTCTCATATCACCAGTGGGAAAAAGTAGAATCCAGATTGAGAAGATGAATCCATGGAGAGAATTGATTCTCAGAATTCCTTGGAAATTAATATGTATGGTACTTGGTGTCATCAATAAACATGTGATCCACATGGTACCATCTTCAACCAAGAGGACAGTGAAAGGAGCATTTGAATCAAAAGTCAAAAAACAAGGAGGATATTATTGTTTACTTGATCCTCATGACTCACAAGATTAAACAAATTTCAAAAAATATACCATCTTTCTGTAACTCATTATTATTCTGCAAAGTCATACTCGCTGAAATCCTTAAAAACAATACTTATCAAGATAGAATTCATGGACAATACCTCGAATGTTCCTGCAACAAATGCAGAAAAATCTCTGCCTCTAGATCTTCGGTTGACAGTTTGCTTGTACATGGAATGCTTAATTTTCTTCTTACATCAAGTAAGACATTTCTATATGATGGCCTCCAACCCCTTTCAGTAATAAAATGTAAAATTATCAGATAAAAGACCTAAGTGAAATCCTAATGAAAATCAATGGGATGGAAGCACCAAAGTAAAGTGAGTCCAAACAGTATAATTATACTCTTCAAATAAAGCATAGACAGTATTTCAGTGGATCTAAACATAAGTAGAGAAAAGATGCTATGGAAGTTTTCTTTAATGATATTACTAGGTGAAATCTTACAATAGAAATATCTAAATACCTATTGAAGTGAGATAATAACCTTAATGTCGATCGAGCATCTGCAGCAAGAAACAAGAACCGTGACTCAAGATGCCTAATGAAATCTTCCCGTCCCTCATAATCCACTTCATGCATGATTCCAACATCTGCTTTGTTTGTTATTGACTTCAATAAGGGACTAAAGTAGCTGCACAATGTATTAAATAATTTTATATTTATGCATAACATTAATCATTGTTCGAAACTCAAACTCGACTCGAAGTCATATCGAGTCAAGTAACTCGGGCAAGTTTTGGACTCGACACAAAAAAAAACTCTGCAAAACCCATTGATTAAAAATTCTATCGAGTCGAGTCAATTCAAACCAACTTGCCCAAGTTTTTTCAAGTTTTTAAGCTTTGATATTTATTAACTAAAGAAAATTAATTTTATAAAATGTAGCTCAATTCTGGATTTTCGAGCCAATCCAAAGCAAAGCATCATAAGAAAATATGTATCTAAAAGTTAATTAGCATCACGGAAGAAATTCTGAATAGTCCTATCTGCATCAGATGCAGTCGGCCACTAAAACAGCTTTGCCAAACTTAATTACAAGTGCTAACCCCCAATAGATGTGTAAATAGCTCTAATAATGATGATGATGACTATGATAATGACAATGGAAGTTGACATACTTCAAGACACACCTCAGATGAAACAAAAACCTCCAATATTGACCGGACCTGTTTTTCACTTTTTCACATAAACAATCTTGCTAGTTCATTTTGGAGGCTCACAATCTGATTTTGGTTCGTTATACCTATCTCTTCACGATATAAATTTTTTTCACTTTTTAAATTTTTTTTTTTAAATGGTACTGAATTAATATTGAAGGCACCATAGGTGCAAAAAGAATGTACAAGGCAACAACAACCAAAAACAAACAAAGGACCCCTGGACCCCTTACACCCACAAAAACAGGCCCCCAAAGAAGGAAAAACAGTTCAGCAAGAGCCTAAGAAAGAATGCACAACAATTGCGAAAGGCATCCAAAGGGCTATTTATTAGGTCTTTAGATATAAAGCCAAAGATGAAAACCGAAGAAATTGTTGGGACCCTTTTGCAACCATTCTTGAAACTTCTCTAGCATGACACAAAGCTCAGAAAAGAAACTCAAGTATATCAAGTTTAACGGGGTGGAGGAACTGAAATTGATACTTTACTACTCAAGATAAAAGTCACAAGTCTATCCAATTTCATCATATATATCTTCAGAGAGGACAACCCATCCTTAATAGCAAAAATCAACACAAATTTTCATGTTCCAAGGGAAGCTTTTGAACTCTTATGCATGGTATGCACCCTCCATTTGCTGACATAACACAAAAACCTAAGCATTAAAGAAGGCCATTTATTGGTCCATGTTCCTATTTGTCCCTTTATCCAGGCATTGCAGAAGTAGCAAGGTCATCAGCTAGCAATTTATAAGAGCTGATACTTCATTTGCCCATTTTTCACACTGCACCAAGCACGCAGGAACACAATCATCACTGGACACCAAGTAATACAAAGCAACTGCAATTATTGGTGTCAACATGAAATGCACTTTATGTCTAAACATGGTGCTTCCTAACTTTAAAGAACAAAGTCAGTCAGCATCAATAAAAAGAAACAAGAACAAATAATTTCATTAAACAATTCCATGCAATCAAAGAAATGCATGGCAAATGCAAATTTTGGGTCCGAATTTCAATTTCACTCTGAATATTCAGAAGGGGAACATCTCTGGCTGTGCCAAACACACAGCAGAGCAATTAAACATAGCTTTCCAACTTAAACAAAGAAATATCAATCATCAGCATCATCTCCCATGCCTAAAAAGACCAATTCCAGACTAAGAAACAAATACATAAAATGAAATAGTCTCTGAAAGTATTCCACTTGAATAGAAAGAAACCAACATAAGTATTTATAAAATACTTAATCAGCTACTAGAAGAAGTCCAGGGCAGAGGAACAGTTCAATCCAGATCCAATAGGACAGGTAGGGAATCATAGGGAGTTGCTCTCGTACATGACATCTGGAAAGTTGATGGGGAAATGGACCCCCACCAACATAAAGAGGAGGTTGTGAATGTTGCAATTGATCAAAGAGAGATGCTATATGCACCCATGGATTGTACCCCTTTTTTACCAGTATGTTGGCTTCTCAAGAGCTACATGGGATAAGCAAACATGTAAGCTACCACACCAGCAGATACAAATCTGGGTATGTTCATGGAGAATACTTAGCATTTTCCATGATTGAAAAAAAAAAAATCAGCTCCTCAAGACATTGACAGGTATGATACATAGCAGAGATAGTGGAATGTCAATGATGAAATAGTCAATGGCCATCAGTCAATTATGAATTTCTGGTTAAGCTATTTTTTATCAATTGGAACATCCACAACCTCCTTTTTATGCTAGCGGGTCCATTCCCACGTTACCTACCAAATGATCCCTGTAGGATTCAAACCCTAGTTAGTCATTTGGCATAGAAATCCCATATTTTTAAATATTTTTTCAAACTTCATGTTGCATTTGCATATTTTTATTGAAGCAATGGCAAACATGCATCACATTTTACACTATTTTTAAAATATTTTGATGTATTTTAAATAAGTGCATATTATGAATAGAAGCATTCTTTAATATTGGCCATTGAATATGCTGATTGCCAATATTTTTTCATATTTTTCAACATACTGACGGAATCATACACAAACTTTTTCTGAATTGTATTTTTGTATGCCAGTAATTAACTATGATCGAGGCTTCTTAAATCTGGCATGGAATTTGATGTTCTGAATTTTGAAATGGGGAAGATGGGACTCTCCCGGGACCAAAAAGAATTCTTTCGATATCATATATTCAGAACCAGTACATTTGACAGCACTTCTGAGACATTTTAATATATTTTGTTAAAAAAGTATCATTTTTTTTTTTTTAAATGCCTTGGCCTCATAATTTCTTCATTGCCAATTTTTTTACAATACTTTTCAATGTATGGACAGAACCCACACACACTTTTTCTCTGTTGCATTTTTGCCATATGCCAAATGATTCAGTATGATTCAAGCTCATTAAATCTGGTTATGAAGTCTGATACGCTGTCAATTTTGAAAGGGGAGATAGGACTGGCCTTGGACTGAAAAGTATGCTTTCGATTTCATATAATTCAGAATCGGTGGCCAACTCCAGTACTAACCGCAGCTCTGGATCGAAACTGCCTGCAGAAACCAAAATCCCATAACCAATCAAACATCAAAAATGATGGACAAATCGTCCAATTCGCCAAATTTCATTCCTTTAGGAGAAGAGGGCGGTTGCTGTAGTCGAAGTCCAGTCTTAGTCAGACTTATTATTACTGGCAAATTTCAAAACAGTGAAATTTGGTGACAGTCACCGAAGACAGTTTACTAAAAATACTAAGTTTGACTAAAAGTAGACTTCAAAAGCAACGAGGGGTGGAGAATCCAACCACCAATCCTCCATCAAAAAAAACCCAAATCAGAAAAAGGACAGGGATGAGCATAGAAGAGAAATGGACCTTGTGCTGTTCGAGAAAGGGCAGCTGCTTGAGGAAACACTACATGGCCTAGAGCATCTTTACGCCATTGAATCTTACGCCTCTGTTAAATCCCATTGATAAGGGTAAGAAAGAATGATAGAGAAGATCAAAGATAAAATGTGTCCAGAAAAGTTGGAGCCTTTTGCCTCGTCAAAAAGGGATTTACCAAAGAAGAGGAAATAGGAACTCGATTGTGAAGAAAATAGAGTTCAGATGTTGCAAAGAGAGGGAAGGGCGTGAAGGATAAGAGTATTGCAACCACCATCTCTCTTTGTATTGTGTCTAAGGTGCACCGCCGGCGCACTTTAGCTTCCTCTGAGCGAGTTCAACATCACAGAGAGAGAGAGAGAGGAGGAAGGAGGAGAGTTGGCAGTGTTGGAGTTCTCGGACGAGTGAGGGTAGTTTTGTCAATTCAGGCAATTCCACGGTATCCTCTCATCCAATGTGGTCATGTGGACGCTGTGTTTCAACTTATTCAAATATAAAATTCATCTCTAATTTAAATTTCAAACATATAGGTAGGCAGTAATATCGATTTTTAATAGATTTTATTCAATTATAATATTCTCTTTCATTTAGAGTTAACTTCAATTTAAATATATATCTATTTGGTGTATTTCTATGGATTCACTTAAGAGCTAAGATTATTAGATAGACTCTATTTTAAACAATTTTGATTAGTTCTTGAGATAAGTTATTTAATCATATTTTATTTTTATCATGACATATGACTCATTCTATACATTTACCTCTCCAATCAATTGAATATGATAATCGAGTATTTAAATCCAAAAATCTCTTAAACTAACTTATAATATAATAGTCAAAATTTTAATTGAATAGTTGGCGTCAAACTTTTCTCCTTATTAAAAGTCGCACTTTAAAAATCAAAAATTTTAAGACTGTGGAGATTAATAGTCATTATTTTTATAGATAGTTAAATTTGTGATTAATTGTAAGTAAGGAGAATGGGAGGTTGTTTAACAATTTGACCAAGAAAATTAACTCTGTGAAAAAAAAACCTTTTGATTTGACGTAGTGTTGTAAAATCTAAGTATTATATCAAATTATATAAATACAATTGAATTGCACGTGAAAGGGTCTATGAACTAGAGTGAGTAAAATTTTATTCTCGTGTAATTAACTTAGTCTCATTAAATAAAATGCTAACAATCTACACATAATTAAAAATTTGGATCACTTCACCTCTTGTCCTTTTAGGGTTTATATGGGTTTGATACAATACATATAAATGAATGGATTTGAAAGCTATTCTCAAAATTAATAGTTATTATAAAAAAAAGAAAATCAAATCCAATAGATTTGAATAATCATGGTTTTCAAAGGCCAAAGATAACGGCCAAAAGGAGATCAATTTAGATTAGATTTTTAATCTATTGAGATTAATAAAAATGATTTCAAATTAAATAAAATATATAGGGGTAGATTAGTGTAAGAATGAGAGGGTGTCAATTTGGAATCGAGTGGACTCCACATGGGACCCTAGGCTAACTTTCACTCGTGGGCTAACCGGTGAAAACTTTCATACTTGATTTGATTGGATGTGATAGGTGTACTTGAAAAATATATGATGGGTCATTCTTCATCCCCGAATGATTATTCTACTCACACACTATTTTTTAAATTTAGTTAAGATTTAAAAGTATAAATCAGAAAATTAAAATAATAAAATAGGTGTAAAACTTATCTCGTCGATTTTTCAAACAAAGTGGTGACGACAACTCTCAAACTTTCTATTATATAGAGGGTAAGTCTTGAAAGCACTCAAACTAAAAAATCTAGGTATTTTGACATGTCATATTAGATAGATGACGTCCGAAGATGATCACAAAATATATATAGATGAATAGATTATCATAAAGATTCACATAGTTGAAAATGGAATCTATTAAATTATTTTTACTCATAATTTTTTAAATTAAAAATGAACCATTGAATAAGAATTTAAATCTATCATAATTAATCTGACGACAAAGATGTGTAAGACGATAAAGATGCATTATATGAAAATTATAAAAGATTAGATTTAAATTTTTTTTTTTAAAAGGTAATTTTAACAGACTAAATTTAACATTAAGTGGATCTCACGGAGCCCCTTGTGGCTAGCTGTTGTTGCACCCGGGGCATTTTTAAGTTCAGAATATTTATTATTAGTGCAACTCAATCGTATGGTTCCATAATTACCTTTGACGATCTTGTTCTTATCCACAACAAACTGATGTGAACTTTCATTGACAATCCTTATATTGAATTATTGTATGAATTTAAGAAAGAAAATTTCTTGTGATTTGTGGACATTAAAAAACATCACATCATCAATAAGTACTTTGATTGAAAAAAAGACAAAAAGACTGAATAAGAGACTAAAAAGGGTCTAAAACAGCTAAAAATGTATTAATCTATAATATATAGTAGGAGAAGTCATCTTTAAAAAACAAAACACAATAGCTTCTTTTCTTATTTCAAAGGTGGTTGTTAAAAGTTCAATCTAATTTTTGTAAACTAGTTTTCTGTCACTTTAAAAAATAAAATATGATTACTTTCCGCTTATTCAATGGTTGTCATTGAAAGTTCAAATCAATTCTCTCTCTCAAATTAATTCCACGTATACACAAAATCACCTACAAATCTTATATATAAAATTACTTTAGAAAGAGTTGAACTAGAGATTACTGACCAATTCTAAAACGCAAAGGCCAATTAAGCTACCCATTATTATCAAGTCAATAGATAATTTTCTCCTTACAATTCTTCTTAAACTACTTTAGAATTCTTTGCAGTAGCTTTTGCCACTTAATGCTTGCTGTAATGTGCATCCTTGGATTTTTTTGGGGCAGTCATTTGTGCACCATGAGATTTTTTAATGGTACACCACTTTTAAAAGAAAATACAATTTTGACATTACTTCCTTCCTTCTCCTTTGCTCTCCAAAAAAAAATGACAAAATTGTATTTTCCTGTGCACAAATCACTATTCTTTTCTCCCCTTTCATGATTTTTTTTTTTTTCCATTTTCAGCAATGGGAAAAATTAGAAAAAACTGTTTTAGGGTAAAATTTAAAAATTAAAAATCTTGAGTTCGATTTTAACTAAATTCAATTGATTCAAGTATAAAGCGACTTTCTACTAAAATTTAAGCAAATCAACAAGGAGAATCAAGTCTAATTGAGCTTTTAAACATCTTCCAGATCCACCCTTTAGATTGACCCTCAAAAGATCCATTTGAATCTAACAGGATTGTGCTGGATTTTGAAGGCATATGTGACAGACTATTACCCCCCAAAATTGGGTCGCAATGACGGTTGATTCAATCTTAGTCTAGAATGGACATTTTAATCTTCGGTGGGAAGCAGAAGTCCCTCAAAAATATAAAAGGCTTCCTCGAAAATGAATGCCAAAAGAGAAGCTGATGACCATCAGATAGAAGCCATGGATTTATCTGCGTACTTTGATCTCAATTAACTAAAAGCAAAGGTAAAGATCCATTTTTCCTATAGAAAATGTGCCACCCATAGGCAAAATTGATGGTTGCTCATTGATCTTCATACTATCATTCACACTAATTGACCTACTACTCTCTCAAGCCAAAATACAAATCTTAGCTAGGCGAGTCTCGAGGGTTTTCCCATTTTAAAGGAGAAAACAGAACTGTCAACAGTATCAAAGCTAAAGCAATTATCCAAAAGCACTGATGCCTTTATCACCCAGTATGGTACTTTCCAACAAAAACTAGCGCCACATGATTCTTTGAAATGAATAGGAGACTAAATGAAAGAATCCAAGAAGAAGCCACTCCACCATCCAGTCAACCAAGAATCAAATTCTTCATATGAAAAACCACTGGGTTTCCCGTGGTTTCCCACACGTAAATTCAAAAAAATCATGCACTATTTTCATGGACAGATATGGGCAAAACTCTGCTTCCATAAGGAAGTATTTTGAATTAGACAAAATTGTTCATGCCATGCTAAGGTGATTCTGTGCCAAGAAGAATGTTTCCTGTGTATAAAATTGAGTAAGTTCAAATTGAGACTTTGAGAGGCCGTGCATTGCCTGTGTTATAGGTGAAAATGGAGAGAACTTTTGCAGGAAATTCAAATACCAAACAATTCATCCTTCAACTAAAATGGCATCTTCACTCAATCAAAGGAGATACACGGCAGCATGTTTATCATTATTTTGGTGGCCAACGGAGAAAAAGGATCCAACAATGCACTTACTATTGTAATGCAGGCTACTCACGCATGAAGACTAAGACCATCTTTTTTATTAATCTTCTGAAGCTTGTATTACAAATTTCTTTTACAACGAGTTGTGTGGAAATCAGTAATACATTCACATGCCCATGTGCCTTGTGAGTGCGAAAAATTAATAAATCAGGTAACATCAGTCATCACAATCACACTGAATGAAGGCAATAGATAAAAGCATTTATGAATTAAGGCAATAGAAAGAGAAAAAAACAAAACAAAAACTATTCTCTGGAGTACTTCAGTTACATATATAATGAATGATACAAGCATTTTTTTTCTAAGAATCCTGAAGATTTTTGTTCTTTCTGACTCAAACAAAATAACAATTGACAAAGTCCTACCTATTTCTGGAAAAGATGGCTCAACTAAAACCCTGTTTGCTTCCGAGCTCAGAGGTATTTCCCGACTACCTTAACCAAGCATCATACACCTTCTCATAATAATGCTTATAAAACAAAGAGGACAAAACATACCGGACTGGCAGACTTGCAGACCGACTACTCACACTTGATAGACCGGTATATGTGACGAACAAAAAGTAAAGAAGCACGGAAACCTACAGTTCCAAGCATGAGGAAGAAACCATAGCAGATACAAGCCATGTACCCAAAGAAGAACGATGTTTGCATGAATCCAGACATATCGGATCGAGCATAATAATAGTATAAACAATAACTATAGATAAATAAGCCAGTTGAACCTCCACATAGGAAAGACCTGCATCAGACAAAGTGAAAAGATCAAACTAAGGGACAAATTCAGCATATGCAAACATCTGACAAGAAATCTGTATCCCTAGTTAAAATAAAAGTATTCCAAGATTCAAAACAAACAAAGAGAGTTTCTCTATGGACTTTACATTGAAAATAATTACAAATAGAGAAAAAAAGGCCTTCCAAAAATAACCTAGCCATCGCGCATTTTTCTTTGATGTTCTTAAAATACAGGTAACGTCCAAAGAAACGAATTATGTTTCTGGTCTTCCCTTGAGAGAATCAGATTGAGTTAAGCCCGCAAGACATGTCTACCGAGACATGCCATCAAATGGTTGAGGGGTCCCACATAATTGGGTTCATTTGATAAGTGATTACATGGATAAGAAATATATAAAGTTTCACTAATAATTGATAATTTAAGCCATATAATCTTGGCCTTTAAATGTTGCTGAGCATATGCTATTGATTTTTAAAAGCTTAAAATCAAGAGATAGAATGATCAGATAGAGGTGAAACTTCATACACAACCTATTCATATGGTCTTCTTTACATCACACTTACTCATATGGTCTTCTTTACATCACAGCTAACTATGCAATCTCGGGTTTTCTAGACATTAAATTTTATCTTCAATGATTACATGTGTCCGCATGCGCACGTGCATGCACTCACACATGAAATTGAAGTTTTCCATCTCCAAAGTTTCAAGGTTTACAGACACATACTGAGAACCAGTAACTTTATGCAATCTCCAACTTTCTAGATATTGAAATTTCCAACCCCCAATGATCACACATGCATGTATGATGGATGTATTAGGCATGAGCAGTGAGTGGCAAAATTATCTATGGATCCAGAAGTGTATGAAATTTATTATGAAAACCAAATGAAGCATGACAAACAGGCAAATGATAATTTCGTTTGCAATTGTCTTCCACAAAAATACAAATTAAAAAAACATACAATAAATTTGAGTATTTTCATTTTTGTCAACTAGAAACCAAAGTGTAACATATATGAGAAGAGAAATTCTCATATACTCCAAGACGCATTATACCAAAGCACAGGACCCACATTACAGGTTGCTTTCCAGGTGACAATGAAAGTGACAGAGCCCACCAATCATGCCAGACATGGCGAGACAAAGATTTTAGAGAAAAAAAAATGAAGAGTTCAAGACAGACACATTGCCCACATTAAAGTGTACATGCAACATAGGGGCCCACAAAACTGAATTTTCAGTACACGAGTATGACTCGATATGTCCAATTCTGGCTATTACAGAGGAATCAGAATATCAATCCTTCATTCCAAATTTATGCAACAGACTTTGTAAATTGCATCTCATACAAAATAAAATTAAAACCAAACATGATGTCTGCACAAGTAAATTTAGATTATGAGATAATGCAAATAACAAATCTGTACAGATACAAGTGAGCACCTTTAACATACCCACCAGATTATGAGTAACCAAAGGAACTATCTAAGACTGGCAAATGGAAACTCAAAACTACACAAAAGAAGTTTGATGAAACAAGTTCAATGATTGAAGCACTATGTTTTTTTTATAAAAAGGACACCACCCCTTGGTCCTTTTTATACAAATTCACCACATACATAGTGAAAATGCAAGAGTTGTGTCCATTATCTCAAAGACATGGCATACAAATCACTAGACAAGAAATAAACAAATGGTAGTAAATTGAAAAAGGAAAAAGGAAAGGAAAAGTTATTGTCGATGAACAGATAAAGTAATAGAATCCCAAATTTTCAAATAACAAAACAAAAGGAGAATAAGGAAATAAACATAAGATAGAAGCAAAGAGAAAATTGAATAAAAAGAAAACAGAGCCAATAAGGATGACACAACTGAGATTGTCAAATCCATTAAAACAAAAGCCAGCAGAACACAAAATGCTATTCTAGCTTACCTCCACCACCATTCATGATCTTCAGCAGCAAGCTGAAAGTAAGTCAGAGCCACAGTAATGAAAGCAGTGACAATGAGGAGAATGATGAAGACTATGAAGAGAATGCTGTATATGGTGTAAATTCTATGTCCCCACACACTGGCAAATATGTAGTACAGTTCAATGTAGATAGCACTGAAAGGCAAAAACCCAGCCATTGCCATCTGAGGAATAGTCCCTCTGTACCAAGGCAATGCCGGAATCTCTCTAGGATACTTGGTGGTTCGACATGGAGCTTGAAACTCAGCCTTGCTGTTTTTCCCAGCAATGCCACCCAAAACCAGCAGAGGAGATGTTACAAGTGTCCATATGAGAACAATAACGAGTATTGTGCCAAATGGCAAAGCAGCAGTGGCACTATAAGCTATAGCAACCGTATTTAGGAAGCAGAAAGTGAGGAAAAGAGGCCCACAGAAAAGGCAGCCTGTCAGCAGCAGATTCCTAACCTGTTGACCATAAGTTGAAATTTAGTAGATCTTGAATAATAGAACTCAAGCTCATTGCAGGCAGACAAATTAAGCTTGAAAGGCATACCCAGTTTGTTCCTTCAAGTTGAGAATAGAAATAGGTTGCAGTATAGCCTGCAATGCCTGATGTAAGAGCATATATAACCACCAGTGCCGTGAATAGAGCCCCTCGGTTGTATGGATAGAATACCCCAACAAGGGCAAGTATGAAAATGAAGATGGTACTGCAATAAATGAACAAATAAAAGGCTTTGTGAGATCATAAGATATACGAGCAAGCTACTACAGATATTTCTATTTTAGAATTTAAATACAAGGCAATCTACCAGTAGATGGAAGCTCCCAGAATGGAACCCTGGTGACGGCATACACGTCTAAACTTTCCACTACTACTCATTATCTGAAATGCTTACATTACTAATGGGGTTGATTTTGGCAAGGTTTCTATACATTCACAGGAATATATGCGAGAGGGATCTAGCTATTCTTCGATTCTTACACGCTTGATCTCCTCAGTCACATTGAGCGCTCATGGAGCACTGGATCCACTTCGGAGGGAGGCATCACGACTATCTCTCTAGAAATAGATACAACTCCTCATGTGGACAACTGGTTTGCCCATGCCCTCGCAACCCTGAACTCTGGGGTCCCAATCTTTGCAACTAACAAGTAAACACAAGCAGAACATATATGGCAACTGAAATATGAAGAGCAGTATCTACCTTAGCTTTTGATGATTCTCCAGGTAGCAATGCCATTGCCTAGTCTAGGTTCAAGTCTGCTCTATCATGACTATGATTTTCATGAGTCTGAATAGTCCAAGCAGTGTCTCTGGGTTAATGGAGCCTACTACCTACATGGTCTACTACCTATTTAAATGCTTGGTTTGATCCTGCATGGTCCATTTGCTCTTTGTAAGGACACAGGCTGTTGTACTACTCCTTCACTTAATATAATATATCTACTTTTCTGATCCCAATAATAATAAGTCAGGCTTCGTAAGATACTTACAGAGCAAACAGCTGAGTGCCGGAGCCAAGGGCAGCAGCAAACAAAGATTTGTGCTTCGGGTACCTGAAGACATCACCATGGATGTACTTCCATCCAGTCTCCTCTTGTTCATCAGCAGACTCCTCATCATGGGCATACCTTTTATAGAACATAAAAAACAACAGGGCAGAAGTCAGTCAACCTATCCAAAAGCAGGGTACAAATACATAAAAGCAAGAAATGAAGAAGGGCGGGCATGGTTTTGGTCACTAGTAAGATATCATGTAAAAGTGTGTAGCCCAAAACCAGAAAAATAAAAAGGAGAAAAGATAGTGAATTTTCTCCATTTTAAGAGACAACGGATAACAAGTTCGTATTTCACAAAGGTCCACTGCATGTTAAAAGCAGAGTACTCTGCTAATAAGGAAAGTGTAGATTAGAGAGTATTCTTACTTTACAAAATCATTTTAAGCACCCGCATGAGGATTGTAGCAAGGAACCCAGTCAGGAGGAGAACCGTGACGCAAGAATTTATTATGGAAAACCAATGTATCTCCAAGTGTTGCGGAAGTGAAGATGACTTTGAATACTTCTCCATCCTCTTCTCAAAAGGTGTATCAGTTTTCCTTCCATTTCACTGATACATGAACTCAAACCTCAACTTCCTTATCCTCAGTGACATCCACCAAGGCACTGGGATCAGTAAGGACATTGATTCAATGACACGATCCTTTTTGTAAAGGATATCAAAATGGATATGCTTGTAAGGAAGTACTTATATTCACTTGGATCGGCTTTACCCTCCTTCTCAACCTTGCCAATAAAACCCCAGATTGGCAAATCATCATAGTACATTTGGAAGTAGTAGTCCTTGTTGACTGCATTCCGGAACTGAGGCACCTCTTCCTTTGTCAGCTTCTTCCTGCACACTACTTCTGATTCTTTGTCAACTAGAAAGTTGAGCTTGTAGGGAGCAACAACCAGACGATCGCCATTCAATACTTCACCCAGAGCTTCTTTTTCTCAGTCACATGACCTGCAGTTGTATTGCAAGAAAAACTCTAAATTCCACAGGAAATAAGTAAAACAAAAAATAATAAATAAATAAAATATTGTATGCCTCGGAATAGAACAAACCTGGTGAACAGAAGGGAAGGTCGAAATACCGATAAGTCTCACTGAAACATAAACACGCAAGCATAGATCAATATCAAATATATCCACAGATAGTTCAGGTTCATTTGGACAACCACGTAGCAATTGGTCCAATCCAGCACTTTCTTAAATGGCAATTTGGTGCATTTCTGCCCCAAATGATGAGCAACAGCATTGCCAGTAAAACTAGAAATAAAACCACTCATTATCTGCACACAAGCATCTAATAGACATGATCGTAGACATTTTAACTTTTCTAAAACTCCAACAATAAGATAGCATCATCAGACTCGAGAGGTCTAGCAAACACGTAAGCTTTTTAAGATCAGGTTATCCAACGCACCATGTCAGATGGTGGATCCCACCATCTGATGGAGATGAAGGGATTAATACCCATAGAATAAAATAAGATGAATAAACGCAGAATCACATGGACTATCAACCGGTCCTGAGTGCGCCCATCAGATCATCTTCACTCTGATTTTTAAGCATCAATATTAAAAAACTAGAGAAGCATTCCTAGTTTTTATTGATGACCCAACAGTCAGGTGAGTCTCATGGGCATTGTCCAAAGCCGGATTTGAAGCATAGCAGTGGGTGAAGTGGTTTGAATTGATTATTGCATGGGCCCAAGTTATAGGCAATATGATGAAGGAGTATTCCCACTCCACACTACAAGGCCTCAAAACCATTTTAAAATTCCGACAGTAAGATAGCACACACTCAAATAGAAAATAGGAGAAGTCTACTAAATACCAAGGTTCAATGAATCAGCTGATGGAATCCTCATCTGATTAGGACAATGGGATTAATGGATACAGAATAACGTCAAATGAAAGGATGTAAAATCATCCAGGACAAGTAAATGCAGAATCATGTGAACCATAGATATCTAAGGTAGACCCATCAGATCATCAATAACACATAAAAAACCTCAACCTTGATTTTTTGCATCAAAGTTAAACATTCAGAGAAATTTTTTTCAGGTTTATGGATGACCAATGAAGCTATAGAAGGTCATCTATGGACTAAAGCAAGCGACATGAGCTTGGTTTGAAAAAAGGAGCAGTGCTGTTGAGAAAATGGGATTAAAGCAAGGCACCAAGTAGAGTTTTTGATAATCAGTCAGATTGACACTGACCGAGGTCAGCTGTTCAAATCAAGGCAGTGAAAGTAGCAGAATGAATTGTTTACTGCATGGGCCTAGCAATAGGTGCTCCCGTCCAATATATAGCTTTGGACCTGATTAACGTTATTAAAACGTGATCAAAACCCCAGATCGGTAATACTACTTAATCGCATAGTTTGGCTGGTTGAGTCAGCAATATTGCCAATTAACCATCAAGTAACCTTCTTTTATTCTTTGAATGATGTCGCCATTAAGTAATTTACTCTTTTTAAGTGGGCAACTTTTTTCCAATTTTCTTCCAGGTTTCAACCGGTTTGAACTTGTGAAAACTGTCCAGTTGAACCGTTTTGAACTAACCGGTGAATAATATGGTTCAACAACGCGTTAGCATTTTAGAGTCACCAGATCTGAATTCTCTGCAAATTTTACAAGCCACTGACGAGAAATTATCACAAAGAATGATGCCTCCAAGACACAATCTTCGGATCAGCAGGAGAATTACTTATGACTCGAGAATGGATCTAAAATTTTCATCAATATAAAATTAATGCTTACAATGTAGAAACCGTAATCGACCTGTTATCGCATCACAAGCTTCACAAAATCAAAACCCTCAAAACCCTGATCTGGGTCCACATGAATCGACGAAAAATGAGTGAGAAAAAAACAGATCTAACGAAATTGCAACCATTAGACAAAGAAAACCCTACAATCCAAAGACCGGTATGTACACAATTTTAAGCTTTAAAGAAACACACTGAAAGAGAGTTTAAGAGAGAGAGAGACAGACCTGGGATTCTGAAAAGGTCCCACCTTGTTGGCATATAAAAGGACGGAATCTCCAGAGTTGTATTTGTGGTTTGAGCCATCGGATTTCACTCCGTTTCCCCAGAAGCTGAGGAGGAGAATCACCACTATTCCTACCAAATTACCCATCTCTTCCTCTCTCGCTTTCTCTCTCCTTTGACGGGGTAAAGGGATTGATTAATAGAAGAGAGGAGAGAAAAAAAATGTCGAGAGCTTCTTCTTCTTCTTCAGATCTCGGAAGAACCAGAGCTCTGATCGAATTTAAGGCCTTCTGGAAAGGGATCAGTATCGGGAGGGAATACCCTACGTTATACAATAGTCACGCGGAGTACATTACTTAACTTGTCTCCACGAGAAATAAATAGAAATTCTCTAATCTAAATATTTGGCGAAATTTCCCTTGCCTTCTATTTTTTAGATGTTTTGGCAATAAAACGTCAAAAATTATAATTTTATGTTTGAGTGTCTCCAAAAACTTTATTCTTGTCTGTTAAATTTAAAAAAAAAAAAAAAAAACCCTTAACTCTATTGAATATTATAAACCCAAACAGTTATTCCAATTGATTTGAGAGCAAGATCACTAGAGGGAAGTCTTGAATTCAAACCATAGGAACTCCAATGAAGGGTTACTTCCCATGAGAATATATATAGAGTAAGGTCTCATCGATTTATCCGGTGTGTGTAGATAGAGAGGTTTTCACACACTCAAGATGATTAGTCAGGTGCGACACTTGGACATCTCCAAACCTGAAAAAAAAAAAAAAAAAACTTTACTGAATATCACAACTTCATTTTTAAATATTCGCGTTCTAACACATTTAATCTTTAAGTAAAACATTTAATATCATGTGCTAGCGCATAAAACACTTCTAACCCATAAATTTCAACATTTGATGCATAATACTAATGACTCTAGAGCATATTACCAATATTGGTGTTTATAAGTATGACTCTACCAATATTGGTGTTTATAAGTATGACTCAAGCACAAAAATCTCATGTCTAGTGACTAAACCTTAATACTTGTGTCAATAGGATTGGCCATTGAGTATCCATTAAAAGTTATTAATGAAAAAGAAGAACATGGAAAAAAAAATGAATGAAATATTTGAACTAATTATGTACGTTGTAAATAAAAAGAATAAACTTAAAAAGGACCCTTTTATTTTTTTTAAAAAATAGTATGTTTTCTATTATTTTGTTTAAATAAAATAATTAACTTTTATGCGAGAGAATTATGATGGAAAAAATTAGAATAGTAGGTACCCTAACTATTAAGGAAAAAAATGGTTTTCCACGCATCACTTGCACACTTTAATAAATGATACAACATTCCAAATCATTGTGATTGAAGATGTTAAAAAATATTACCATTTTTGCAAACCAACTATAATCAATAAATATATATAAGGTTTATTCATTTGTATTATATCAAATTATACACAAATATATTGTAATGCCCTGCCCCGAATTAAGCATGTCTTAGCTAAATTTCGTGTTTTAACCGGATGATCTCGAGGTTTTCAGTCAGGGCTTTGAGGAAAGCCCAAGTTTGGCCCAATCCGAGCTCGTGAGCTCAGAGATCCAGCCCGTCCAGCTGGAGGGGTATTTTGGTAATTTACCACCTGTTGTGATTATTTCTCTAAATTGTGTGAATTGGTGATTATTTTTGATTGATAATACTCTCCTTATGGAATAATTTGCATTTCTAAGTTTAAAATGAATTTAGTTTTCAGAAAATGATATTTTATCGCCCGAAAGAGAGTTTTAATTATTTTAAATAATTTCGGGTAAGAGATAAATTTTGAAAATGGTATTGGGTGTTAGACCATTTTAATATTGAACTAGATATTTCATTTCATCTCAAAATAAGGTTTACAAATTAGTTATTTTTACATTTGTTTAATTAAGTAATTTTGGGTAAAATGTGATTTTTGTTTAAATCAAAGGTTTTTATTGAGAGATAAAAACTGAAATTTTGATGGTGACCTAAGTTTTAAAAACCCAACCTATCTGTAAGGTTGGATCTGATTTTGGAGTTTTAAATTGAGTACTCTTAGTTTTAAAATCGATTCTTATCAAATGTGGGACCTTTCTGCAAAATTGAAGGTGCGAGAGGGCTGATCTGCCGTAGGGAAAATCTTGCACATGCCATGCAGGCACGTACACTGTGCTCGGCCGGATTTCCGGCCATCATTGAACGCTGCCGTCGTCCCATCCCATCCCCCCTTACCGGCGAATGATGATCGCCATGGCCTTGTCCCATCGTCGACTCTGCTCATGCAGCCCAAATTCCGGCATCTCTCTCCTCAACAGAGAGCCTATAAAATCGGTCCCTCTCCCTCAGTTGCAACTCCCAGCAAACCATTGCATTTCTCTTCTCCCTCTCTGATTATCTGTATTTCAATTCAAGACCCGCTTAAGCCAACGAGAAACCTGCTGTGCTTCTGTTTTTCAGTAACAGTAAGCTTAGTGGGAGATTTTCCAAAGACCCAAATTTCAACCCAGGAATCAAAACCAAGGTATCCATTGTATTCCTTTTTAAATTCCAACCGATTTAGAATCAAACAAAATCGATTTTGACCATGTTTCCAATGAGAAAAACCAGTTTTAAGTTTTAAGGAAAACCATGGGTTTCATGTACCCGTGAGGATTTACCCTTAAAATCGGATAACCCTTTGAGCTTTTGAGCTCCAAACCTCTCCCTATGGAAAGAGGACTCCCAGAGGAGTCCATCAGACCAGACGGATGTGAAAAACGAATCCAGGAAGCCCTCCCTTTCTGGAATCGTATTTCAGTGTATTTCCGCCGTGACTGTCTGCCGTTGCAGACAGTTGGAGAAGACGACTCTCGGAAGGTCCGAGAGCCGATCTTCGGACGGTCCGAACGTTCGGACTGTCCGAGCAGTGACCTCGGACGTTCCGAGCTTCAACCCGAAGCCCAGTCCGCCCGAGGCGAGCCAGACCCCCCTTTTCGGAAGGACCGAGCCAGCTCGGGAGGACCGAGCCAGCTCGGAAGGTCCGAGCATCCTCGGAAGGTCCGAACCTGTATTCAGACGTTCCGAGCTTTGCAGACTCACGAGACTTCTGTTTTTCTGTTTTCTGGACTTCGGACGGTCCGAGACCCAGTCTTCGGACGATCCGAAGTCAGGCCTCAAGATCCGAGGCCAGTGACTCAGTTTTAGGTGGTCCGGATGATCCGAAGCCACTGACCCAAGTTCCGAAGTGATGTTCCGAGGAACACTGTTTTGAAAAATAATAAAATATTGTTTGATTACTGTTTTAATCTTGATTATTATTTGTTTGATATGTTTAACTATTTGTTACGATTTATACATCCCTGTTAATTAAAATTGTACTAACCCCTTTTTCTCTTACTATTTATAATGTAAATACTATTGTATACGCTTTCAGTCCGACACTAGTCGGGAACTGAGTGATTCACTTTCAGGACGACACTATAGTCGGGCACTGAGTGACCTCGAGGCCTACTCAAAATGTCAGCTCTGGTCCTATCCAGAAGACAACCGAGAAGTGACCCGAGGATCTAGACCTTACTCAATAAGTCAATCTGGTCAATGCCCAGAAGACAATATGAGTTTGGACTGAGCCCCTTATGTTTATTATATTATTATCTTGTGGATGATTTAAAGAGGATAGAAACCAAATAGGAGACTCATTCCATTAAACCCGGATATTTTGTAGGAAAATATATGATTTCCAAATTCTACGTATATGTACGTATTTGTTATGTATATTGATTGAGCACTTGTATGTTGTTTGACAGAGACCGCGAAACCACACAATCACGGTGAGGGAACTTAACTCTGCAGATTTTGTAAACAGGTGTTATATTGAGCAATGAGTGGTTTCGGTTTTGATGAACCCACTCATGTGCCTATACATGATGCACTATGGTAAGAGTGCTGTGATGATTTGATATTACGGTGTTGACCGTATGTGTATGTAAGACTGCTTCCACGTACCTGGGCTATTGAACCAATATCGGCCATATGAGAGATGGTTTATGTCTACTGGACCATGGGCGGACCATGCTGTCGTCAGTTGCTGACTTGAGGGTGTCAGTACCGGTTACGTTTAAGAGCCGGAGATGTACTTGCAAGGATGTATTTTGACCGTGTCGGGACTTAATACTGGTCTCAGTGTAGTCGGCAGGCGTTACGGTGGATAAAGGCAGTGATTGATAGTTGATGATGTTATTATCTTATTTGAGTTTATGCTTACTGTTATCAAGCATGTGATATTAACCGTTGTTAACCTGTTTTACTATTTGCTTAATGTGCACTGTTAATTATCCTTCACTGGGCTTGTTAGCTCACACCACTCACCTTTCAGGCGATGAACCCGAGGAGGAGGACCCTCTCTTTCAAACTTAGGGCGTTTGAGCCAAGGCAGTGTTTGGGATTCCCCCGGAGCGGAATGCCCTGATCTCTTTCTGTTGGTTCTCGGAACCGTTATTTTTGTATTAAGTACCGGATGTGGTACTTAATTTGCATTTGACTATTGTAATCGGCTATGTTGCCATTTGAGACGATGTTATGGATTGATTTATCAATGTTAATATTTGTTTGATCTTATTATTAATGGATGTTATTGTGTTGTTTTGCTATGTCTATGGGGCATGCTTATGGTACATGTTTGAGTCCTCTTAGCGGGCTGATGCGTAACCGCTGGGCCTAACTGTTGATCCGGCCCAGTAAGAGTGCTTGTGGATTAGTTTACTTTCCTTTCAAAAAAAAAAAAAAAATCAGTCGCGTTCCGGGCCCACTGGTCGGGTCGGGGCGTGACAGCTTGGTATCAGAGCGTAGGCTCAACTCTAGGACTGTGATGGGTTACTACCTAGTTAGACTTGTTTTTGCCCTAGTATTGCTATTGTATTGACATTTCCTTGTTTGGTGATACAGATATGTCAAGCAATAATACCGAGTGCTTCCAGGGGACACCTAGCGACCCTATCGTCATAGATTCTGGAGATGACTCCGGTGCGCCAAATTTCGATGAGGTTGCACCTAGGGAGGAGGTAGTAGTGGCATCCCCCGAATACCACGTGGGTGCTGAACCTGAGGAGGAAGAGGGAGATGTCCCAATTCCTGAGGAGTCGGTGGGGGAGAACGGTTCACCAGAGTATGTTCCGGCCACTCCGCCATTGGACGAATATCAAGATGAGATGTGTGAGCTCTGCAATCAGGCAGGGCACAATTTCATCTATTGCCCCTATCCACCCAGTGTCATTTGCCCTGTTTGCGGACTCCGCGGACATGGAAATGCCAGAACCAATTGTCCTTATGTAGGAGGACCGGGGATCATACCCTGTTTAACTTGTGGGGTGTACGGGCACAAATCTGAGGCCTGCCCAGACAACTTTTATTATTTTGGTGGTGAAGAAGGATCTTTTTCAGGGAATTAGATCAATCATTGTTAGGGGGCATCAGGGAGTTTTGTCTTATAAGGGTTAAGTTTGGTTATTTTGAAGGGTTTTTACACCCTACTAACCTTTGTACTTGTATTGAAATTGTTGAATGAATTCTAATTGAAATTGTTACAACTTGTGTCTTCTACTTTGATAAAAAATTTTAAAATTTGGTTAATGATATTTACAAGTGTAAATAACAGATGTCAGGACCCAACGCAAACCGAGCCAACTTTCGTGGGAGGAGGACTGGTCTTCCACCCCGTGACCTACCCAATGAGGCGATACGAGCGGCGGTTGAAGCATTTCAGCAGATAGCTGAAAATATGCGACGTCCGCCAGTCCAAACGCCAGAGGAGAGAGCCACCTCGGCTCTGAAAGAGTTCAAACGTCTGAACCCGACTAGCTTCTCGGGAACAGAAGACCCCAGCGCTGCGAGGAACTGGCTAACCCAGATTAGCCGAATCCTCAATACCCTAGCAATCGCCGATGATTTACGTGTGACCTTGGCAACTTATCAGCTCGAAGGGAACGCCTACGAGTGGTGGGAGGCGAAGAGCTTGGTTCGTAATCACGAGCCAATGACTTGGGAGGAGTTTTCTGCAGCCTTTCTGGCCCGTTACTTTCCAAAGACGGTGAAGGAAGCAAGGAAGAGAGAGTTCCTCAACATTCAGCAGGGTTCAGATACAGTGGCACAGTATGCCATGCGCTACATCGACCTGATGCAGTTTGTGCCGTGGATTGCAGCCAATGAGGAGGAGAAGATCCAGCATTTCGAGAACGGACTCAGACCCTTCCTGCAGCGGCAAGTGGCCGGCCTAGTGTTCAACACTCTGGAGGAGATCATCGAGCGCGCTTCGAAGGTAGAAGCGGTGGACTCTATCAACCGGAGCACTGACAGCTCTCAGAAACCTTCTTCTAACAAGAAGGCAAGGTTCAATCAGCAGAAGAGGCCTTTCTTCAGGAAGAGCCAACCTAGTGTGGGCCAGTCCAGTCGGTCCGACTCTCGGCCAATCGTATGCTACACCTGCAATCAGCCAGGGCATACTTCTAGATTCTGTCAATCCAAAGGAGAGAGAGCTTGTTTTCACTGCAAGCAAACCGGGCACCTGTTCAAGGATTGTCCTTTTTCTGGTAAAGCGGCACCTTCACAAGGCGCAGGAGTTTCCTACTCCGTGGCGCAGCCATCTGTCGGCAGAGGTTCTCAGCAGGCTTCCAGAGGATCAGCGACGCCGAGGAACGGACCACCTCGGAGCGATCAGGGGAGAGGACGAGGGCGTCCTCAAGGGAGAGTCTACTCTTTAGGGACTCAGAAGGAGGAACCAATGGAGAACGCAGTAATGGAAGGTACCCTTCATCTTTTCAGTCTTTTGGCTCGAGTGTTGTTTGATACCGGTGCTTCGCATTCCTTTATCTCTAGAACTTGTTGTGTTAGATTGGGTTTGAAACCTGTAGAAGTAGTTAACCCGCTAATGGTAGTTTCACCTTTGGGTAAGAAGGCTTTGGCAAACCAAGAGTGTAGATCTTGCATTTTGAAGATTAGCGGAGTGGAGTTGTCTTATGATTTTCTAGTTCTGGAAATGACGGACTTTGACATCATCCTTGGTGTGGATTGGATGTCTGTTTTTGGAGTCTTGATAGACTGCCCTCAGAAGAGGATTCATGGGGTCTCCTCAACCGGTGAGAGGTTTGTTGAGAAGTTGGTACCCTATGAAAGGATGAGAGTCACTTTCTCTGGCCTTAGGGCGTATCCCGGTAGTGTGGTGGCAAGCATGGGTTGGGAAGATGTAGGTGGTGTAGGGTCTGTTGCTCCTCGGGTGGTGTGTGAGTTTATGGATGTTTTTCCTGACCAGTTGGCTGGGCTACCTCCACGCCGAGAGATAGAGTTTGTTATAGACCTACAGCCAGGAACATCTCCAATTTCCATGGCACCTTATCGGATGGCGCCGGCAGAGCAGAGAGAGCTAGCTACGCAGGTAGAAGAGCTTCTTAGTCTTGGTTTTATCCGTCAGAGCAACTCGCCGTGGGGCGCACCTGCTCTCTTTGTGAAAAAGAAGGATGGATCGATGAGGATGTGTATAGATTACCGGCGGCTTAACCAGGTAACTATTAAGAACAAGTATCCGTTGCCTAGAATAGATGACCTCTTTGATCTTTTGAGGGGATCGAAGTGTTTTTCGAAGATCGATTTGAGATCGGGTTACCATCAGTTGCGGATTCGAGAGGAAGACATTCCAAAGACTGCTTTTCGGACGCAGTATGGCTTGTACGAGTTTGTTGTGATGCCTTTCGGTTTGACGAACGCACCAGCCATGTTCATGGACTTGATGAATCGGGTGTTTCGACCGTATCTGCGAGAGTTCGTGATAGTCTTCATCGACGATATCTTGATCTATTCAGTCATCAGAAGAGGAGCATGAGCGTCATCTGCGGATTGTTCTTCAGACTCTTCGGGAGCATCAGCTGTTTGCTAAGCTGAGCAAGTGTGAGTTTTGGTTGACTCAAGTGCAATTTCTGGGACATGTAGTGTCTCCAGGAGGAATCTCGGTAGATCCAGCAAAGGTAGAGACCGTGAAGACTTGGGAGAGTCCCAAGAGCGTGTTCGAGATCCGGAGCTTTCTGGGATTAGCAGGATATTACCGAAAGTTTATCCCGCACTTCTCTCAGATCGCGGTACCGATGACTCGGCTGACGAGGAAGAACGTCAAGTTCGAGTGGAGCGAAGCTTGTGAGAAAGCATTTCAGGAACTGAAGGAGAAGTTGACGACGTCTCCAGTGTTAGTGATACCCGAGCAAGGACGAGGTTACGATGTTTATTGCGACGCGTCCAAGTTTGGTTTGGGTTGTGTGCTGATGCAAGAGGGGAAGGTAGTAGCTTATGGTTCCAGGCAATTGAAGGGACACGAGCAGAACTACCCGACTCATGATTTGGAGTTGGCAGCTGTTGTGTTCTCGTTGAAATTGTGGAGACATTACTTATATGGTGAGAAGTTCAATGTGTTTTCTGATCACCATAGTCTCAAGTATATCTTCACTCAGAAAGACTTGAATATGAGGCAGCGTAGGTGGATGGAGTACTTGGGAGATTATGACTTCAGTCTCTCCTATCACCCGGGGAAAGCCAATGTGGTGGCCGATGCCTTGAGCAGGAAGTCTCATAACGACGTGGCGAGGATGGCATCCTTGCAATGGAAGATGCTCGAAGTTCTGTCCGAGTACGATCTGGAGCTGATCGAAGGAAGCGGGTCAGCAAGAATCCATAGTTTGGTTCTGCAACCCGAGGTAGTTAGTTTGGTGTTGGAAGGACAACAAAGCGACCCAGAAGCAAAGGAGTTGGCAACTCAGCTTTCAGGAGGAGCAACTTTAGAGGATTGGAAGATCAAGGCAGACGGAAGTCTTACTTTCAAAGATAGACTGTTCGTGCCAAAATCGGACGAGTGCAGGAGGAAAGTGCTTGATCACTTTCATCGATCTCGCTTTGCAGTGCATCCCGGTGGTACAAAGATGTATCGTGACTTGCGGCGACTTTTCTGGTGGAAAGGTATGAAGCGCGAGGTAGCAGATTTTGTGTCCAAGTGCCTAACTTGTCAACAAGTGAAGGCGGAACATCAACGACCCGGTGGGAAGATGCAACCTTTGGAAGTGGCTGAATGGAAGTGGGAGCATATCACGATGGATTTTGTAACTGGTTTTCCTAAGTCTCCTAAGAAGAACGACGCTATTTGGGTAATAGTCGATCGATTGACGAAGTCAGCTCACTTTCTACCGATCAAGAAGACGGATTCCTTAGCTACTCTAAGTAGATTGTATTTGAAGGAGATAGTCAGATTGCATGGAGTGCCTGTATCCATTGTATCTGATAGAGACCCGAGGTTCGTGTCAAGGTTTTGGCAAGGATTGCAAGAGGAGTTGGGGACTAAGCTGTGTTTTAGCACCGCTTTTCACCCTCAGACGGATGGTCAGTCAGAGAGAACCATTCAAACCCTAGAGGATATGCTAAGGGCTTGTGTGATGGATATGCGGGGAAGTTGGGAAGATCACTTGCCTTTGATCGAGTTCGTCTACAACAACAGTTATCACTCCAGTGTGCAGATGGCACCCTACGAGGCTCTGTATGGCAGACCGTGCAGGTCACCTCTTTGTTGGACAGAGGTAGGAGACAAAGCGCTACTAGGACCTGATCTAGTGCGTGAGACGTCAGAGCAAGTTGAAGTAATCAGACAGCGTCTCAAGACAGCCCAGAGCAGACAAAAGAGTTATGCTGACAAAAGGCGACGACCTTTGGAGTTTGCAGTTGGCGACCGAGTTTTCTTACGTGTGGCACCACGTCATGGAGTACAGCGGTTCGGGCGCAAGGGAAAACTATCACCTCGATATGTTGGACCCTTTGAGATCTTGAAGAGGATAGGTGAAGTGGCCTATCAGTTGGATCTTCCTCAGGCTTTGGAGAGAGTGCATAGTACGTTCCACGTGTCTATGTTAAGAAAGTATGAGCCTGACCCGTCACATGTGATCAGTTTTGAAGATATTGAGGTATCAGAGGACTTAACTTTTGAAGAAGCACCAGTCGAGATTTTAGAACGTCGGACTCAAGAGCTCAGGAGGAAGTCTATAACCCTAGTGCGGGTGCTGTGGCAACATCGCGACGTGCAACATGAGACGTGGGAACCTGAATCGACGATGCAGAAGTTGTACCCTGGCTTGTTCACAGGCCAAGAAGGTAGGGTTTGTTCTAAATTTCGGGACGAAATTTTCTTTTAGGAGGGTAGGATGTAATACCCTGCCCCGAATTAAGCATGTCTTAGCTAAATTTCGTGTTTTAACCGGATGATCTCGAGGTTTTCAGTCAGGGCTTTGAGGAAAGCCCAAGTTTGGCCCAATCCGAGCTCGTGAGCTCAGAGATCCAGCCCGTCCAGCTGGAGGGGTATTTTGGTAATTTACCACCTGTTGTGATTATTTCTCTAAATTGTGTGAATTGGTGATTATTTTTGATTGATAATACTCTCCTTATGGAATAATTTGCATTTCTAAGTTTAAAATGAATTTAGTTTTCAGAAAATGATATTTTATCGCCCGAAAGAGAGTTTTAATTATTTTAAATAATTTCGGGTAAGAGATAAATTTTGAAAATGGTATTGGGTGTTAGACCATTTTAATATTGAACTAGATATTTCATTTCATCTCAAAATAAGGTTTACAAATTAGTTATTTTTACATTTGTTTAATTAAGTAATTTTGGGTAAAATGTGATTTTTGTTTAAATCAAAGGTTTTTATTGAGAGACAAAAACTGAAATTTTGATGGTGACCTAAGTTTTAAAAACCCAACCTACCTGTAAGGTTGGATCTGATTTTGGAGTTTTAAATTGAGTACTCTTAGTTTTAAAATCGATTCTTATCAAATGTGGGACCTTTCTGCAAAATTGAAGGTGCGAGAGGGCTGATCTGCCGTAGGGAAAATCTTGCACATGCCATGCAGGCACGTACACTGTGCTCGGCCGGATTTCCGGCCATCATTGAACGCTGCCGTCGTCCCATCCCATCCCCCCTTACCGGCGAATGATGATCGCCATGGCCTTGTCCCATCGTCGACTCTGCTCATGCAGCCCAAATTCCGGCATCTCTCTCCTCAACAGAGAGCCTATAAAATCGGTCCCTCTCCCTCAGTTGCAACTCCCAGCAAACCATTGCATTTCTCTTCTCCCTCTCTGATTATCTGTATTTCAATTCAAGACCCGCTTAAGCCAACGAGAAACCTGCTGTGCTTCTGTTTTTCAGTAACAGTAAGCTTAGTGGGAGATTTTCCAAAGACCCAAATTTCAACCCAGGAATCAAAACCAAGGTATCCATTGTATTCCTTTTTAAATTCCAACCGATTTAGAATCAAACAAAATCGATTTTGACCATGTTTCCAATGAGAAAAACCAGTTTTAAGTTTTAAGGAAAACCATGGGTTTCATGTACCCGTGAGGATTTACCCTTAAAATCGGATAACCCTTTGAGCTTTTGAGCTCCAAACCTCTCCCTATGGAAAGAGGACTCCCAGAGGAGTCCATCAGACCAGACGGATGTGAAAAACGAATCCAGGAAGCCCTCCCTTTCTGGAATCGTATTTCAGTGTGTATTTCCGCCGTGACTGTCTGCCGTTGCAGACAGTTGGAGAAGACGACTCTCGGAAGGTCCGAGAGCCGATCTTCGGACGGTCCGAACGTTCGGACTGTCCGAGCAGTGACCTCGGACGTTCCGAGCTTCAACCCGAAGCCCAGTCCGCCCGAGGCGAGCCAGACCCCCCTTTTTCGGAAGGACCGAGCCAGCTCGGGAGGACCGAGCCAGCTCGGAAGGTCCGAGCATCCTCGGAAGGTCCGAACCTGTATTCAGACGTTCCGAGCTTTGCAGACTCACGAGACTTCTGTTTTTCTGTTTTCTGGACTTCGGACGGTCCGAGACCCAGTCTTCGGACGATCCGAAGTCAGGCCTCAAGATCCGAGGCCAGTGACTCAGTTTTAGGTGGTCCGGATGATCCGAAGCCACTGACCCAAGTTCCGAAGTGATGTTCCGAGGAACACTGTTTTGAAAAATAATAAAATATTGTTTGATTACTGTTTTAATCTTGATTATTATTTGTTTGATATGTTTAACTATTTGTTACGATTTATACCTCCCTGTTAATTAAAATTGTACTAACCCCTTTTCTCTTATTATTTATAGTGTAAATACTATTGTATACGCTTTCAGTCCGACACTAGTCGGGAACTGAGTGATTCACTTTCAGGACGACACTATAGTCGGGCACTGAGTGACCTCGAGGCCTACTCAAAATGTCAGCTCTGGTCCTATCCAGAAGACAACCGAGAAGTGACCCGAGGATCTAGACCTTACTCAATAAGTCAATCTGGTCAATGCCCAGAAGACAATATGAGTTTGGACTGAGCCCCTTATGTTTATTATATTATTATCTTGTGGATGATTTAAAGAGGATAGAAACCAAATAGGAGACTCATTCCATTAAACCCGGATATTTTGTAGGAAAATATATGATTTCCAAATTCTACGTATATGTACGTATTTGTTATGTATATTGATTGAGCACTTGTATGTTGTTTGACAGAGACCGCGAAACCACACAATCACGGTGAGGGAACTTAACTCTGCAGATTTTGTAAACAGGTGTTATATTGAGCAATGAGTGGTTTCGGTTTTGATGAACCCACTCAGGTGCCTATACATGATGCACTATGGTAAGAGTGCTGTGATGATTTGATATTACGGTGTTGACCGTATGTGTATATAAGACTGCTTCCACGTACCTGGGCTATTGAACCAATATCGGCCATATGAGAGATGGTTTATGTCTACTGGACCATGGGCGGACCATGCTGTCGTCAGTTGCTGACTTGAGGGTGTCAGTACCGGTTACGTTTAAGAGCCGGAGATGTACTTGCAAGGATGTATTTTGACCGTGTCGGGACTTAATACTGGTCTCAGTGTAGTCGGCAGGCGTTACGGTGGATAAAGGCAGTGATTGATAGTTGATGATGTTATTATCTTATTTGAGTTTATGCTTACTGTTATCAAGCATGTGATATTAACCGTTGTTAACCTGTTTTACTATTTGCTTAATGTGCACTGTTAATTATCCTTCACTGGGCTTGTTAGCTCACACCACTCACCTTTCAGGCGATGAACCCGAGGAGGAGGACCCTCTCTTTCAAACTTAGGGCGTTTGAGCCAAGGCAGTGTTTGGGATTCCCCCGGAGCGGAATGCCCTGATCTCTTTCTGTTGGTTCTCGGAACCGTTATTTTTGTATTAAGTACCGGATGTGGTACTTAATTTGCATTTGACTTTTGTAATCGGCTATGTTGCCATTTGAGACGATGTTATGGATTGATTTATCAATGTTAATATTTGTTTGATCTTATTATTAATGGATGTTATTGTGTTGTTTTGCTATGTCTATGGGGCATGCTTATGGTACATGTTTGAGTCCTCTTAGCGGGCTGATGCGTAACCGCTGGGCCTAACTGTTGATCCGGCCCAGTAAGAGTGCTTGTGGATTAGTCTACTTTCCTTTCAAAAAAAAAAAAAAAAAAAAAAAAAAAAAAAATCAGTCGCGTTCCGGGCCCACCGGTCGGGTCGGGGCGTGACAATTTGCATATTATCATTCTTTCATGTTTAAAAGTAATAATTTTTACTATTTGAATAAGTACTCTCATACAACTTTTGTGTGTCTCATGCTCATTCTCATGGCCTTCGTAAAATAAGAGATCATAAAAATGATTAAAATGTGAGATTAAAATAATCTACTTAATATCTTATTTTTTTCACAATTAAAATAGTGGGAAGTTTAAGCACCAAAGTGGAGAAGATTTGTGGAAATGAAAGAAAGTTTTTTTTAGCAAAACATCCAATCATGATTTGAAAAGGAAGAGATTTTATATATAGAGTTTTTGAAACTCCAATTTTTTGACACATTTTATGTTCATCTCTTACTTATAAAATGGCCTTAAATTAAATATTTTATTTTGTAAATTACAATTACCAACTCATTTAAAGTGTTAAATAAACACTAAAAACATCTAGACTTTTAAACTTATAATATTCCAAAACCTCATTACTATGTTATGCAACATGTAAATCCTATGTCTTATAAATGATTTATCATACATCTATATATATTACATTTATCTAATAAAAAATTGTTTTATAATAACATTTATTTATAGTATCTTTTTGAGGTTTTCAATGATCTTTGAATTTGATTTGATTAAATTAAACTTGAATTTAACCTATTAATTTATTAAATTGATAGAATAATTAGGTGATAGAATTGAAACTAATCCATATCCTATAATTTCTTCTTTAACAGAAATTCAATCTGCTTTTTTTTTTTTTAACTTAAATGAATAGATAAATATTTGAAGTCGAATTCGTAGAAGAAGCATAAGAAGAAGTAGAGTGGAGTAAACCCGACCCGGACCGGACCGGACCGGCCCGTAGACAGCCCCAGTTGAGACTTGCAAGGGGCAGGCAGAGAAGCAGGAAGTGCGGGTACAGGAGTTGTAAATTTCGAAGCGTAAATGGTCAAATCTGTGGATGCCTTGCTGTCCGTACGCGAAGACCCTAACGGCAATAAAGGAGAAATATAATAACAGAGAAGGAAGAAGAAGAACCAAACGCATTGAGTTTCGTCAAAACCTAAAAAAGCCTTCATTTTCACGACGCTTGCAATGAAATTTCCATCGAAGAAAACGCGTATATGGCTAATCTGTTGATTCCTCCATTTAAAATCCTTGAATTTTCTTCCCACCAAACAATTTCCTGAGGAAAATTCCGCTTCTGGTTTTCAACTTTCCAAAGGGCACCTGCTATTCTTCTTTGTCGACCGATTCTCCATATCTCCTTTTCAATCTCACGCAATCTAAGGAGCCCGTCGATACATCCATTTCATTTCCTATTCCAGGAAATTAATTAATTTTTTTCCTTCTCAGAGAATTCCAGCTTCACAAACGGGTTTTGTTTTGTGAGAAAGAATATATCGTATTTCAGATTTCTAGGGTTTTATGGCGTCGGCTGCGATTTTCTCTTCTCTTCGGAGGCGAAGGTCTCCATCTTTGGGAGCTTTCTTCGCACCAATTGATCTCACCGATCTCGCTCTCATTCAAACGCTGATGGCCGTCTCCAGAGAGCTGGTTTCTTCGATTTCGGACATGGATCTCCCTTTCCAGCGCAGGAACTCGAGATCTCTGGTTCGCAAGATCAACATCTTCATCGTCCTCTTTGAGTGCCTCAAAGATGCCTCCTTTCCTCTCCCATCGTCTGCAAATCTCTGCTTCAAGGAACTCTATATCCTCGTCTACAGGTCCAAGATCTTACTCGATTACTGCTCGCAGTCCAGCCGCCTGTGGCTTCTGATCCAGAATTCCACAATTTCCGGCTATTTTCATGACCTCACTCAAGAAATCTCCACGCTGCTTGATGTGCTGCCGTACAATGACCTTAATCTAACAATAGATGTGAGGGAGCAGATTGATCTGCTGCAGAAGCAGTCGCGGCGGGCAAAGATTTTTATCGAGCCAAAAGATGAGTCCCTTCGCAAGAAGGTCTTTAATTTCTTGGATGAATTGGAGCAGGGGCAGCGGCCGGATCCTTCTGAGCTTCAAATGGTTTTTGTTGATCGGTTGGGGGTTCAGGATGCAAGAAATTTCAGATCTGAGATTGAATTTCTTGAGGAGCAGATCTATAACCAGGAGGAAGACGGGGATCCGACGAGTGCAGTGCTTAATGGGTTTGTTGCTCTGGTTAGGTATTGTAGATTTCTGCTCTTTGGATTCGAGGAAGAAGAAGATGGTGACGAAAAGGAGTCAGGAAATTGCAAGAAATTGAAGAAAAGCTTGATTTGTTATGAAATTGGGGAGACTTTCCTGACAATTCCGAAGGATTTCTGCTGTCCAATCTCTCTGGATTTGATGCGAGACCCAGTGATTGTTTCAACGGGCCAGACTTATGATCGGGCATCGATTTCCAGGTGGCTTGAGGAAGGGCATTGCAGCTGCCCACAGACAGGGCAGATGCTCACACACACACGTTTGATTCCCAATCGAGCCCTCAGAGGTCTGATCACACAGTGGTGTGCCGCCCATGGAATCCCATTTGATTCATTGGATGGTGCCGATTCGAGCACAGAAGCAGTTTCCATTCCTACAGCTACCAAGGCAGCAATTGAAGCAAACAAAGCAACTGCAGAGCTTCTAGTTCAGCAGCTGTCTCAGGGTTCAGAAGGGACAAAAACGGTTGCTGCACGTGAGCTGAGATTGCTGGCAAAGACGGGGAAGGAGAATCGTTCTTGCATTGCAGAGGCAGGTGCCATTCCCCATCTACGATTGCTGCTCTCTTCCTCAAACCCAGTAGCACAGGAGAATGCAGTGACTGCTATTCTTAATCTATCGATTCATGACAAGAACAAGAGCCGAATTATGGATGAACAAGGGTGTCTGGAATCAGTTGTGGATGTCCTGAGACATGGGATGACAGAGGAAGCTAGGGAGAATGCAGCGGCAACTCTGTTTAGCCTCTCTGCGGTGCATGAGTACAAGAAAAGAATTACAGATGCAGAGGGTGCGCTTGAGGCACTGGCTGGGCTGTTAAGGGAGGGTAGTCCAAGAGGGAAGAAGGATGCTGTCACGGCGTTGTTTAACTTATCGACTCACTCTGAGAATCGTGAGCGGATGGTGGAGACTGGGGCAGTTTCGGCTCTGGTGGGGGCACTACAGACAGAAGGAGTAGCAGAGGAAGCAGCTGGTTCGTTAGCCTTGTTGGTGCGGCAAGGTGCTGGTGCTGAAGCAATTGGAAGTGAGGATGAGGTAGTGGCTGGATTGGTGAGGTTAATGAGGTGGGGGACACCGAGAGGGAAGGAGAATGCAGTTGCAGCACTGCTTGAACTATGCCGCAGCGGCGGTGCTCCAGTAACAGAAAGGGTGGCCCGGGCACCCGCTTTATCAGGGTTGCTGCAGATGCTGGTTTTTACTGGCACAAAGCGGGCGAGGCGGAAGGCAGCGTCTCTTGTTAGAGTGTGCCAACGATGTGAGGCGGCGGCTGCATCACCCATGGAGACGTGGGGTGTGGAATTCGGGTTTTCAAGCAGTTCAGTGGCACGTCCGGGATCCAATTTTAGGGGGGATGTTTCTGTATCGGTTTCGACGGTGCCCGTGTCCATATCAGTCCCAGTGCTATAGTTTTTTTCTTCAATTACAACAGAAAAAGGTGTATTTTCATTCTCGACCTGGTAATGATTCAAATATTCTTTCATTTGTATGACTGAAAGTGGAGTGGATAAAACAATTGGGAATACAAGAATGCTAATAATACTAGAATTCAGCAATATTAGTGACTTAGAGTTGAATCCCTTAATCTAGTTAGTTGTTACTCTCAAGATTCACGCTACATGCATGTTCTAATCATGATTTGAAGTGGTGGTCCTCACTTCCCGGTTCAATGATTCTATTAGCCTGGTACTCAGAATTCCCTAGTAGAATCAGAATTGGAATTTGTGTTACCCCATGTTATGTTTTTATGTTTGTATATAGCTTGGAAATCTAATGAATTCTGATTCCACGTAGGAGTTCTGTTGATACGTTCAGTTGATATCTTCTTTTGTAAGAATTTTGTCATCTCTGGAAAAAAAATTAGGAATTGCAGTCTAGCAAAGAGCTGCCCAAGTTCCTCAGTACTAATGAAAAACTATTTTAAGTTGCTGAAGCTTTCTGACTTCTGTTCCTCTATTTCTCCACTAGTGATTTTGGCTAGAAACTGGTTTTAGGGCAGCTTTGTGGCTGCGATCATTAGTCTGTAAACTCAGTGAAGTCCCCTCTGTCTCAACTCAATTGAAAAAAATTCTGAGTTACAATGAATTTTATGAATATATTGAAACTTTTTTAAAAAAAAAAAATGTTTAATTATTCATGAAGTCGCCTCTGTCTCATGGCTGCGGTCATCTATGAAACCTATTCTTTTTGCCTTGAGTGTTGAAGGATAGAAAGAGGATTGGGACCCTTGAATTTGTGAAATTATTCACAAAGTATTGTATCCTTGGATTAACAGTAAAAGTAACACGCATTGTATCCTCTCTCTATTTTGTTGTTTGTCAAAGTAGTAGTTGAACACGCAAAGATTGAAGATTGGTTGTCTATGAAGCATGCATATAGTCCTCCATCAGCATAATACAATATCAAGTCAGAGAATATGACCCTTGAGCAAACACAATTAAAAAAGGGAGAATTTATATATGATCAGCATTGATTTTGGGGGGTAATGAAGAAGATTCCCTCTCAAACACGACAACCCAACAAGCTGGCAGTTGAACTTCTTCCCTCCACAGGAATCCCTTTCATTAATGAGGGACATTGACCCACTGAAAAGCCTCCTCCATTGCCCTTATGAGGGCCACTATATCCATTAACCCATCATCTGCAGTGGGTTCCTGTCTCCTCTCCACAAATTCATGCCTGCAGACAGGGCACTGCCCATGTCTTTTTACCCATGGTAGAAGGCATTCTTCATGGAACATGTGATTGCAGGGAGTGACCACCACCTGCTCATTTCCTACAAATGTTTCCAAGCATATTGAACACTTCCCATCTCCATCTTCTTCTTCTTCATGGATGCTCTTGCTGCCATGGCTTCTGCAGAATAGCCCTCCTCTTTTCCAGTCTGGCTTCTTCCTCGAGGATATGGGGCTGAAAGTCTGCTTCCTCAGCTTGCTCATCGCCTTCTTCACCTCTTCTTGGCTCAACCCCGGCTGCTCTCCTCTTGAACTGGAACTTATGTGCCATTGGCCCCTGATCCTCGGTGGTGAGTCTCTGATAAACTGTTGCAGCCGGGGGTTAACTATATGCGCAAGACCGTCGTCCAGGACAAGGATTCTTATTGGAGAATGTGGCTGTGCTGGGAACCTGACATTGCCATCTCAAGTTAAAGCTAACATCGATCAAGATTATATGCCATGGTGTTGGCGTTGAAACTATGATTAGGTACATAATCTGAGAATGGGCCCCCCTTATCATCCAGGAATGTCGAAATAGTTTGGCCCCAAAGAAATCAGACGATGTTTTAATGATGAGCCCGATCTATAATAGGGCTCGGGCCCAACCAGTATGTTGATCATTATTCTAGAGGATCCAACGATAGAATGAACACATGAAATGACTCCATAAACTTTAATTTCATGGTTTTTTTAAGACCAAGGTATTCAGGTGTCTCACCTGACTAATTTTTAGGACGTGTAAATCTCATAATCTTCACATGCCAGGTACAAAGCAATGGAGAATGACCTTTTTATGTTGAGGGGAACTTGATCCCAAGGCTTCTCGCAAATGAAGGTGGATTTTGACCATTAAGTCAATCCCTCGCGATGACAATATAACTAGCTACACCATATATGGAAAGTGTTCTAGGGATTGGTGTTTTTAGTGTTAACATCAGGCCCTGCCTTGTGATAAATTGATTTTTTTATTTTACTCTTGCACATTTTAATTCATTGTGGGGCAAAGTGAGAATTAATTTATCACAAGACGGTGCCTGGTGTTGGTACCAAAAACACTGGTGCCCAAATCAATTTCCCATACTGAGGTTCAGGTCTCTCAACTGAATAAAGCTGGTCCAATGTCGTTAACAACGGGCCCATTTTGGGATGGGCTTCCACCTGCCCCACAAGTAACACTACGTTGATTTTATATTTTTCCAATCACTGTATTAGAAAGAACTATCTTTATCATATAGAAATCCAATAATCCATTACCCAGACCATGTGCACTTAATTAATTTTAAAATTCAATCAGATGATTATCCAGTCAATTCGAAATCTAAAAATATAAAAATAATATTAATTATTAACTTTATTATTTTGTAAGAGTGCAACTGCATGAAGGAACATGGGTCAGTCAGGTTCCCATATAACATGCAGCTTTTCAAAGTAAATGAAATAACATACATGTATTTGATTTTGAAATTTGTAGCCTAGCATTAAGCCATTATTGAGAAGTTTTCTTCTCACTATTATTGATTGCATAGAAAAATAAAATAAAATAAAATGAAATTTAGATACGAATATATAAAATTTGGCAGTAAAATTAAAGAGGATCGAATTGGATAAACATTGTTGCTTTACCTTGTTAAGCTGAAAGGCCCTGTCCTCACTCTTTCCTCAAACAGCCTCCAGGAATGATCCTCCACGCCTCCACTTACCGGAGGTGGAGGGTTAGCAAGGGGCCGAGGCAACAACACCGGTCGCCGCAAATTTTGTAATGTCAGGGCAGGATGGTTGTTGCCACCGCTGCTTATTCTTTCACCCTCACCGGGTCCGGTGATCGGAACCTGAATCCGCTGCATTATGAGAGAGAGGCACAGATGGTGATCTTGGGTCAAGTAACGTTTTATTCCAAAAACAGGGTGATAATGAATCTCAACTTTTCCTCTGTTATGCTCATGCACCAAAATAAGAGATGCACTTGGTTGGCCATGAAAATGAAATAAAATTCTCATCAAGAATGTTCCATAGCATCTGAAAAGAAATAGAACAAAGTGATAAAGGAATTCATGCCACGAATTTGATGGAAGTGGAGTCCTACTCGTATATGTGTTTTAAAATCATGATTTAATAATATTTTTGAGGTAGAACTCTCTCAAAAGTTTACTCTTTAGAAAATTGTATTTAAATGTTATATGAAGTCATTGATTTCTCAAATTAATTGACGTAAGATATTTGTCAATTTCACACCTATTCCATCCGTGGTGGAAGCTCATTCAATAAACATTTTCTGCAACGTATATATTGTTGGATTTTATTAGAGCCACATGTCTCATGTGGCATAACACTTAAATACACTTCTCAATTAATTAGTTAAGAGAAAAGTTTGAAAAATCTAAATTTAGAAGAAAATCGCCTTTGTTTAGTATCGACATGATTATCTTCTCTCGACAAATCATTGAATACAATTTTTTTTTGTAAAGAATTCGACGAAGAACAATTCTTAGAATGCCACTTTTTCACTTAGGTACACATTCAATCTAGCAAGCCTTAATTGTGAAATTAAAACACAAGTAGTTTAATTGATTCATGACAAACAATAAGAGTAACCCAGCCCTGTCAAAGTTTCAAAAATCAGCCCATATTTATACATTATTTTTTTTGCAAAATTTGGCAGATATGAATTGGAGACAAGACTTCTCACACAAGTCAGGGGTTGAAATATCGGTTTTTGAGATGTGAATATCGGCCGATATCATATCGTATCGGCCTTGATATCAGCCGTATTATATTGGCCGATATCAAAATATCGGCCAATATTAAAAAAAAATGAGGAAGAAAGAGAAAAATATCGGCTGATATATCAGCCGATAACGATATATCGGTTGACATATCGTATCGGCCGATATATCGGCCGATACCGATTTTTAAACCCCTGACACAGGTATTTAAGTCACCTTAGAGTCCACAAGCGTTTTATAGTAAATACCATCTCAAATTTACCATTTTTTTTTCCATTTGTATTTGATAGTTTTCCATATAAAAATTTGCATCATAGTTTGAATTTCTATTTTACTTAAATTTTAAATTCTCTCTTTAGTGGTATTATTTTTTCTTTTTCTATTTTATTTCAATACACGCAAGAGATACCAAATTACCAAGTAAGATTTGAAATTGTATATCGTGGAGATACAAATGAAGACAAACACCATAAAAAGAATGACAAGCCTGGAAGACCTAGAACTAGTGAGCAACAACCTTATCAAAAACTAGAGAATCTTAGTGGCTTAGATCTTAAGAGAAATATATCATGTTCTAAAGTCTTATATTCATGGCATCTTGAATTGGGACTCAAATATTTCTTCCTTGAGAAGCCAAATGATTCTAATAACCAACGATGGGCCATGCAAAAATGATCTATATTTAACCACAGAGTCACAAAAAAGAAACCATAATTAGCCATTATTCTCATTAGGTTGGATGCCACCAAACCATTTTTGTTGTTGCTCGTATGATCAAATCCCATGTCCTTGAAAATGACTCTCTTCTGGCTCTTGCAAATCCTTCAAGGTAAGGCAATCCTGTTAGGTGCGAACATGAGTTCTGTTAAGAGAATAGGCGTTGGAGTACGAACGAGTCTTATATTGGTAAGAGGGAGAAAAATATAAAAACTTTTGGATTTGAAGTCCAGTCTCAACAGTGGTATTAGAGTCAGATTCTCCAAGTTACCGCATGCAGACTGAAGGATCTCCTAATCGAACGGGATGATTGGCGACGTTTTATTCGTCAAAGAGCCTCGTTCTAGTAGGGAATTGTTGGGGTATGAATGAGTTCCACATTGGTGAGAGGGAGAAAATTATAAAGACTTATACGGGGCTGAATATCTCCATTTATCAAGCTATTCTTTTGGACTCGAAACCCAGTCCCAACAGTAGGACCTTTTTAAAAGAGCCGAGCACATTTGGTTTATGATTTTAATCCATGGTCCAACCCATTTTGTCCCAATTCTGACTAAGTCTGAGTATTTTCCTCAAAAAAATTATTTCCTGAAAAGGGGGTTTAGGAAATGAAGATAGTTATATTTCTTAAATTACATGGGTGAAATATTTGTTAAAAATTAAAATGGGTATTTACAAATTTTATTTTTGAGGACAACCAGTGCAAACAAATGTACTCTGAGACAACCACCAAATTGGGTTATAATGATATGATTACACTGCAAGCACTAAGCAGTAGAATTTATCTCAATAATTTTATGCTGTTGGTTCTTTATCAGATTACTGAAAGGGTGCATGGGGTCTGCATGTTTAGAATATACCATTGTTGGTGAGTGCAACTTGAGCTGGACCAAACCCGAGTCTGCAAAAAATCCAAAAAAATAGGGTCCAGGTTGACCCAGCCTCTGATTGGACTCATTTTTGGGCCAAAAATATTGTTCTGAATTATAATTTCAGCTGGGTCAGGCTGGACTTAATAATGAAAGCTCGAGTGAGGCCTAAAATCCTAAGTTTATGCCACATTTTATAGAATCTAATTTTCTTTAATTGATATTATACAATATACATAAATATAAAATTTATGTAACATAATACAAAAGAAATTCCATTTAGGCCCTAGGAATCTAAGCCCAATTCAGAGCTTGGGTCCTTTGCAAGTTTGCAGTTCAGATCTGAACTGTGACTTGCTAAATAAACTCATCCCAATTCAGATATGGCGGAGAGAAGGTGTGACTTGACTTTTCAGTGGGGAAATCAGTTCATACTCTGAGGTAGGGCTGCAACTCACCCGACCCGAGAAATCATGTGGGTCCAATCGAGAATTTTGGGTCATCGGATTGGGTCGGGTTGAGAAGATAAAAACCTCCATAAAATTCGAGTCGAGTTGGGTTGAGAATTTTACAAGTTAATCCGACCCAACCCAACCCGACCTGACCTGCCTAAAATTAGACTAAAATGGGTTCAGAATGCCGGTTGGGTTAGAATTCTGGTTGATTTGAGCTAGAATTTGGGTCAAGGCGGGTTGTGTATTTCGGGTTGAGAATTTTGGGTCGAGTTGAGTTCCATATGTATCAACTCGGTCGGGTTGGGTTTTAAAGAACCCGACCTGCTCGACCCGAGTTGCAGCCCTACTCTGAGGCCTGAGCTTCCCTCACATACGATGTTTCCACCCCTAATATATGACTTAGCTATTCCTCCAAACATGACTGAATTTTTTTCTTGCAAAAAATATAATATTTAAAAATAATAAAAATATATTAAATTAAAATATTAATAAAATAAAAATCTTAATATGGAATTTACTGGAAATATATCGAGATATTACCATTTATCGTGTTTTAATAGGAATTTACTGTCGTGCCGATAAATACGCATTATTAAAATGATAATAATATTTTACCGATAGAAAACATAATAAATTTGAAAATATTACCGGTATTTGTGCCATAATCTTAAATATGAGTTGAATCCTCAGTAAGGGTTGGTCTAAATTTGATCTTTTCTATCTAAAATAAAACATATCTAGATGCAATCCAATGACCCAATGAATTATGGAGGCATTCAATAATTGCAATCTCGACAAGGTATTGAATGCAATATTGACAGGGTATAGCGACCTCTTTCATAGTCTTGGAATATCTAAGTATCATTCAATACTATTTATTAACTACTTAAATTAATTATAATTTGAATTACTAAATGAAAAAAAAATCAGTCTTTTATTTTAAAAAATATATTAAAATTTTAAATGAGCTATACAATTTTTTTATTAAAATATATGGACATGGTAAGAACAATAATTGAGTAAAATCTGATCCATTTTTTATTCTTTTTAACTTTATAATTTTATAAAAAATATATTATTACAACCTTTTATTTCATTATTAACATTGTAAAAATACAATAATTAAATAAAAATAGTTTTCTTAATTAAATCATCTATGAATGACGTGGAAAGTGCGGGTAGTAGCAATTCCAAGATCTTCGGTCCTCAGTCCTGACGCCTAGCGCAAATGTTTAAGCAGCGGCGACGACAACGGCAAGAGGGTCTTTCCCAACGTTATTGGATTTTGGACCCACTATATAAATACTCCTCTCCGCCTTCCGCCCTTTCTTCCTCCTTCAAATCAATCGAACCTACCTCTCTCTCTCTCTCTCTCTCTCTCAACATTCATAAAAAAAGAAATCTACGAGTTGTGGTGCTTGAGATCTTGAATCTATAACTCTCGAGAGATCAAAAGCTCGTTTCTTGTTGATTCTGACAGAGTTCAGAAGATGGAATGCACTTGAACCTGTTTTCTTTAGGGCATTGGTTTCGAGTGAATTCGAAATCAGAGATCTTCAATTGCCTCGCCATTTTCTTTCAGCTTCCATAGTTTTAGATCAGAGCTTCAAGTAGATCTCTGTTTCTGTTTCTGGATCCGCCATTGTCTCTTTCATTTCTATTTCTATCACCATGGATTAGATTTTGGCATGGAGAATAGATTTGCCTTGGAATTTTGATTTGATTAGGATGAGATCTGACTCTTCTTGTTGAGGATCTTCTTCTATTGATTTGAATTTGGCTGGTATTTACATGCTCCAATGCCAATTTTAGGCAAAAAGCAAAGGCTCTTTTTGTGTGAATATTTTTGGCTCCAACACATGGCAGATTTTGATAATTCAGAAATCTATAGAGCTGTTTCTATGAGATGAGGATCAGGGGCTTTTATCGATGTTCATTTGATGGTTTTTGGTTAAATTGTGGTTTGGAATTGAGGGATTTAGGAAGTGGTTGTTGGGGTGTGGATAGATCCGAACTGAGTCATTAGGAGAAGGATATGACAGAGAGAAATTTAGAGACAGAAAAGGGCGTGAACAGGGATCCCTCATTGTCATGTTGGTGTGAAAGAGATGGAATCAGACATTTGCATCATTGTTCTGGAAATGCCAATGCAGGTGTAGAAGAAGATCAAGATTATGAATTGTCTATACCTAAAGGAGATGGGTTGGAAATTGGGAATTCAGATAGAGAGGGACCACAATTGAGTGAGTTCCGTCAGAGGAGCATGCATTTGAACGGAGTTCATATCACAGAAAATGAATCTGTGAATATAGAAGGAAATGAAAATGGGAAATATGTTTCATTTGATATAGAAAATGAGCCCAGTCGGGACCAGCATTTATTGGATTTTGAAATGGATGATTCAAGAAGCAACCTCCAAATTGGACATGCTACTCAAAGCCCCATTCCCACGATCGCAATAATTAGGACATTTTTCTACATACTAGTCTGGTACACTTCCAGTACATGTTTGACACTGTGAGTGTTTGGTATCAGTAAATACCTGTTTATGTATAATTTTCCTGTTAATTTTGCTACTTGTTATTTCTGCTGAAGGTGTTATGCTTTTTCTTTTGACTAGATATAACAAATCACTTTTAGGTGATAATCTGGGAAAGTTCCCGGCTCCTATGTTGATGAATACTGTACACTTTGTGATGCAAGCTGTTCTATCGAAAGTCATTATACGGTTCTGGTCTCAAAATGTGCAACCTACTGTGACAATGTCATGGAGGGATTACTTTCTGAGAGGTAACTGCATTATCTCATTTTCAATTTCAAGGTTTTTTTTTTTGGTTGAGAACACCAAAGTGTATGTTATGCACGCATGTCGCAAACAATGTGTGCTCACACGCTTGGATGACTGGATCATTATTTTGCAAATAGCAACCCCTTCCGTGTCATATGCATGCATGCGGATCACATGAATGGGAAGTTCTTTGTGGTCCCCTATCTCAAGCAGTGACAATTTTTTCTCCTAAGTGCTGTTAATGGATATTGAGGCTTGAAATTGGAACTGTGAATTGAGCAATGATGCTTAGATTGTTGAATTCCTAGAATTTTACACCTTGCTGCCCAAGATTCAGTATCTTCAAAATTAGCCATAAAAGAAATCAAGGAAAACCTGTTCTACTTGCACAGCCCAAACTTCATGAAATTGATCCCATAATAAAAATGGCGGTCCATGCACACAGTGAAAACATATCAGTTCATCAGCACATTCCTACATGACTTCACTATATTATGCTTTGGATCATAACTTGCTCAAATATTACGGCCTGCAACAAAGTTGCTGCTGCTTGGATAGAGGATTCCCAAATGATTCAAAAATGGGCGAAAAGAAATCTGATCTTAAAATCCCTAATCCATATAATTATTTAATCCAAAATTCTATTTTCGTTGTCAAAACACTGAGAAAGCAGTGTTCTTGAGATTCAAAATAGAGTAATTTGGTCTCCCTTTGTCGACACCCTTTATTTATCAACTTGATCCCTCAAAACTGTTTTGCTCAAGTCATTTAGTTGAACACCCTTTGCAGCAAGGAATTTGTTCCCCTACCAAACCTTGGTCACCCTGGCATCCTCGTCCCCTTGCTGAAACTTGGTCACATTTAGGACCTTGGTCACCCTTCTTTAATTCTTCCATTTATGTGTATGAGATACATGAAAACAGACATATAGGATATATGCTAATATGAATCATGGAAAGAAGTTCTAGTTCAACGTCAAATTTTTATTGCTAAAATGTGATTTTGTCAAATATATTATCTTGGGCATTGCAAAATTAAAATAAATTGACCACTTTTTAATCGCATCATTCCTGATGCTTTCTTCAGCCTGAATTTTGATGTTCCTAATCCTGGAGATCATTACTCAGGATTCGAGTTAACACTAATTCATTTTTTTCCTTTCATTTTCCTCTAGATTGTTGCCTTCTTGTTCATATCAAAAGCTAGTATTGGTCAAGTGACCATTGTTTCTATTGACTTCAGAGAAACTAATGCTACATGCGGGCTTTTCCTTTAACAGTTGTACCAACGGCTGTTGGAACTGCATTGGATATTAACCTGAGCAATGCCTCTCTTGTTTTCATCTCTGTCACATTTGCCACTATGGTCAGTTTGTGGTTCTGTGTTATCAAAACTCATTGTTGTTTTTTATGGAATAGTTCTTTCTGTTTTGTAGCTTTTAGAAAATTCTAATGTAGGTGTATCTCCCATGCTTTTTTTTTTTTCCTGTTGCAGTGTAAATCAGCATCCCCGATATTTCTTCTCCTGTTTGCCTTTGCATTTAAGTGAGTCTTCAGTTGTATTACATGTGTATATTATAAATGATCCCTCCTCTTTGCTTCCAAAATCATTAGATATTTAAATAATCTATTGTTCTTTTCTGTAATAATTGTACTTGCTAGCATGTGATTGTATTAAGTGCTCTTTGGTGGGAACTAACAAATTTTTGTCACATATTTGACTGATGTCTAAAGCTCTTTCACTGTGGATGCTTCATTGTGTTTTTAGAAGCAGTAACATTGATGCCTCAATGGTTCTTGTGAAAGGACCCTGAACCCCACCCATCAATGAGAGTCTGAAAGGAAGAGGGAAAGACCCAACAGATGAAGAGAGAGAGAAGCTAGGCCCGAAAGGGAAGCTGTGAGTTATGGGTTCTAGACTAGCCTGTAGCACAGTAGATAGGTGCTCATTCTTGCTACATATAAGTTGTGGCTCTGAGTCATGTTCAGAGAAAAGTGGTGATTTTTTTGGAATAACTACAAAATGACATTTATTAATTTTGTTTAGTTGGAAACTGCTGTACAGGTGTCAGAGCGTGCACTTTTCTCAGAGTTTCTTTCCCTTACATAAGTAAAGAGGAAAACAATGATATATATTAATCTTTTTCTTCTTCTACTTTCTATCATTTTCTAAAAATTGCTAGAGTAATCTGGTGAAAAATCTTACACCCATGTTATGGTTTGGTCATAACACTGGACAACAGCCCCCAATTTGGTGGACAAAAAGTAAAAAACCATAGGATAGGAAAGTTCACTCTCGCACAGTTGCCTAAGTTCCTATTGCCTGGTCAAGTCATTCGAAACATCTTCCAGTTTCCTGCTAAGTTGATGCTTTGATGAAATTTGGAGCAATTTTCAGGCTCTCTATGAATGATCAGATCATCCAATTGAGCTGATTATTGTGGATCATTATATTACTACTTAATCATATGCTGCTGACATAAACATTACAATTAGATGGCAGAAGAAATGCATGCTTGCATTGTTCATCCCATCTGGAAGCTCTAACACAAAGTATTGAAATTAAAGTGATATCCACTCATGGAAAAATGAAGAGGGGAAGAGGGAAAACAAAGTTGTTGGGAAGAAAAGGAGAAAGATTACTCCCTTAATTAGGGCTATCCATTCTGATGTTAAACAAAAGTAACAAGTGTATGATAGCAGCAGCACACCGAAAAAAAGGCAGTCAAACCCCAACCCCAACCCCCCCCCCCCCCCCCCCCCCCCCACCCAACAATAGGAACCCCTCGGCGCTGGTGCTCATGTGTGTAAATACTCCTATATATAGGGAAATCATGGGCTATTAGAATGGTTTCGGTCATCCTACCGATCCAATGTATTCAAGAGCATTTGGATCCATGATTAGGTGCAGAAGTTGCCCATCAACTACTTAAAATAGTTGCAGTGCATTAGTTAGACATAATTTATTGTCTGGTGGTTCAGCTAAAAAAAATAGAAGAAATTGGCTGCATAACACTATTGGTCCATGTCTAGTTTTCTTAAGTAGTGGTCCAGAAGACTCAGGCAACATCCTGGACTTCATTTTTTTGACGGCACCTCTAGAAAGAAATTTATACATCAATGGGAAATCATATAGAAGGACTCCAGGGATGAAAGAAAACACAAAAGAGGAATAAGAGGGAAATTATGAATAGAAGTATTGCAGGTGTAACAGGGAGATTATCTGTCTGTTGATCCTTTAACAACGTACCATTCCAACTCGGAGTGCGTACCCTTGTTTTAGCCTGTTCAGAATCTGGGTTCCACAAGTTTGTGACAATTGGCTGCTTCCTGTTCGCTTACTCTTTGAATCACCTCTCTCTAGATTCACATACAGAATTCTTTTTTCTTTTTTTAATTTCTGTTGTCCATCTTCTAAATTGGTGTTATGTGAGCGTGGGTGTAGCTTGGACATGGTCATTTTTCTTTTTATCAATGCTTGGACATGGTACACTACTTCTGCTGTTATCCTCAGTAATTTTTTTCTCATCTTGTTCAAAACAGGAGATGTTTATGTTAGGACTATCATGTTGCATACTACCCATAACTTCTAATCAATCTCCCTCTTATGCTACAAAGTAGAAATTAGTGAAAATGGAATTGATATGCTCTATTGAAAATTCAATAAATGGTTTACTTTTCTACTTCATTAAATGTTAATAGATTTTACACAATCATCCTGTTCTGTTTTACTGTGATGAATCTTATGTATTTCATGGATGCAACAGCAATTCTTCTGGGTTTGGTTCATGTTATGGGTTTTATGCTCTAGGTTGGCGTCTTCTTATTTTCAATTTTACTTTTAAGGTATAATAGTACTTCATGCTAAAGTTTTGAGTTATTTTCTTAAGGTTGGAGAGTCCGAGTATCAAGCTTTTTGGGATCATATTTATCATCTCAATCGGTATTTTATTGACAGGTTTGTATCTCTTGTGGCTTTCAGTTACTAAAAGCTTCTATCTCTGGAGTTTCTAACATTTTTTTTTGGTGCTCTCTCTCTCTCTCCCCCTCCAATGACCTTTAATCTTCTTTAGAGAAATTTTGTACCAAGAAAAGACCTTGAACCCTCCATTAACCCCTTCTCCCATTCTATCTGACTCTTTCTTATCCCTATGTATGTATCCTGGGTATTTAGGGGAATCATCCCCTATAGGGCAAAGTGGGGAATGTGTGGAAAGTCATTCCAACAGCTATGTCATGGATTGTGTGGATGGCGCTGAATGGAAGAGTCCTCAAACGAAAGGAAAACTCTACATTTGAAAGGTCCAACACAACAAAGTTGTGGCAAATAAATCTACCCTCGAATTGTCTAAGTTTGACACGTACTGATACCAATTCAACATTTGGCTTATGTGTGAGAAAATATAGACATCCATAGAAACTTCCCACGTGGATGTCAGTATCGGATTGTTACTATATTTGATTACATTCATTCATTTGTCAATGCTTGCCATTTTACCACTTTAAATGGTTGGTGAGAAGATTTCACATTTATTGTTGATTGAAAGATTTAGACTAAAAATTGACGTAATGGGAAAAATATGATGTATCTTTTGATTCCTAGATGACACTCATTAAATCAATCCTAGTTAACGGCACCATCTTACCTTTCTTTGTTCAAAATCCTTGTCAAGGCGGCTAAAATGCTTAAACAAATTTAATGAGATTTCTTATGGAATGATGGTGCTAGAGGAGAGAAGAAAAAGTACTTAGTAGAAAGGGATAAAGTTAAATTACCATTAGCGAATAGGGGGTTGGGAATCGGGAACATTGTTGAGAGATTAGTTTTTGTTAGCTAGACTTTGGTGGGGGTTTGGTGAGGAAAGGGAGGTTTTTTGGAGAAAGTGATAAAGCTTAAATATGGTGAATCAACTCGGGGATGGTTTCCAGGTAGAATGATCCAGGGAAAGGGGTCTTTTACTTGGAAAGATATTTCAAATCTTGGTTGTCCTTGTCATATGTTGGGTGAAAAATTAAGGGAAGGAATGGAATTAATTGTAGGAGATGGAACTAGAATAAAGTACCCATGGCAATATCTTTGCAGCTTATTTGATCCTTTTCATTGCCTTTTTTACTTTCCATTATATTTATACCGGACCTTTTCAGGTTCTCATATTGGGCTGGGTTTCAGATCCTTTGACTAAGAAAGGCCAAATTCCTGGAAATTAGTACCCATGGCAATAGTGTGGTCATATGAGAACACAACCAGCAGATCTTTGAGGATGAAGTTTCCTCGTTTAGCATGATTGAATTAATCAAAGTCGAGTACGCACAATGGGCTGCGACATCTAAGGAGTTTTCAAGCATTCAAGAGATTCTTCAAAGAGGGGATTGTTGAGATTCATCAATGACTTAGAATAAAGGGCCTGATTTCACATGTTCCATTAGCTTTGGAGCTTTTGACATATTGATCAGGTCTCTAAAAATTGGTATTGGAGTGGGTTCAATGTCCCTTGTTTAAATCCTAGTGAAGGCAACCTAGAGGTGGAAAGGGCTACCTGGTGCTGCACTATAGTAGTTTGTTATGTGAGGAGTCATCGATGAGGGAGGTGTCAAGATCATAGATGACATAGGATAAAGGGCTTGATTTCATTTGATCCATCAGCTTTGGAGCTTTTGGCGTATTGGGTCAGGTGCCTTACAGGGATCGAACAAACTAATTATATTATGAATTGTTGTATTTTTGCCTTTGTGTTTTCTGTTTCTTTTTGTTTCATAATGCATATCATCTTCAGATCCTTTCTGTTCTTGTTTTACCATGTATGCCTTGTGTCCTCATATCTTTGTGCGGTCACTTATCCAATAAATATATTTCTGTCTGACAGTTGTAAAGGAAACAGAATTTGAGTTCTGGGGCTTCATCTTTGTCATGCTTGCTGCTGTATTGTCAGGGTTTCGATGGTCCATGACTCAGATTCTTTTACAGGTATCTTGTATCATTTACAGTTTCCTAAAGTATTTTGTTCGTTACTGTCTCTAGATTCCATCATTTCAAAAAATTTGGCAGTACACTGGATATGACAATACTCTTCTTTTTAATCATGTTCATTTGGTTTAGATCCTAACATCTCCTTTCTTTATGTCCTTTGGTTGCAAATTTTGATATGAAGAAAGAAGCATACGGTAAGCATTCTCCTGTCTCTTAATGTGCATTAAATTGCATGAACCATATTTGTTCATGCTTGTCTATGCATGCATTACATGGAGCTCTTCCATGAACACGTATCCATTATTTGAATATAGGGATTTTCCAGGCAAACCGATTATTTAAAGTTGAATCTAATAACTGATTTTTAAGTTGACAATTTAAGAGAAGTTTTTAGGCAATAATTTGTTCACCCCTTTTTTTGCACCATTCAGGTTTGAAGCATCCTCTTACTTTCATGAGCTGTGTTACCCCCGTGATGGCAGTGGCAACTGCTCTTTTCTCTCTTATGATGGATCCCTGGCGAGATTTTAATAGGAGCATCTACTTTGATAATTCGTGGCATATCATAAGAAGTTGTCTACTGATGGTGATTGGAGGATCACTGGCATTTTTAATGGTAAGCCTATTGATTCCATGCTTCATTGTTTCATTAACTGAATGGCAAATCTGTCAGTGTATTTCATTCCTTGGTTCCCCCAAGTTATTTTGATTTCTTATGCATACTCTTAATTGTATTAATGAGCATTGTACCAATGCTTCGTAATCTTTTTAGTATGTTATGCCTCTAAGTTTGTGGGCTCAAATGAACTAGTTGTATTTCTTCTCTTTTTGCAGGTTTTAACTGAATATATTCTTGTTTCAACAACCAGTGCAGTAACAGTAACAATAGCAGGTGTTTTAAAGGAAGCTGTCACTATTGTGGTATGATTTAACTTCTCAGCTGTGCAAATAGCAGTTGATTTTTTTTTTTAGGTATGCTTTCATACTAAGCAAATTGATTTTGACCTGTGAGGTCTTTGTGGTTGCCACCTATTGGTCTCTTTTACCCACTTATTGAAGCTTGTTGTTCTTTGTTGAGTCTGATTCACTGCCATATGATGAAGAGAAGCCATTAGGTGTTGATGTGGTAGGTTTTTTTTTTGAGCGGTAACAGAGAAATTTCATTAAAAAACGCAAAGATACAAAGAGAAGAAAGAAAAAGAACAAAAAGGCCTAAGAAAGTTAGGCCCAAAAGAAAAACAAACACCAAAAAAGCACAAAGAGATACAACACAAAGCAACTATCCTCCCAACAAATGGAAAACTCCCAATATCGATCCTTCAACGCCATTCTTTGCAAAGAAGTCTGCCACTCCATTGGCTAAACGACTGACATGCTTGAAGGATGCCTCCAGACCTTCGATTATACCCTTTATCTCCCTCACTAGAGTGATTAGTCTCCATGGAGGACGCTTCACCCCACTAGGCCACTTGATAGCGTTGGATGAATCACTTTCGATAACTAATCTAACTCTCCCTAAACTCGCACCTAAGGCCAAGGCTCTCCGGATACTAAGAAGTTCCGCCTCATTAGATTCCTTGTCCCTACAGATGTGGTAGTTGTGCTGCCATTTAACGTTTCCAGTCTGATAATGTCTCAATCATCATGTCATGCCCAGATGGCCCAATTGCTTCTGTAAGCACATGGTTAACAGCAGCTTATGATGCTGCTTTATAATAGAATTAAGTTCTTTCTAATACATTTGGCCATGAAGAATAAACATGAATCAGTGCAGTATCGTTTTTAGATGATTACTAGTTACAAATACATAGAAGCTAGTCATTAGACGGAACAAACTATGATCAGGATTTGGAAGGTCTACTTCAATGGATACTTCATTTATGAGCTCATTCCACCGATGATGCTGTCCATTATGACAGTAGGAAATGCATTTATTGCATTAATCATAGTCACTAATGAATTTTTGAAGCCAGATGAGTTTAATTTGTTCAAATCAAATGAGAGATGGGCACTTTAGGTCTCAAATAGATTTTTCTCTTTTAAGAAAATGATCCTTTGTAGGGATTGTAAATTCATTCAAGAAGAAAGTCTTACAACTCAACATAGACTTTTAGTTATGGATATGTTTATAAAAAGTAGATCAATAAAAAGAATAGCAAAGGATCGCCCCAGAAATAAGGGGTGGAGCCTAAAAGGAGAAAAGGCACAGACTTTCAAGCATTTGCTCGAATAAAGACTTAGAGTCCAAATGAGTTGTGGGACAAAATGTCTAGGCATATAAAGGAGATAGCCAAAGAAGTGATAGGCATAGCCAAAGGAAATAGAATATGTGTAAAGATACATGTTGCTGGAATGTAGATATGAAAAGGGTTCTTGTTCGAAAGAAAATCTAATTCAAGAAATGGCAGAAAGCATAAAACAAAGGAACTAAACATTGGAAAATTTATGCGATAGCATGAAAAGTTGCTAACAAAGTCGTAAGCAAAGCTAAACGTGAAACGTACGATGACTTATATATGTAATTAGGAATTAAGGAGGAAAAGGAATCCATGAACTTGCTAAGGTGAGCGTGAAAGGAAGTAGAGATCTTGATCATATAAGATGTGTGACAAATGAAAACTATAAAGTTTTAGTTAAAGAAATAAAGATTCGATAGAAAACTTATTTTAAGGATATTTTGAATACAAATTTTGAGAGTGAAACTCACATGGAAGAGCTAGCAAATGAGGGAATGGTGACCAAAATTGTAAACATAAGTGAAACTAGCCTTTATAAAAATGAAGCAGCGTAGATCGCAAGGACCTGATGGTATTCATAATTTGGATTGTTCTTGGAGAAATTGGGGTGTGTTGGTTAACTCATTTGTTGAACAAAATTTTAACCTAAAAAATGCTCGATGAGTGGTACAAAAGTACGGTGGTCAATAAAGGTGATATTAAAACATGGGCAAATTACTGTCTTATTAAACTCATGAGTCATACCAGGAAATTGTGGGAAACGATAATAAAGGCTCGTCTAAGAAAGTTAAGTATCTCCAAGAATCAATTCAGACTATGCCAGCTAGATAAATAATAGAAAAATATTTATATTAAGACAATTCATGGAGAAATTTAGGGATAGGAGGAAAACCTACATATGGTTGTTATTGACCTAGAAAAAGATTATGATAAGGTTTCAAGAAAATTGATATGGAAAATGTAGAAAGTAAATGCATTCCTAATGAGTACGTGGAAATTATAAAGGATGTGTATTAATGTCAGAATAGTTTGTAGCAAGATGGCAAAAATTTCAGTTGGAATGCCATTCTACCATGTATATGCTTTTAGCCTATTCTTATTCACTTGTGGACAATTTAACATAAAAAATCCGAGATGAGGTACCTTGGTGTATAGTATTTGCAGATGATATGGTAATAATTAGTGAAATAAAAGATCAATAAATAATAAGTTGGATGGTGGAGGAAAGTCTTTGAGATAAATGGTTAAAAAATTAGTAAAACAAAGACAGAGGGCATGGAATGTAACTTTAGTGGACTAGAAGATAGGGAAGGAAACCTGATTAAAATTGGAAATGACTCTGTTTAGCATTTGATAAGTTTAGGTTCTTGGGCTTTATGGTAGAATCCTATGGAGGATACAATTCAGATGTAACAAATAGGATGAGATTAGGGTGATCACAATGTAGACAAGCTACTGGGGTGTTATTTCCTTGGTTCCTTCGGAGATGACTTGACAATTTGGCAGATAGTGATTGTTACATTATTTTTGTTTCTTTATTTGTTTTTCCTACTTTATATTAAGAACATGGATTTCTCATCCTTTCCCTTTTTGTGATTTTGTCTTCAGGTTGCTGTGTTCTACTTTCATGATCCTTTTACCTTGCTGAAGGGCATTGGGCTCATCATAATATTGGTTGGTGTCAGTTTATTCAACTGGTACAAGTAAGTCAGCAAATCATTCCTCCACATATTTGGGCAGGCCATTCATCTCATTTTTAAATGTTGATTGTTGTTGAGTATAACTTGATACTCACCACATATCTATATCATCTGCTTCAAGGCCATTTATCCCATCTATTTGGATTTGGCTTGCATAATCAGACCAGGCAAATTTTTTTTTTCATAGTTTGGTTGCCTATCTAGAGCCCAAAGGACTCAAACCAACAACCTTGTGGTTGCAACAATGAATACCATGTCATCTATCTATATATGCTGTAGAGGCATGCCCTCTAAACAATGCTGGAAAAATGAAAGGGGAAAATAAAGTCCAAGATATTAAAAGAGGAGGAATGCAAGTCAAAGTCATTTCAGTTCTCATTTCAATTAAGATGCTGCCATGAGAGGCACTCTGCTGCATGACAGCTTGCTTCTAAGTTGTTCATGCGGAGCCAACATCAGCATCAAATATATAGGGTTTTCTCAATGAGAGGTTCAAGTATGGGATCCAATTTGGTACAAATCCAATTTATGGATGGGTAATGGGTGTGGAGTGGAAAAGGGGTGTAAATGGGGCCTGTGTGGGCTCACATGAATGGTATAGTTGTAGCACTTCAGTAAAACCCAGGTCTATATTAAGAACAGTATACCCCACTCTAGAGTTTGCATTAATGTTCCAATCTTCAATCATGGGAGAGAATGGGAATAGGTGTATTCATGTGGATAACACCTACAAAAGAAAAATCATCCCCATTTGAAGGCCCTAACCCATGATTGAAATGGCCCAAGGTTCAATATATATATATATATAATTATCATGGGGTATCCCCACTCTAAATTGGAGGTGAGACTAATCCCTACAAGTAACCAAAGCCACCTGCAAGCCCCATGTATTAGGGTAAGCCTGGGGGAGTCAAACCTGAGACCTCTAGTTTAATCCTAGAAGCTCAAGCCAACTCAACTACACGTGTGGGTTTTAAAGTTCAATAGTATTTGATAATATTTTTGGATGTCTCAATTCAAGGGTCCATATCATTTTGATGGGTGTCAAACTTGGACATTTGATAAATCATGGGGAAACAAGTGCCTTAGAAGGGCTGGATTAATCATAGATGGACCTTACTGTTCTATATATAATTTGGTGTACCATAGACTCTGTTTTTGTGGTTTAATATATATATATAGACACGAACATATTTCTCCTCCACACCCCTCAAGTTGCTACTTGTGCACACTCATATGTGGGCCCTGTGGATGGGTTCATTGGGATGTGTGTGTGCATGTGTGTGTTGATTCATAGAAACTGAGGTTGCATCTTGAGCCAAGTGTCAAGCTTTGGCTTACCTTCATCTGGACCCAAAAATATATAATGTCGGGCTTAAAAAGCTCAGCTCAATGGTTTGGTTGGGTTCAAGTTTTAAAACCCTACATATATTTGGAAAATGTTCAATATCAAAAGCTAGTGACCTAATCAGTCTCAATTTGGATGTGTTAAAAATTACTAATATATTTACAAATAATAAAATGATCCCTTGTGCACTCCTAGTGGATGCCCTGTGCACACTCATAGGTGGGACCAATGTCACAAATACCGTTCTCGAGATATTAACACAACTGGTAATAACGGGATATTTTAAAATTCTTAGGTTTTTACCAGGAATTTAATGGGAAAATCTCGCAGAAAATATTAATATTTAAAAATAATATAAATATTTCTCATCTAACATTTCTTGAGAAAAAAATATCATACAATTCTACATGAGTTAATTGCTAAATACCATATCAAAGTCATCCAATATCAAAATAATATTAAAAGACACAATCATCCATCAAGAAAGCTTAATTTGAAGTTTCAAAACAAAACATCAAAAGGTAAATAATATCAATAAGGTAAGCAAACATAAATAATATCAAATGTCAATAAAATCATCATTATTCTAAGAAATCAAAATTTTGTAGGCCCACAAACTCCTCAAAAGAAAGTGGAGCATCATCTTCATCATCATCACTGGCATATTGATTTTTTCTTCATTTTCTTTGTTCAACCCTTCAAATGGGTTAATATCATCAAGTGAAATGGGTTTTGAGTCTTTAAACAATTTCTCCTTTAAAGTCTTTTGCATTTGCAAATTTATTTTCACGTAAACCAAATCTTGAAGCCTTTCTGGATCAACTTTGTTCCTCTTTTTCGAACTAAAGTGGAAGCCCGATGTGTCGGACAAAATACTTTGTCCGAGCCCATTTATGTTTAGGTTGGGTTCAGGCCGGGCTCAAGTTGGGTCTAGACAACTGAACACACTAGTTACAACATGGTCTTAAATTTTTTATTTTAATAACTTTATTATATTTAAATATGACAACATTTGTTATTAAAAAAACAATTTAATGGTCTCTTTTTTAAAACATAGCTTGTTACACTGCTCGTTTCCTGCCGCCCATGCCTTCACTCTTCTCTCATCGCAAATCCGGATCACAAATTGACGCTCTCTTCCCCTCTATGCTTTCTCAGCTCTCACTTCCAATTTTCCTCCTCGCACCAATTCCACCGTCTCTCTCTCTCTCTCTCTCTCATTTGATGAATCAAAGCCATTAAGGAGTCCCCCAGGAGAAGAAATGTGATTAGGATCTACAAAAACCCAATCCCCTTCCTTTGGATGCTCTCTTCGACGCTCCCTCTTTGTTGTCGCCTCTCTAACTCTTCTGTGTTTCACCTTCCTCTCTCTCACATCCCTTCGTTCTCCCTCCCGTCTATCTTCCAACACTAACCCTCCTTAGGTATCCTTGCATTCGGATCCCTATCCCCTTTTGGGGTTTCCGGATATCCTACTTCCTTACTCGGGTTTTGATTTGAAGGTCTCTGCAGATAATGAAGTTGTTGCAGACGTTGACATGGGTTTCTCTTCCGTCTATCACTCGCTCAAGGTTCTCCAACAGGCACACTTAGTCACTCTTGCTCAATCTAGACTACAGATTCAGGAAATAAAACTCCTGTTAAAAATGTGAGATTATTGTTTCTCGCGTTTTTAATGGGAAATTAATGGTAATATCGGCGAAGAAGATAAATAGTCATTTTTAACACGAGAATGGTATTTTCCTGTTAAAATTGTGGTAAATTCCACTTTACTGCCTATATTTGTGACATTGCAGGTGGGATCCACCAATAGAGTTGTGATGGGCCCAAATCAGTTCTAACTATTCTCAAATTGTGAATCAGTTTTTTTTAATAATTTGTGCTTCTATTTGTCAAATAGTTTAGTGTATATGCAATCTATTTCATAAATAGTGTTGAAATTTTTAAGAGAAATAATCTCCGTAAGTGGATCAAGTCCTAAGGATCCTGCTGGGGTAAATAACCTTGAAGACATCCCAGCTTTCATTCTTGTACTTTAGAGTTTTTCTCCAAGTTTCATGTACTTCAAGGGTGTTGGGCGAGTCTTCCAAGGGGGAGCTGTGATTTGATACTTTGAACTCTTGTACCATATTCAAAAGATCAAATGAAATAATACTTGAAATTTGTTTTAACAATGGTTCCAAGTCATCTTCATCCCCTTTTTTTGAAATGATAATTAAATTAATTATTAAGAAGGGAAGCGTGGTGCAAAGGGTGCACAATACAAGGGGAAAGGCAAGTCATCTTCGTTTTAGTAAGTTCTCTCTATTATAGAATCCACTAAACTTGCACATATATCTTGTCTTGGTCCTACTAATTTTCAAAGAATTTGCCTAAAAATCTTTCCTCCACAATTGCTACTTATTATTTAGCTGATTTCTTGTCTTACTGATATTACTAGAAGAGAAATAAAAACTAACATTAAAAATAGAAGAAAAAAGAACTCAGTAAATTTTCATTATTAATAAGAGGCTGAACTTTGAGTCCTGGAATTTTTTTTTTAAAAAAAGCTGGCATTTATCTAGTTGTTGTTAGTCTAGAAATGACTTCTAAACACACTGCAGGTCACATAACAGATACATGGGTACAATGATTTTTGCTCATAATAATCATTACAGATACACATGCATATGTTGTTGTTTTATACTCGTGCTAATTATTTCTTTGTTGAATCTGATGAATTGAATGTACCCATTCTTATGTATATTATTTCCAAGTAACTTGATAAAAATTAGCTTTTTGTAGCATTGTTAAATAGATTAATAGAATGCTCCAAATCCCTCCTAGTACGGGTAGCACTTTCAGTTGATCATTTTGAATAAATACTATCATTAACTCAATGTCTAAATTGGTCTCCAACATGACTAACATCATCACATGCCATGACTCATTTCCAGATACCAAAAATACCAGAAAGATGGACCGAATGATAATGAAGGAACAGGATCTCCCATTAGCAATGAAGGTGCAAAGTATGTTATCCTTGAGAACATGGATGGTGAGGATGATAATACTGGACAGACATAATATCATAAAATTAAGAAGGTAAGCTATTGAACATTCCTGTGATTGATTGATCTTTTTCCAGTCATCAGTTTCATTTCCAATAACTTCTTTCATTACCAATTTGGAATTTACATGATAGACGCTGCATTCTGAACTTGAATTTCAATTATGATTTAGAGAACAAATGGGCTGAATCGCAGCCAATATTTTAGTTTTGGCGTTAATCTGTGGATTGCTGTTGTCGAAGTTGTGCTCGAGTTCATTGACTTGGGTGGTACTGGCAGGCTATTAACGTTCACATACCAGATAGTACGAGTTTGGAAAACATGTTCAATCTGATCACATGGACAGCTCTCAACTGGTACTCTTCACTTGATAGTATGCATTCCTATGCTGCATCGTGATTCTACTCTGGTAATTTTGTTTGCACAAGCTTGCTATATCTACTGTCAACATTGATAATACTTTATATGGATACCGAAAGTGTGCAAAATCAGATGCAAACCTGTTCTTACTCCAGATCATTCTCAGTTCTGTCTACAAGACATTTGTTGGCACAGGTCGCATCTGATTTGTCGTTTGATGGAGCAATTTGATGCAAAGTCGACGCCCATCTATGTTCTGTAAGTCATTTTTTATATCATTATTTGTCGCTATGTTATTGCGGTTATGTTTTATTTTGGGCATCAATAGGAAATAAATGAAATTCCAAAGATGTACAGAAGGATAAGGCCAACCTGATGTAGATTTTTTTTTTTCCTGCTATTCTTGTTATTATACGAATTCAAATGCCATCCTTACGTGAAATGAGCATACTATTATTTGGAGGAACCTAATTGTTTGGATAATGGTGGTTGATTAAAATGCATGCCATATCCATATGAAGTTGACCATGCAAGTGCACATATTTTCCCTGCTGCTTTGACTTCTACGATCAGTACAAAATGAAAGTGACCCTTTTTGTATTGAGAGGGCTTGATCTCAAAATTTCCCGTTAACATAGGTGAATTTTGACCATCAAACCAACTCCTTATGATTTTAAAAAGTCTATATTTAATTATTTATATATCATGCGGCTAGTAAAGGTCACATTTTTTATCAATGAACTTGTGTTTTAGAACTTCTCAAAATAAATTCTTTAATCCTTAAACTTTATAGATTCTAATGACTAGTTTAATTGATCCAGTTACAACGATTGTGATGGGCCTTGTATGAATGTATGTAAATATAGATCTTTCAACAAATCTGTCCATCATAATTGGACCCCACATGAGTGCACAGTGCATTGCCCCACATTTGTACGTGGGGGAATATCATTCTTTTTATCTTACATTTTGAAAAAAAAAAAAAAAAAGGTGGTTCTTTCGCTTAACCTTCCAATGTTTTATTTTTTATTTTTTTTATTTTTATTTTTTTTTGAATTACTGAAGACGATAACATTGTTTACCAAATTACAGCTCAAGCCATTCTTATTTGAAATCATTTAAAACCATAAAAACTGTTTGCCAAATCATTATGGAAAAGGAAATTTTTAGAAAGTATAAAAATGATTTCCTATAATTATACTTTCCTTCTCTAATCTTCCATCGATGAATGAGAAATTATTGATTAAAAATTGATTCACTGTGAATTACATAATGAAATTTTGATAGGGACTTTGGATGGTGAGAATGAATAGAAAGGCTTATGTTTGACAAAGATGATTAATAAAAAAATCATTTAAATAAATCATTAAAACAATATTTTAAAGCTATTAATATCTAAAAATCGTAGGATTTGACATAATGCACTTGATTCAAATTAGCTATTAATCTAATTTAAGATAGATGGTGGTTTTGAGCACGCGAGGAGGGAAGAAATGTTTTAATTAAGATTCCATATAAAAATTTGGATATCAAATGTTTTTAGGACCGCCGATTTGGAAGCATACAATGAATAAGGGCCACTTGACATGATTGCCAGCTAGGATAATTATCTTGGATTTTTTTTAAAAAAAAAATCGATGGCTGAAGCTTTTCTCTTAAGTAGGCGGTTAAATTATTTTTGGTATTCTAAAGTATAGTTAGACTTGAGTTGCTGAATGCCTTTTATTAACATGAAAACTAAAAAGCTCAAGTATTCTACTGGATTATGACACATAATAGATCCTATTCTATGATCATAAAAATTGCATAGATGAATTGTTTATCATGACTCATTAGAAAAAAAGAACCATTGGATAAATATTATGACTTATTATAAGTATTTAATCTAGAGATTGAGGATACATCAAATGGAAATTATGAAAAGTTAAATTTAGATTTTAAAAAAAATAACCGACTTGAATTTACATATTTAAAATCTTCTTTCAATAAATATGATTAGATTTTTAATTTGAAAAAAAAAAATTGTAAAAAAATACGGGCCTAAAAGGCCCCAGGACAATCTTTCGCTTCCGGTTACGATGCTTTTTTCCGTGTCCCATTGCTTTGAGCAACTGATATCTTTTGTTGTGCTCTTTGTGCTACAAAGACTTCAATGCAGGGGATCTAAAAGCCAAGGAAATTGGAGGGATCATAATTTAGGAAGGACTTTCATTAAAAGAGGGATCCAAACTTCATGACACCCTCCAAATCACTTGGTAATTATCTCAATTAGTCAACTTTCACAAGCCAAAAATCTGAAGTTCAGCATTAAATTTATCAAGAAGTGACACCTATTTGAGCAATTCTCTGAGTCACCATTATTCAGAGAGATACTGCAGCCCTTTCTTGTCTTTTTTTCCAAGATAGACTATGAAATTAGTGCATTAGAGACACCAAATTTTTTTATAAATGGAAAGAAATAAGATGAGAGAACGTTGTTGAAAATGGTTTGGATAAAATATTCAAAATATCTGAAACAAGGCTAGCATGAAGGACTAAAAGTTACAAGTAAAAAGCACTAGAAAAATAGGAGGTTGTCAAACATTTGCATAAATGTGCTAATGACAGGACATGATAGTAAGTGGAGTGACATAGAATATTTTTAATAGGGCTGTATAAATCATCATTATTGTCATCATCAAAAAATAAAATTTAATTTAAAATTGACTTCTTGAGTTATATTTCTCCATTTGATCATATCATAAACTATAATACCATTTACTTTACTATCCATCATATCTTTCGTTATCTCTTCTCTTTACATTTTCAACGGTTTACCTCTCCTTCTTGTACTTGCTATTTGTAATCGTTCAACTCTATGTAGTAGGATCATCTTTACTAGTCTTCTAGTTACATAATCAAAATGTAGTAGGACCATTTTACTAGTCTTCTACTTATATGATCAAACTACTTTATACTAACTTTTTTCAGTTTGTCATTGGTGCTATTTTTTTAATTTTCCTAGTGTAAGAATTTATGACTCATCGAACATACAGGCACATTTCCCGATCTCTGTCACCTTGATTGTCTATTTGTCTTTTCTAATAGGTCTGTGTAAATGTAGAACTTAAAGCCAAAGTGAGTCAAGATAAATGGTTTGAAGCAGGGGTTTAAAAATCGGTATCGGCCGATACGATATGTCGACCGATATATCGCTATCGGCCGATATATCGGCCGATAATTTTCTCTTTCTTCTTTGTTTTTTTAAATATCGGCCGATATCGGCCGATATTGGCCGATATTTTGATATCGGGCCGATATAATACGGCCGATATCAAGGCCGATATTGTGAATATCGGCCGATACGATACATATCGGCCGATATTCACATGCCCAAAACCGATATATATCGGCCGATACGATACGTATCGGCCGATATTTAAACCCCTGATTTGAAGGAGTTACGAAGTCTTTTTTTTCCAATCAAAGTGAGGCTTTCATTTGAGGGTCAGTAATACAGTCAACAATTCCATCACTTTCATGATCTTTGCAAACGCACTTCTCTCATTTTTACCACACTTCCAAGTTACTCTTGAAAGACCCATCACCATCTATTTCCTTAGAAATCGCTTTCCATGTGAATGTCCTTTCATACCAATCATAAAAGAGTGAAGAATACACAGAGACACATCCCTTTAGACTTTTAAAGAAAAAAGTTTTGGTAAGTAGAGATTTATTTATAAACTAAGGACACAAGAATCAACAATAATGACTAGCACATACCAGAAATAAATCAGAACACAGGGCCAATCCCGAGATGACACACAACAATCTCTCCCATGCAAACACGGCCCACGGGCATTTTGTGTATAAAAACATAGGTTTTATCGTGATGCTCAATTTGTCCTCCACCTTTTGTATCGAAGAAAAAAGAATGTTAAAATTCATGAACAGTGCAATCGGCTGGCCAAAATTCATGAACAGTCCAATTCGGCTCTTCGAAATTTTAAATCAGTTTGCCAAAATTCACATAAATAGTAAAAATTAGCCAATCGAAAATTTATTGTTCATGCGAAGGGTAAAATCAAAAATAAATTAAAACCCGTGTCGCTAAACACAAAATACCCGTGGGAGGATCGCTGGCCTGCAAACACACACTAAAACTATGTTTATCGTCGACATCATCATTATCACTAGGAAAGATTTATTCCGTTTATAAAGGGTCATCTCAATGAGTTTTAAGATTTTAGGATTTGACACCATTTTGGAACGAGAACAGGGCAAACTAAATTATGCTGCATTTTAGAAACCAAACAGAAAAGAATTAATAAAAAAACCTTGCTCCAAATAAGTTATAGGAACATGGTAAAGTTTATGGGGAAAAAATGTCAGTCTTTTGAATTTGTGTTATTTATTGTGAAATCTCTCTGTCTGATCACTACCCATTTTCAAATTATTAGGAAGCTATCTGTCATGATCTGTGAATGGTCAATAATACAAAAATTGCAAGTACGAGAGGTCCCAGGCATCCATTCAATCAACGGACTGCTCCATCTGGACTGTGGACCATTTGACCAGTTTCATTTCAATTTTCACCATTCCATCCAAAGGAAATGGATTGGACTGCCACCTTTCTCAGATCAGTGTTACTTTTCTAGGGTGGACTCAGGATAGTGTGGCATATGAAATAGACGTTCTGGATATGGGATCATACTGGCAGTACAAGTAGGATTGAGTATAAGATATTACTGGCCTGTTTGGCTAGCTTGAAAGTTGAAATCAAGTGCAATGTACCCCACTTAGTGAAAATAAAGAAGTGAACTTGTTTGGAATTTGGATGGATTTTTTGTCGTGTGGATGGATGCTGTTCATTTCTATTTTCCAGCATCTCTCTCTAGTGGATGTAGCATACACTCATTTACTTATCTAAAAAAATGGATTTTTTTTGTGAAAATACCTTAGAAAACTGCACTTTTTTTTTTGTCAGTGTCTCATTTGCCTAGTTAGATTTTTTTGGACTAAAAAGCCTCCATGCATCAGCACACATTAAAGTTTTGTTTTTAAATATTTACCTATCTACATGCGTTCAAAGCCGAACATACTCTGATTTGACTTACTGCATCGTGTTTCTCCTCACCGAAGTAACACATTCGATCACATGAGCTAACGTACAAAACAATTCTAACGCATAAATCAATACTAGTGCATAAACTCCAATACTAGCACACAACCTATGACTCTAGCACATATTATCAATACTAGTGCAAAACCCGAATGCTAGTTTAGGTACTACACCTATAGCGCATAAAACCCAAGGCTGAGGCATATTCCACATAAAAGATGAGAGAGAAAACATAGAACATAAATGGAGAGGATAGAGTGACCACGCGATAAATAGAGAGATGAAAAGGAATAAGTTTATAAATATTTTATATGATTATACATGGAATTATATTTATGTAATAAATTAAAATATTTTGAATTAAGTTTTGGTCTCAAAATTACCTCTCCCTTAACTAGATTCTATAAAAACATCTTTAGTGTTCAAAATTTAGATTTAGTCAAAATTAATTTAAAAACTCCTAACGCAACCTCAACTATACCGAACATGCATCTCAGGAAGTAAGTGGTTTTTGCTTTGCCCACAAGCTTACTTCATTGAAATACAGTGAAGGTTGGTTGGGTGTCAAAAGTAAATTTTAAGATTACTCGTAAATTTAGACATGAAAAGCCTGAATGAATGTTAAATGACTTTAACCCAAAGCATTGTTTCATCAATTTTGCACAATAGATCTAACGGATAAAAATAATCAGATGAATGTGTAAGACAATATATTGATGGTTAAACTGAAATCATTAAAATCATTTATTTTATACGAATACAGTTAGTAGAGAGGAGATTATAAGATAGCGTCAATGTGGCCACATCAACTTAGCAAATAAAATGAGATTTACATCTCTTAAATACTACTCCTCTATCCCATTTTAAAAATTTGAATTTTTTAACGACGGGTTTTCAAGAGGCTTATAAACTTCTCTCCAACATCCTTTTAACTCTTCCAAAATACATACGAGACAACTATTTTGAATCAGATGGACTAAAATTTAGTCCATATAAAAATTCATATCCTTTAATTGAAGACTTTGAAATTGAAAACCCTCATTCAGTATCTTTCTGTTTTGCAGTCTTAGATAAGAAAGCCATGAAATCAAAATATAGCTAATTCTGGCAGTTGAGGGATCCACCACATATCCTACCCTTTGATGGGACAATGTAGCTCAATATACATCTCAAATGTCCTAATTTAGAAACTCTATTCGACTAATTTGTAGATCTTCATATTTATTATGCACTTCGCATTTAATAAATTTTATGTCACTTGATAATTACAAAAACTTCAATAATTACATGAGTTGAAATCATTTGGTGCTGCAGCACTACAAACCATAGAAGAGAGGCAAATAAATTATAAATTAGTGTGTAGGAAGGCATGTATCGCACCCAAGCCGAGCATAGATCACGAGTCCACATATTAGGTGGGCAGACATGAATGGTTACACATGCATTCACCTAAACATGTATGCTTACACATGTATTTGACATACATGTTTAGCAGGTTATTTTGTCAATTAGTGTAATGTATCTGTATCTTGTTAGAACTAAACTTTCAGTTCAAAAGACTAATACAATAGATGGAGTGGTTCAGTCTCATACAACTCTTTAAATTTTCTTCTCACAACCAGTACAAGACTCTTTCTGAATGGTAACCTGTTTTAATTACTCTTATTTAATAACTAGTGAGCAGGTAAAAAATAATTTTTTTACTCCTCTTCTCTTACTTTTTAAATTCCATTCCAAACAAGAGATATTTAAAATGCCCAATAACTCCAGAGTAGCAAAATTTATCTCTCGTCCAAAGACATCCTAAGACTTTTCAATCTAGTAAATGTCTATTTGGCCGTTTGAATAATATATGATCATTTGACAATTCACTTATAAAAAATTTAATAAATTTAATTATAAAAGCCAAGTTCTATAAAATTTTGATAGTGATGATTATACATAACAAGATCATTACTTTTACATGTCAAATTATAATCCAAGCACTTGTTACATGATTAGTAGTACTAGTCTTTTTCTTTCTTAAGAAAAGTAAAATAAGAGACAGCATTCCTGCACAAATTTTCTGTGCAACAGGGCGAAGCTGAAGGGCTTCTTCTTCCCCACATGAAGAAACGAAAAACAGAGGAAAGAAAACTGCAAAACAATGCAAGGCCAACATTTCTAGCATCTCAAAAAGAAAGCAACCTTCCTCAACCTTCTGTCTATTCAATACAGAGAACACCAACGCTTAGAAACAGAACGTCTCATGTCTTCCCCTTCATCTTTCTTTCGTTTTGCAGAGAAGAAAGCATGAACAATATTCGGCCCAAGACCTGGAAACGAACCTTGCTTCGTCTGTGAGGCGACTCCATTACTTTATTTAGCTTGGCAATCATTTCTTCCTCAGTGCAGACAAGCCCGGGCGAGCTCAGAAAGGCACGGCGGTGCACCGGCGGAGACCACAGCCCGCTCTGCTCATAATTGGGTTCGGGTTCTTGGGTGTCGGAAAATTTGCCTAGAAGTTGGTCAGAAACTGGTTTTGAGACCAATTGGACGCTCGAAAGGGGCTTGGCTTGCAATGGAGAAGATGGGTTCTCTGTTATGGACATCGATGAGAGCTCCAAACTGAGAGAGAATCAGAGAAAAGGTATAAAAAGGCCAAGGATGGGCAACCTTTTTGAGAGATTTAAGGGTGATTGAGAAAGAAAAAAAACAGAGGAGAGGTGAGTGGACAGCATGAAATTTAGAGGGAGGAATGATGAGCTGAGCAATTGTTTTGGTGCTATAAAATCAGGGGAAGGTGGTGGTCTGGTGGGTAGCATCATTAGATGGATTTGGTTTCGAGTGACAGAACTGAACTTTTTTATAAGCTGAAGTCGAAATATCGATTAATTAATATGAAGTTATTATTTTAAAATAACTATTTTATTTCGTAAAGTTTTCATGTCAGATTATATACTAATCATATTATAATCACATGTGCGGCAAATATCTTATTATTGGATGAAGAATTTGATAACTATGGGCTGATGCATGAATCATACGATATAAATTACAAAGTTTAGTGTTACGGGACTAGACTTTGTGACTTGATGAAGACACGTGAAGACCATCTTCAATCAAAATTATGAAGCCAAATCCAGGTGATGAAGATTTCGGATGTGCATAGATTTTCAAAATGTTTGAGAATAGTTAGTAATGTGTGAGACGCATCCGAAACGATGCAGAATATTTCGATTGATTTAAGAAGACTCTCTAAAATGATTTTTCTTGAATATTTACATCTCTCTTAAATTGTAGATAGTAATCCACAAGTACTTGAGAATTCCATTCTTAAAAAAAAATTATCGATTTTTTTAATCAAATAAAAAATTTATTCAAATTATTCAATTCAATAGAATTTTGAATCGAATTCAAAATTTTAACTGTAGATAATATTGAAGATGGTGTGCAGGTGAGGCCACATTTTTGTTTGATCTTTTCAAGGTCCAGTTTTGGGCCAACACCAAGGATTATCAGAGCCATCTGAGTGTGATTTGGATCCATTCTCCTTTACTGAATCTGACTGATGAGAAAACAGGGGATGAATTTCCACACAATGTTGAAACTTGAAATGTCTAGTCTATACTCTATACTCTATGGTTACTGGGTTGGTGCTTATCTTGATTACTTCGTCCTTTCAATTTCCTTCTTATGATTTCTTTTATTTCCTGAAGTTTAATTGATACTTTTGACTTTTGGGTTCTTCGAATGATTTCTGTCTGAAGATGTCGTTGAAAAAAAAACACAAATTTGTGCTTTCAGACCTTTAGAACTGTGCTTGATAAGATCGGAAAGTTTGACCTCAGGCCCTTGATTTTCATTCAATCTCCACCTGCTCCCAATATAATTTTCATTGAAACTATAATTTTCTTTTATTATTTGCATGATAACATTAGAAATTTTAGATAAAACATGGGCATTGAGAAAAGTAAATGAAGAGTACAAAGATACATGTATTAAATATAAGAGATAACATTATGTTTCTCTAATTTCTTATTATTCTTCAAAATTAAATATAAGTTGATATGAAAAAAATTTATTCTCTTTATGATTACTGATGTTCTCTCTAGTGATTTTTTTTCTTGACATAAAATATTGGGTTACATTGAGTGATTTAAATTAATATTCATTAAGATAAAAAAGGAAAAACATTATCTTCTTCACATTTTTAGGTTAAAAACATAGACAATATTTAAAATTATAAAGGAGGGAAGTGATGGGTACTTGAGTGGAGAATGTAATGCGGGCCTCATTAAATGTTGATAGAGATCATTTTGCCATTCTCATGTGGAACATAAATCATTCTATCTAATTTTCCACTGCTCACTAAAATTGTGGACCTAAGTGAATTTATGATAGAAAAACATCTTTTATTATTATATTTTTTTCTTACTTTCTAAATTGTATTCAATGGACACCATTTTGCAAAATTTAGGCAAATGGGCAAATTCGTAGATCAGTTGTCAATGATGGAAATGCTGTCAATATGTTAAATGAGTTTAAATTATTATTAAAAGCCTCAAAATTAGATGAGTTTTTTAAGTCAATCTAGAAAAACTTTATAAGAAGTCTTTGATCAATCAACACGAAGTCTATTGAGTGTAGTCAATTCAGACCAAACTTAATCAATTTTTTAAAAATAAAAAGGGATGCAATTAAATATATTTATTTTTATTAAACTCGATTTTAAATACATACCATACAAGAAGATAATTTAAATTTGGATAAAAAAGAGATTTGATTTTTTAGTTTAATTTTGAATTCTATATAATTGGACCCTTGGAGGCAAAATGTGAATCCCAAAAAACTTAATAGAGTCAACTTTGCCAGGGCCTGAGTTCAACTTGGGCAAAAAACGGGCCCAACTTAAAATGGAGTTTATTATGGACCTTGCATTTTAAGGGCCTGGCCCAACACGTAAGCCTGAATTTAGACTAGTGTGATTTAAACTCATGTACTCGTTATATACAACACGTACTCACTTATCTCAAATGATCAATTATGATATTTTTATTAAAAAATCTAATCTTTATTTTAAATAATTTAAAATTCTAAGCATCCAACACCAAACTCAACTTAATCTCCGATATAAAGTCACTCAAATCTATCAGTCCCATCCACATCTCTAAATAGGACATGGAATTAGGGGTGCAGCCTTAAGTCAATTTGGGCTAGGTTCAATATTGCAACTATAGAGCCCAAACTTATATTGGGCCTAAGTGGGCTCTAATTCTTTCAAATTCATCTTAGGTACTAAAATAAGAAAGGGCCCAAATGGGCCTTTCAGTTTTTGGGCACATCTTTTTTTTTTTCCCCTTTTTTTTTCTCTCTCATACTTTCCCATTATTATCCCAATATCGTTAGGTTATTTGTAGATATAACAAAAGCATTTCTACATGTATGTATATGTGTTAGTCCAAGTTACTTACAGATGTGATAGATTTGAATGAATTTACATGAGGGATAAAGTAGACTTTAGAGTTGGATGATTAAGATTTTTAATTATTTAAATTATACTTTGAATTTTTATTTAAGTTATCATAATAGAATGTTTAAGATAAACAAGTATATATTGTATATGACAAGTCTTGAGTTTAAAGTGGGCTTGAGTCTAAATTTGGGCTATTGAGTCGGGTTAGACCTTTAAAATACAAGGTAAAGACCAACGTCATTTTAAATTGAGCCTTATTTTTTGCAATGTTATTAGAATCAGACCATCTAACGAATTGTCTTTGAGGTATTTTGGGTTCAACCGGGTTCAACCGCGGTCAAAGCCGATCAAGTAATAATATAATATAAATATTATGTATAACATTAAGTAAGACACATTTTACAAATATAAATATCATAAATAACACTCAAACTTTGAGTAATATACTGAAATGGTGAAATATATGGGATAGAAATGATAAGAAACTTTCATATTTCAAATATATATATTTTTAATATCAATTTTTTATATTTTGAAGGGGAAAAAATTAAAAAAAATAAATAAAAAAAAGTTCAAGTTGGACCACAAAACCACAGAAAAATGAACTGTGGTTTTTTGCGGTTCGATTGAAAATTCAGTTTTTCGGTCGGCCGAACCACAGTCAAGTCGGTTCCGGTCGAATCGGCAGTTCAACCGCGGTTCAGTCCGGCTTTAATAACATTGATTTTTTGAGCTCTAATCGAAATCAGGCTGCAGCTAAGTTGACCCAAGTTCAAGTTATTGGGTCAAGTTGGGTTACTGTGAATCAAGTTCAATCCAAGTTCTACTCTTATTTGAAATTACACATATTCTTACATGTAGACATACTTTTATCATATTTAGAAATACCCTTTTAGTAATATTGAGATAGTTTTAGAAAAGAACAAAAAGAGAGAAAAAAAAAGTAACTAGGGCCCACTTTGGCTTATCTAAATTTGAGCCCTATAATTGCAATACATAGCCTAGTTCAAAATGATTTAGAGCTCAATTCAGCTCACATGACTTGCATCACTATAGTCAATGGATGCATAAAATGTTGCACTTTAATCTAAAATATTGCAATAGAACACCCACCCCTCCCCCAATTGAGATCAAATCCTTTGAACTTGCTCAACCATTTACAATTGATGAATATGTGATCACCGTGATTGTTAGGCTATGGTTCACCTAAGATGTTTATCTTAGATTGGGTACAATGAATATGTGGTCTATACCATTAAGCAAAATTGTTTAAAAAAGCATTCTAGCGTTAGATCTTCACTTTTATAGCATTTTGTGTGACATAATCATGGTTTTGCTTTCCCGATTGTGTAAAACAATAATTGTATAATAGTAATTTAAATAGATGGGATAAATAATCTGATGATAATAAGAACATGTAGCACAACAAATTAAGATTAATTGTCACAACATAGAGATTGTCGGTTCAAATTTTATAGGCATCAGATAAATAAGTCGATCTATAGAAATAATTTACCAAATATGAGATGAATAAAATGCAACAAATCATTATTAAATAAAAAAACAAAAACAAAAAATGAAGGGTTTGAATTGGAGAGTGCATGTCATTTGATTGGTGGTCTCCAACAAACATGTTTATTTACATATCACTAATTGATCTAAATTTATATTGATCTAATTTATCCTTGGAATGCCAGTGAAAAAAAATCTCCAATTGAATGAATGTTTTGAAGTTTAATTCAAGAGCCCTTGAATTTCTTGACCGGTTGGTCTTATTGACATTTATAATGTTCCAACTTCCAACATCACCCAAAAGACCATAAGAAGATAATTTGCTTTGAGGTTTTGGTGGATTTATCCATCAGATCCATATATCATGAGGTTTGTTCCTACTTTTTTTTTTTTTTTTTAAGTTTTTCTCATTATGATTACATATAAATTCAAAAAAACCAACATTCAAAAAAAAAAAATTCTTTCTCGTGTATCATAAGATTTGTTCAATTTATATGTAAATTAATTCATTATAATTATATGTATATTATCACAAGACATTTTCATACTATCATAATCATATCACTCATGCCCACTAACTATGGGGGCTTTTCCAATCTATGATGAATGTGTCGATCATCATTGAGTGATTTCATATGAGGCCTCCTTAAATCTCATGCCTAACATATCATGAAAAATATATTTATACTTAGTTTCTATGTTAAAGGATCGATTATGGTATGTTAATTGATGGTAAATAACTTACTATTACCTCTCACTTCTCTACATGATCGGCCCTAAAATTTCAAGGGCCCTAAGCCATTGGTCAATTAAGGAGGCTCTAGGCGGCCGCTGATTTAACCTTAAGCCAAAGCCGACCCTGCTTCTCCACCACATTATTAGATATTAATAATACTATAGTCATTTACCTTAATATGCATTTTCTTTGGGCTACCAGTTCCATCTTGTATAAATCTTCTTTCAATTTTATAATCACAGTATAGATGAATTAGTCTGTCACTTACATCAATTTTCAAGTAATTTATGAGGTTTTATCCAAGTGGAATATATAGTTGCAACAATATATACTATGTATTCATTTTCATTTGTATATTAGACTATAGACACTTGTTTCTTACTGAACTAAGAATCTTTTTTCAAGAAAAAAATTTGTTGTCATAACTTGAGAAATGAGATATATGACAAGAGTTACCATACATTCAATTAGAGATTTATAAAAAATCTTAGAATATTGGTGAAACAACTTTTTAATTGAATGATATGAATATTATAAAGTTCAATATAAGAGACGTTGAAGCTTTTGATAATTTGAATGTTACGATATTTATCATATAACAACTATTATCTTGTATGTCAAGAACTCTAAAAGGGTTTGTTAAGGTTTTTTTATTGTGATGTAAAATTGGTGATTAAAGTTTAAAATATTGAGTCTTTTATAAAACTCAATCATCTAAGTCGGCCTAAGTGATGATAAATGCCTACATTTTTATTAAAAGTGATTGTATTCCCTATACATGCTTCATAATATACGAGGAGAAGTTTTGAAGAAATTTAGAGATTGGAGTAATTAATAGAGAGGTTAATTGTTTAATATGCTTATGTGGAGGAATATGCAAAAGATCAAGTGAAATAAAGAATTTTCATAGAAGTTTCTTAATTTATCATCTTATTTTATAAAATAAATGATAAAAATAATAATTTATAATAATTAAAATTTTAAAATATAAAATTACAAGGTGGAGGCCACCGAATACGTCTATTTATCAATTCATTTAAACATCTTCTCTAAATATGTATTATTAATTTAATTTAAAATATTAAATGAAAAATCTACCTAACTTTAAAATATGAAGAGGCGGTTGCCTTCCCCAAGAAGGCTTTCTCGTTGCTTTGGAACTTAATGTACGGACAGAAGAAGATCGCTGGATCCCATCGTAGTTGAAAACATTTTCGACGACATTCCCAGCGCATTCTACTGCGATAAATTCCCCTCAACTTTCTCGGCTTGAAATTTCCTCCAATCCAAACGCGGCTTCCTCTTTCTGTGGAATGCTCAGTACCATTGCTTTACTAACATTTTGAGTATTCCTCTTCTTTTCCAGTTCTTTGGGATCCAGTCGAAATCACACCGATCTCCCGTTTCTCTCTCCTTCCCTTGAAAAAAAAACGTGTTAGAGAAGAAGAGGGAGGAAAAGGAGTCCAGCCCTCTTCTTCTCGTCTTGCAAATCTCACTGTTTGATACAAGAAGGGTTTTGTGGGTCTTTGCATAGACTAGAAAGAGAGAGATGGCTGCTGCTTACAGAGCTGAAGACGATTACGACTATCTTTTCAAAGTCGTCTTGATAGGTGATTCTGGAGTTGGGAAGTCGAATTTGCTCTCCAGATTCACGAGGAACGAGTTCAGCCTCGAATCCAAGTCCACGATCGGTGTCGAGTTCGCCACGAGGAGCTTGAACGTGGACAGCAAGGTCATCAAAGCCCAGATTTGGGACACGGCAGGCCAGGAGAGGTAATTTCCTTTAAAACCCATCTCTGTTTCTAAATTTCTGAGCTGGGTTTTTGATATCTTGGACTGGTTTCTTGTTTATGTGGCTGTATATGTTGGAAGATTGGCTGGCATTGCCTTTTCCGGGTATGAGTGTTTGATACTTTTTGTTTTTAATGTTCGTTGAGCTGATTTGCGGATAAGTGGGTGGTGTTGGTGGCATTTGAAGAATGGTTTTATAGTTTGAGATCCGAAGCAACTTATATACTTGGTATTGGAATGTAGTAGCTTTTGATGAAGTGATGTGGGGGGTTTTCTCCCTTATTTTAGAACTCTTTGTAGTGGTAGTGACTCAGACATGCAACTTCTATATCTTAATTTTCCTTATTTTAACGTTGTAGGTGTAATAAATCAGCCTTGATCCGTGACAGTTTCTAGATGCGTACATTGAACTTTGATTTTATTTGATTGTGGCTTGTTAATTTCGCATCTCTTTGGGTAATTTGGCTTTTCTCATCGGATGGTTCCGTCCATTACTGTGTTATCCCAGCAATCAATGGAAATTGGAAATGCGCCAATGAGATCCTGCTTCATACATTTCTGTTTTTAAATCCAACCGTCTGGAAACCACGTGGCCCCTTAGTTTCACTGGATTTGGCATAAGATCTTGTCACTAAAAAATAAGAGAAAATGATGAAAGAGAGAGGGGGGGTGGGGGGGGGGGGCAGGGGGGACACGGGGGGTGGCAGGGGGGTTTGGTTCATTCTTTGCAAACCTGGTGGGTTGACTAGAAGCCCGCCTTGTCGGCTCACATGATGTGATTGCGTTGAGTTAGATCTTCCTGCTCAAGTCTTAATTGAAACTTGACCTGTTGACTTGTGATTTGCTCAGATCATTTCCATCGACTTGCCTAGGGCTATTTTCAACATTTTGTTGATTTTTTTTTTCTGGAAAACAACTATATATGAAGTTCTTATGTGATTGAAAACTTTTTCCTAGTTTGGTTTATGGGTACGATATGTTTATGAATAAGTGTTGGTTTATACTTTATGGGTGTTGTTTATGGATAATGGTTGTTTATTTGACCTTTCAAGAATGATTTGTATTTTGGATTTTTTACAAAATTGCCTACATTGAAATTACTATAATTGTATTTATCTATAACAAAAATATTTGAAATTAATTAACCAACCTGCCTAATCAAGCCACCAGGTTTCATGATAAGGTGATTGGATCAATCCTGGTCCTAGGCTTGTTTAGTGTTCTAACTTTGAATAGTAGAAAGAAACCTGTTGACTTAGTTCTCTTCACACTGAAAGGAGATTCAACTGATTGAATTGGAGATTTATCAGGTTTGTTCGATATCTGAATTTATCGTCCTGATACTCATGAAGTGTGCCCAAAGGTCACTGGTTCTGTCTCCACTGTGTATATTGGGAGAGTAAGAGTCAAGCACATTGCCGTTTTATGGTTCAAAGCACATGCATGTTTAATTGTTTTCTGCATGATTTTTACCACCTTCAAGGTATACTTGTTCAAAAATTTTAGAAAATAATTTTATTTAGAAGGAAGATTCAAGGAAAGTGTATGATAAAACTGAGAGAGACAACAACAAAAGGGGAAAGGAAAAGGTAAAAAAAGGCAAGCCTGACTAAATCAATATCTGAGGATCAGAGCTATTCCCTCCTGTCAGACTATTCAAATTTTGGGATCAGAATCATTCCCTCCTCTATCTGGACTATCTAGCTCTTCATTAGCAGATCTAGGATATGGCTGAGAAGGAATTTGCCATCCCCAATCTACTTCAGAATCCCCTCCATAAAACAAGCATGCTTCTGATGATTCTCATTAACAACAGTCCACTGAGTGGAGCTGAAAAAATCCCCTTCATGGTAGCTCCCGCAATTCCTACCTGCTCCAGACATCTATGACCCAGTAACTTTGCCTTAAGGGCTTGACCTAAGCTTCATTTGCGCGCTTGGAATTGCCAGTTCCAGAGAAATATCAAATTTCTTTTACCCAAATGACTCCTATAATACCTCTTGCATCATCTAAACCCAAAGCAACAAAAAACTTAAATGAGATTTGAATTTTAGCATAGTTGTTAAGATCTTACAATCTATGATTTGAATCTTACAATACAATTTTTACAAAAAATTATTTGAATCTTATGCTTAAATCTATGATTTGAATCTTACAATACAATTTTTACAATTTTAGCATAGTTGTCTTTATAATTCTGGTTTGGAAATCAGCAGATCCCACACCAAGCAGATTTTTTGTTGCACTGCCACTTCCAAAAAAATCTATATCTGAAACATCTGGTCGAAGCATTTCTTGGAATTTGCTTTCTTTGCTGTAAAAATGAGGAATCTGTAGATCATTTATTTCTGTTTTGCCCTATTATTTTGCATACTTGGTCTGTGTTTTTCAATCACTTCTCTGTTTTCAATGATACTTCCAAGTTCCTTGTGGCTTTAGTGGATAGATGGGTGTCCTGGACCTTTTAATGCAAGATAAGATTTAGAGTGGAGAGCTTTTCCCTTTGAAGCTTGAATCAAAGAATATTTCATGACAAAACTTTACCATGTACCTCAGTTCTGGCTTCTATTTTGTTGTTTATCGTTCAGGTAGTGTCAGAGGAAATGAGTGGGATGTTTAGATCAGATTTCTATAGTTTTTTTTAATGCTACAGACCTATAGGCTTGGAAGGCTGTGGTGTTTGATTTGGGTGTTTTTTTGAAATGGCTGTTTCATTTGGCATTATAGGAGGTTCTTGTATTGTATCTTGATTACTTTATTTGATGTTTGGTTGGTGACCTATGATCTTTGTGGATAGCTGTGAGATGAAAGTTGTGTTCCTAAAAGGATAAAAAATGAGTTGGTTTAGGCAGTTATTTTGGGTTATCCTGCATTGAAAACTGCTCACAAAAAGGGCCGGGGTCCATTCCAGTTTTTCGAACACTGGCATGGAGACCCGTTTTTTCAGTTGCTTATAGCATACAATAATGTTCATGATGAACTGTTGCCACGTAAATATTGATGGTCATGCAGAAATCCATGTAATAGAAGGAAATAAGTATCAATTTGACGGGATTTGTGAACTGCTTTTGCTTCAAGAAGAAAAAACTTACTATTACAACATTGGATGCCACATGCTTAGTTTCATTGATAATTGAACTTGCATTGCAAAAGATATGCTTGATTATTGTTGTGCTTACATGGAAATGGGAGGAACTCTTCTCTGTCCATAGTTATTGCATGCTCGAAGTAAAGTAACTGATGTATAGCAGATATGTTTTGGAGCAGCTTCACTTGTTACTAACCTAGCACACTAGTTTCTAGCGATTTTTTCTAATGAGCTTCTGGGTAATATTAGGAATTCAAGGTCATGCTCCACTATCCAACAAATAACAATAGAGTCGAGCAATAATATCCCAAAAAAATTCGCAAGGTTATACTTTGTAGATTCACTCCGAAAACAAAATATACATACCAGCACCTTGCGCCTTAATTTGATCCGATTCACAAAAATATGCATAAGGGGCTAAACATTATTCGGAATAGAGTGCAACAGTCCCAAAGCATTATTTAACTAATACAAGCAGAAGTTTACTCAAAACAATTGAGTGTTCTATCAGATGGCTCCCTACTGTTTTCCCGTACTTTTTTCCATATCTACAACCTCTCCCTACATGAACAAGGAGATGTTTGGAGAGATGCAGAGTGTCTGTGAGAGAAATTAATGAACTAAGTAATAAATGGGCTCCTTAAAGTTATTGCTGTGTCATAGATTAATGAATTAAGTAATCAAGTGGGCTTCTTAAAGTTATCTCTGAAAAAAAACGTGGGGCCTCTTAAAGCCTTGTCATAGTTATGTCATATAGATGATATGAATGGAAGAAGTATAGGAAATTTTATTTTATTTTATTCTTTTGGAATGATAAAAGGTACGAGAATTATAATTTTATTTACTTATTTCATTTTGTTGTTGGACATCCAGCCATTTGCATCAATTGAAACCAGAGGTTCTTTACTCGTGTTTGTCCAAGGTGGAATACCCTTTTATTTACTTATTTCATTTTGTTGTTGGACATCCAGCCATTTGCATCAATTGAAACCAGAGTTCTTTACTCGTGTTTGTCCAAGGTGGAATACCCTTGTACTTGTGTTTCTATCCAAGAGGGGAAAATTGGCCATGTGGACACATCAACTGTAGCAGTTCAGATTTTGAGGAAGCTAATACAGGAAATAAGGGGTTGAACCCAACTCAGTTGATTCATCACCACATCAGCATCTACACTGAGGCAACCCATCCCAGATAGGAGCCTGTCTCAGTCATGTTCCATTTTTGAGGTCCATCGCAGTCATGCCCATTTTAATTTCACCTTTATTTAGATATATAAAAGAGGTAAAAAAAAAAAAAAACAATTGGGTATTACTGTGAGAGTCCTAAAGGGTGCGTCTGGGTATTATAGGTGTTGGTTAAGGTTGCAGTTCATATTCTATTGATGAACAAGCCATTATTATAATGATGAGGCTCTTTCAAAAGCCATTGGTTCATCTAAATTCAATCAACTTTATTTATTTTGAAGTGGTGGTTGATATTTCTTAGTTATCCTACTCTGCATGAAAACATGTGTATAAATTTATTATACTGTCTTGACATGTATTCAAATGCGCAAGCATTGACCTTTGGGGATGGGTAATACATATAAATACATTCTCATGCAGTGTGGCCCCTGGGGATTAGTCCTGTTGGGTAAATACTCCAGGGATACCCTTGTTGTCTTAAAAAAAAAATACATACTCTGCACTAGTACTTATTAATCTGATGAATGATGATATATAGCTGCAATATACGGATGCATCTGTTTCAGACAACTAATGTCCTAAACATCTGTTTGTACCCTTGAATGCTGGGAAATGTTAGGACATTAGGATTAGGTCAGTCTTAGATTGGGTTGATCTCTAGACTGACTAATCTTAAATGTCCTACCATATCCTAGCATCAAACACTAATTTTTTTGTTCCTTTTTTGAGATGAAAAGTATACTACCGATTCAACATTTGAGCTGCAGGTACCGTGCCATTACCAGTGCTTACTACCGTGGAGCTGTTGGTGCATTACTCGTGTATGATGTCACCCGACATGCTACATTTGAGAATGTCGAGAGGTGGTTAAAGGAGCTCAGGGATCACACTGATCCAAACATAGTTGTCATGCTCATAGGAAACAAATCTGACCTCCGTCACCTTGTGGCAGTTTCAACCGAAGATGGGAAATCTTTTGCTCAGAAGGAGAACCTCTATTTCATGGAGACCTCTGCTTTGGAAGCCACAAATGTTGAGAATGCATTTGCAGAGGTTCTGACTCAGATCTACCGTATTGTAAGCAAGAAGGCGGTTGAGACTGGTGAGGATGGATCAGTACCTGCAGTCCCCAGCAAAGGTGAGAAGATAAATGTGAAAGATGATGTTTCTGCTCTGAAGAGAGTCGGGTGCTGCTCAAACTAGAGTCGAAATGGGGTTGTGACAATACCAGGCATCAGTTTCATGTATACCAGGGTTTTCTGTAAGATTTTTCATTTCAGGTAGAGAGATAGAGCTTGGTGGTTATTTTTTGTTGTGAACAAGACAGGTTTGAATAGTTGAGTAGGATGAGGCTGTTTGATTAATTACCTTCAAAATCATTTCTCAATTGTTTTTTCATGAACTTCATTTGAAGTGAAGATGGTTATAGTTGCATTTTCACGTTCTTTGAGAATGGAACTACTGGTTCATCTGGATGGACATTGATGGATTTTAAATATTTTGATTTAGAGTTCTGTTTTGTATTAAGCTCATTGTCATTCATGTTTTTTGGTATGCTATTTTCTTAGAACTGTCTTATGATATGAAACTTCGTTTGCTTGGCTGACAGTGTGAGGGAGTGATCCTTTTGCTTGTTCTCTCAATAAAATTGATTGACATCCTTGCGGGCTGTTACATGTGTTCAAGTCCCACAGGTTCGAGTGGGGTCTGAGGTTGAGTTTGGGCCTTTGAATTGCACAATATGGAAACTTTCTATGATAATACTTAAAAGTAATACTAGTTGTTTCTGAGATCTAAGTAGTTAAAAATTGACTTTTAAGATCAAATTTGATCTATTTATAACATATCTATTTTTTATTTGAATGATTGAATTTTTAGTAGTTTTAAATGAACAGATTAAGACTTTAACTTTTGAAAGCTGCTCTTAGAGTTGGGAATTTAAATTTTCAAAATTGGGTGGCTGAAATAGATGAAAACCCAGCCTGAATCTGACCCATGGATAGGCCTAGGCATTTTTGTAATCTCAAATACTCATATTACAGGGGAAAGGGATCTGAAAAAACATTGTACCAACCTTATAGTACATAATATATAATATTGAATAGCTCTTATTACATATACACCAACCAGGAAACAAATCTCGGCAAATAAGTATCTCAGTTTTTAAAACCTTAATGTCTCGGCTCATAAAGGTGATTTTTAATAAAAATAGGAGAGAAAAATTTCTCAGCCGATATCCAAATTTTAAATCCCTGACACCAACATATTCACAAGTAAAAAGAAAATTGATCACTTAAATCTGCATATGACTGTTGGGCCTGGACTTCTAATCCAATAGGCTAGTATGATAAGCAGGGGTAAAAAATTCAGCTGATACTGTACATATCAGGCCGAATTAATTCGGATTTTTGAAGACCATTCTCTCTCGGCCAATATGTATAGTATCGGCCAGAGAGAGAAAAGTTCGGCCGATATCTTGGCCGATTTTTATTTTTTATTTAAATATATATATATATATAGGCATGGGTCCAGTCGATATCTTGGCCGATATTCGTCCGATACGGGTGAATATTGGCCTAGATATCGGCTGAATTTTGACATATCGGCCGATATTTATATTTTTTAATTTTTTTTTAAACAGCATGTTTTTATTTTTTTTAAATGAATTTTTTCAAAAAAAAAAAAAACCGCTGAGACTTTTTCAAGAGAGAAAAAATTCGGCTGGACCGAATTTTTGACCCCTGATAATAAGTGGAGTTCCCCAGCCTCATATAACTCCATCTTTTCTTTTCCTCTCACCTATGTCGGATTCGTTCATTACCTAACCTAACAATGACAACGAGGTTCGAGTTGGGGTGGAGGGTAAATGTATATGAGAAAGAATGACTGTGATTTCACCCCTCAGCAAGCCCAACATAAGAGACGTTGCCCATGGGTGACATCCTCCACTAAATTTTTTGTAATATATGATACTATCATCATTTTATTTGACATTTTACCTAAAATTTGAATGCAAAATATATCGAGTGTATTCTTTTTTATTTTCAAAGTTTTCAAATATTTTACTTTTTTTTAAGAAAATCATAAAAAAAAACTTATAATTACATAATATATGATCCAATACGATTTGATGATTAGAGTGATTTACGATATAATTTTAATTTTGAAATACTGATTTTAGCTCATAGCATTAGAGGTTTTGAACTTAACAGTTGGAGCAACCTTAGACCACGCTACGAATTATGCAGTCTTTCCATGTACAGAACTCTAACAGGCTTATTGAATACGCTTTCAACTTAACGATTAAGAAATGTCAACCTTGGCTTCTCTAATGACATTATGAGCAGAGCTAATAAATTATGAAGCACTCTGTCATCCCTCTGTTCCCACAATTAACAAAAACCAAATTACTATATATATTATATTATATATTAATAGAAGATGGCCAACTAGGATTAGATGATAGTTGAGAAGCCCTGACACTAATTTGATACAGTGAAATACAAATATGTGCATTTAATACTTGCATGTTATGTCATGTTTGCTTCCTTGGGAGTCTCACATCTCCCAAGAATTAAGGAATAAGTCATTCTAACGAAAAAAAAAAAAAAATTAAGGGTTGAAATTGAGATGAGGTAGGTTTTCTTTTAATAAATTCAACTCAACTCATATAAAGTTTTTTTGAGTCCGACCTAATCCAACTCGAATTGCTCAACCCGACTCTACTCTAATTGCTGGCCCGAGAACTTGACTTGTTTTTAATTTAAATTTGAGGAAAAATCAGTAACAATTTTTTTATATTTATTGAAACTTGAGCTGCATCAGGTCGGATTGAATTGATTTTAAGTTTTTGAACATATACCAAATTGAATTTCATACGGATTTTTTCCAACTCAACCTGATCCTAAATTTATAATATATAACTCAACCCACTAATTTTTTGAGTCTAAGCATACGGGTCAAATTTAAACTAGACGCAAACTTCACCTCTGACAACAACCATCATCTAAGTGCCAGCCTACGTGATGTTGGCATAAAATATTGTATATATATGAACTAATGAACTGGTTTCTTATTCGCCTTGTACAACTTCTTTTCTTTTTCCTTTTTTCTAAAATGACATCCGTATCTAAAATTCTAAATTACAATGTTACAAATTTCTTCCAGATTCCTTCCCTCCCTCTTTCCTCCTTCCTCCTTCCTTCCTCTTTCTTCTTCTTAGTTCTTTCTTTCATTCCATCCTTTCTTAACTTGTTTGCGTTGATTCCATAGACTCCATGATCAAAAATTTCATCACAAGTTTGTCATTTCTCTACATTTTCAGTTCTCGTCGCTTCATTAATCTTCAAAACTGATATATATCAACTGATACAATACGTATCGACCGATATCTTAACCCTTAGACCTACCATTTATTACAATTTTAAATTGAAAAGATGTCTTTCTTAAATATGATAAAACTCTGGCAAACTGCATATATCTATGTTAAATGGTCATTTCCCACTGTGCATAGATGCTCCTGGATCTATTTAAATAGACTTAAGAAAATAATGACGTTTCTTCCCCACTAATCAGCACCCTCATCACTCACATATTGACATGGTAATCAGATAATTAGAGGTAAAACATCTGCTTAGGCTGTAATCATTGTTAATAGTTTATGAGAAGATTGCCACTTGGATTGATGGGGATGAAAATAGAAGAGCCCAAGCTTCTGTGACTAAGCTAATATATTAATGGTGTGCATTAAATAGTGAGATGTAGTATCACGTTTGTGTTGTCTCTTCCCCCAACTGCTGCAATCAAAACAAAGAAACAGTGTAATAAATAAGAACCATGCCACCCTAAACGACGAGTGGGGCCTGCTCCCTACCCTCCCATTTTCTTTGCTTTCATTTCAACTTTTCATGTTTGGCTATTCAACATCATCTATCAAATGATAGAGAAAGCCTGAATTATATGGACTGGGACTCTATCAATTAGGCTTTATTGTATTAATCATCACTATCATTCGGTAGTTATGACGTCAAAAGTTTTTTTCCTCTCTTAAACTTCAAATCTTCTTCAAATCCTTACATGTCACTTTCTATTATTTATAAGTTATTTATCATCCATTTAATTATTGTATAGATTAAGAGATTTATACATATCAATAACACTAATTCGACCTCTAATTTACACATAAAGTACAAATGATCAAAGAATTGCAAGTTTAATAAACTACAAACATGCAATACCAATAAAGAGTCAAATGAAGTAACAATTTGTCGGTAACTTCGTACAAAGTTATTTTTCTATAAAGTAAATAACATATAAAACTAATTTTAGATAAATGGATATAAATTTGATGATAATGATCGTGACAATAATTATAATATCATGAGAACGAATGGCCCTCATGATGTGGATCATTTCCTTCCATCATTCTATATAAAAATAAAAATAAAAATCTTTTTATTAACTTTAAGAAAGGGAAAGATACTAACATACGATTTTTTATAACAAAAGCTATTGATTTTGTAGTTTTTTTTACTTTTCATTATTTAAGTGATGAAAAAGTTTATTAAAATTCAGAAGTAAAATAATAAAAAATTAAATTGCAAAAGTTATACTTAAATTTTCATGAACTGGGGATCATTTATAAATATAAAATGGGAAAGTTTATAATTCATCACATCGTCTAAATTATTTATTTTATAAATATAAAATTGACTTTTATATTTAAATTTAATATATTATTTTCACCAATTGGATGACTATTTAATACTCGTGAAATTTAAATCCATAATTTCTAGACTACAACTATGAGTTCTTATCAATTATGCTACATGTTGGAATTAAAAATTATGTTTCTCAATCAACTATTTTAAAATTATTTGTCATATCTCAAATTACAAAAGAGACAATTAAATTTAAAAATAAAATTTATAATTGTATTTTATAGTTTGAGATGGGGTACTCAAGAACGGTAACAAGAGAGGATGATTTTTGGTAGGAGATTAATGTAAAAAAAAAAAAATCTTGAATTCCTCACTATGAGATGTTTGTTATTAAAATGAAAAAAAATAAATAAAAAACTTTTGACATATGCAACATGTGATATCACAAAAGGGACGACGTGGACGGTACGCACCAACTTTCATCTTTGCTTGCTAATTGCCGAAATTACAAGATGGAAATTGCGGATCACCATATCACCCTGTGCTCCCGCACCAAGAAGCCGGCCCTAAACTACACCGTCGGCTTTCCTCCTCCCGATCGCAAAACCTGCTCCGGAAGACCACCGAACACCCCGGCAGCTCGCCCAGATCGGCGTACAGCGATTCATCTTCTTCTCTCATTGGAAACACCATTGCTGCAACGTCGCCATCGCCGCCGCTGTTCCCAGTGCAGATGGGGCTGTGCAGTAAGGAATCGACGGTGGGAGATGACGCCACGTCGGAAAGCCAGCCGAAGTCGTTGGTCAGCAACGCGGTATCTCTGTCCAGCTCGACGAATCTGTCATCCGACGATTCTATGTCGAGAGGGCCGGAGAATATCGACGATTTCTCAGAAGAGGGGGATTTGGACACGTCAGGGTGGGTGATCTTAGCGCTACGCCGGACCGGCGAGGAATGGTTGTGCTCGCAGGCGTACGTTATCATGAGCATGGTCGGGTCGACAAGGCTCCGCTCCACTTGTTTTCGGGCTGGGCAGCCCTTGGAGGTGCTGCAGCGGTAGTACCCTCTGCACGACGCGTACTATAGTGAGTAGCTGCCGTTTTCTGCTAAAATGCGCAGCTCTAGATGAACTGAGATGGTCTATTAGAAGCATACCTGGGGTAGGGAGAGCCCTTGATGGGCTTCTGGCCGTACTTTCTCCACGCCCACGAATCTGATGGTGGAGCTCCGTCACCCTTCGCCTTTGATCCCTCCACGTCCCCGATCGGTACTGACACCGCTCGTTTTAGCATGGCCCGCCTACTGCAACACAGAATTCAAAAAATAAATCAGAGAAAACAGATTAAAAATGGTTATGATGATTATTATTCAAGATAAATTTTACATATTATCACAATTCCACTAGTTTGCGATGTTCAATCACGTTCCTAACCTTCTTTTAGGAGACGAGGTGTTAGCCATCTTGACCGCCGGAAACTTGTAACCCACGGGCTCCTTCGATGCATGAGTGAGGTCGCCGACAAAAGGGTTTTCATGATGGGGGTTGAAGTGTCCATCCATTATGTGATCCGAACAAATAAGGAAGAATTGAATGAAATGGACGGCGATGCTGGTTGGTGGAAGCAGAGGCTTTCTTCAATGAAGTGATGGGACTTCAATGGACAGTGGGGGTTTTAAGATTTAAGAAATGCAGGAGGAGAAAAGCGCCGGTGACGACGGAAGCGGGAGGTGGGTGCAGAATCAAAATCGTCGAAGGCCGGATCTTAATATCGACGGCCATCATGTTGACAGACTGGGTTGGTATTTTTTATACAGTGAGATTAGAGAGGGGCGACGACGTGCGAGCAAATAACGAAAGCCAACTAAATCTATTGGCATTGAAAGCGACCTCTCATTTCTGGATATTATATTATATTTGGCAAGTAAAAATTTAGCTCCTTTGAATTTGATGGTTAATCAAAGCCTACTAAGTCTACGACTGATCTTAGACTTGGATGCATAGGTCACAGACTTCATTGTGGACATTTGTGACCCATGTGATCACCAATTTAAATTGTTAATTTACATATTATTTAATTCTAAACATTCAAATCCCGGTTGGTTGATATATATATATATATATTTGACTTGATTTCTAAGTGTATAATATTAAAATATAGAGTAATGCTAGTAGGACAGAAGCTCTTGAACATGCGAGCTACTATTTCTTTAGATAGTATCGCAAATTACACTCAAAATGTAATAAACCAATATCATTCATTTTTTTTTTTTAATTTGTACGTGGAAAATTATGGATATGCAATATAAAACTCTCATGAGTAATTCACTACTTCTAGACACATCAAAATTAAGTTATAGGAGCTCGAATCCAGAATCTCCCAATTTCTTAAGCGGGAGGTAATGAGTTGAATTATATTCATCTAGATGAAATAAAAAATATAAAAAAGAAAGTAAATTAATTTAAATTAAAAAATATTATAAATATATAAGATTACGTCTCAGTCTATTTAGGCGAATCGACACGCTTGTGGGCTGTGCCGTTGACATCGGTATCTCTCCTTCGCTGTTTTTTTCATCAATTATTTCTTTATTCATCACTTCTTCTTTATTGATCTTTCCGCGTTTCAGGTTTCCTTCTCTGCTTTCATTTTCCACGTTTCTCTCTCTCTCTCATTACTCATTAAGTCAGTAGTGATTAGTGATTACTACACCTGCCACCACGAGTTACACTGCCTTTTTATCTGGGTTATTTTATAGAACAAAATTAATGAATTATTACTTGGGAGTACATTAAAATATGATGATGTTTTATATGTTAAGTTTAAAACTTATAGTATTTCATCTTCAAATTTAAAAATTAAAATGAATATGATAAATCAACAGTGAAGATTGCTTGAATAAATGATGTAGAAGGTCAATTTAACAATTTATATTATAATAAAATGGAAAGAGGTGTGAAGTTAAGGGGGGAGATACTCGTATTATTAAGAAAAAGGGTTGACATTAAAAATATAGTATTTATCATTTTAATGAAAAAAAATGAGAAAAAGTTCACTGTAACTTTTTTTCAAGACTCAAGAGAAACTTTAGACCCACTTCACTTAAGGAAGCAACAGTAGACCCTACAGTTCCCGAGTAAAGATCACCGAGGTCCGAACTCGTGACCTCTCCCTTTCTGAGAGGAGAAGCCACTAACTAAGCTACCTAGAGGTGGGTAAGTTCATTGTAACTTATATATGTTAATTTTTAAGGTTAAAATGTTCAACTTGTGTATATTTATAGTTTTTAGAGATCTTTTCAAGAAAATACTTCAAAAACTCTAATCTTGAGTAAAAGTGTCTCCAAAATTTTATTCTAAAGCCAAAATGACTCGTATGTTTGCCTAATCATACTTTTATGTCATCCCCATTACTTCCTTCAATCTATATATTTAATAAATTGATTATTGACAAAGGAACAAAACAGACTTCAATTTCAACATTCTCATCTCATAGTTTGATTGAATAAATTTCATTTTAAGTTGTCTTATTAAAATTTATTTTTTCTACTTACACCCTTCTAACAAATAAGGCCAAATATTCTTATGTCAAAGTGGAAGCCTTTCGGCATCCACACGTGCAATTGAAGGGATCAGAGTCAATGAGATATTAAGCAAGTCATTAGGCTGTTCATATCTTCGATCATATTCAAAGGGTCTATGAGTCTATCATATTCATACCAAGCTTTAGAAATTAAAAAAAAAGGATGTCTCTTGTAATGGGTTTCTTTTAGTGAGCTTTGAAAGTCGAACATGACTTTTAGAGATTAAAAAAAAGTGATAGCTATTTCCTATCAGATGGGGTTTGAAGGTATTGGAAAATATAATTTGTGATTTTTGAAACAGGGTTATTAAATATAAAAGGATAAAAAAAATTAAAGAATTAGAGTGATGGTCGAAAATCTACTTCAAAAAGTGAGAATCTTAAGTTTAATTCTCACTTCACTCAAAGAGTCATTTTTATAAAATTATTCGACGTATATAGAGAGAGGCCTTGCACAGACTCTAAGATATCAACAAACTCGTTTATTGATATTTTTACTTGCAAATCTTAATGATTTTAAAATTGAAAGACTAAATCAATGCCTAGGGCAAAGCAAAGTTAGATATGTATGATAAGGCAAAAAGAAAAATAGAATATGAAAACAAAAATCAATTGAATTCCATATTGAGTGAGGGAAAGTTACAAAAGAAGCGTGGAGAAATTATGACTTTGAATCCAAATAATCTCCTCAAGGTATGAATAGTCAGCCCTTTACAAAAGTGTGCTCCACTCACGGGTCTCTGTAATCCTTTGATATTAATAAAGATTTATTAGTATTGTGTCTGAGTTATCTAAACGTTAATTAAAAAAAATGGTATTTATAAATTATGACAAGAAGAAAAGTTTTTAAAGTATCTAAAGATCTATTGACATGTGGCAAGAGATTATTTTGATTGGTTATCAATTAGTACAAGGCAATTGGTTGAGGACAAGTACTTTCTTCAAAATTTGATTGACTGATTAGGTGTCGCAATAGCAAACCTTATCTAGTCTAATGTTGTTAAAAGAACCATTAGTTAACTATTTTAAACAAAAAATCGTAGTAAATCTATTTATCAAATATCATGTGTTTAGACAATTTGAAATAGGCCAGTCATCCTAACACAGGCAAAATCAGTTAGGAGACACGAAATAAAGTGAAATTCTCATTTTATCACTATCGGTGTACTGTTCATCAAGTACTAGTGTACCAATAACATGCTGTTGTATGTATATATTCTATGTATCGGTACACCGATATTTGATAAGCGGTACACCGATAAGAGTAAATGGGAATTCCATCCATTCCATGTTTCCTAATAAATTTTACTCATGTTAAGATGTACGTCCTTTAAAATAATCTGCCCCGTTTGAAAAGAATCTTTCTATAAGATGACCATGTGGAAATACCTTATGTGACTACCATGCCATTTTTACGAAGTGATTGCTCCTGACCTCTTTACCAATCCAATCTTTGAAGGCCCTCTCAATCTATTAGGGCTGCGTTTGGATAGAAGGTAGAGAGGTGAAAATAAGGATAATCGTCATTTACCTTCATTTAGTAATGAAGGGAATGGGCAAGAAAATATCAAATTTTCCCTCGCAAATCTAAAAATCCCTTTCACTGTATCAGATGACCACTTTATCTCTTCTTTAAGATTTTTTTTTTTTCCCTCTTATACACTTTTCACTATAATTAACAAATAAAATAAGAAAAACCCTGTATTTAAAAACCCATGTTCAAAGAAAAACCATGTATAAAGAAATCATCCAAATGCAACCTAAATGTTGAATAACCACTTGTCTACACCATTTTACTCATATGCAATGATCTTGGCACTGATGATCACTCATGTTGAGCCGTACGAGATTACCTAGTTCAAAATTATCTTTCTTAAAACTGGGATAGAAAATAAATCCATCTTAAGTATAACATAATAGTGACTGATATTCAATGCATCAATTGATGTTCAAAAGATTTAGACTATAAAAACTAAAATATCAATTTATGCTGGATTTTTTGTAGTTTTACGCACGTAAATTAAATATATATATATATATATATATATATATATATAATTAAATATTATAAATATCAATCTTTAGAGATGCAATTGTTTCATCACCGGCCCACATAATTACGTAAGCATTTGGCTCGGGTAATATGGGAAGTGGTCAAATTGACACCTAACCTAGACTTATAAATGGGGTTAATATGGATGTGATTTATAAGTGGGTCCCAAGTCCCTAACATATCATTATCCCTTGCAATGGTCCCACCTTGTTTCGTCGGGTAAATGGCATGTCTTTGAAAAAATTGAGCATTCAGCAGACTCTACTCGGCCACCAAAAGCGACTGATGCTTTTGTTAGGTAAATGGCAGTGGTGATTATAGACTTTTGGAAGGCATGAGTATGTTGATTGCAAGATATGAAGAGAATGGATTATGGATAATGTCTTCTAATTTTAAGGATAGTTTTTTGAAGAAATGGTAGCCTAATTTATTTCACGGGAGTTTTGTGTAATTAGACATGAGTTTTAGTATATTGTTAATTTTACCATTTACATGAATAATAAAATCGGTTCAGCAATCCAATAAAATCGACTCACCGAAATTTCCAATGAACAGTAAAATTGGCTCAATGAAATTTACTGTTCATACGAAAGGTAAAATTGGTAATACACTAAAAGCTGTGTCTGGTTACACACACCTCCTGTAGGAGGATCGCTACCCTTTTTCAATATAAGTGTGTTATAAAAGGGGTATAATTTAATAAATTCAAATGTATTAGATAAAATTATATTTCAATTTCCAAATCAACAGTAATTTTTTATGTCATGATATTTTTCAGGATAACTTTTTAAGTATTTTTTGTTTTTGTATGATGTGAAATGAAGTATTGATTATACTCAGATTTATTGGAGTTTTGGCCGTTATAAAAATCTAATAAGGTCAATTAAGTGGTGTTATATAGATAAGATTAAGGGCATTAACATCATATTAAAAAAAATAAACTTCTTTTATCTTATTAAATTACATAAATATCAATGAGTGTAAATACATGGCAGAACTTGAAGCATGAGGTTCTTTCAGAGAAAGAGAAATGAAGAAAACTTGTAACCTTATTTTCTTTTCTTGGAGAAGATAGTATTCTCTTAGTAGAGGTGAAAAACATTTATCTTTTCCTATAAAATGAAAAGATTTATTATTTATGGGCCTCACTTTCTCAGATGAAATTGTACTTCATCTAAGAGACGTCTCTCCACATCTCCCCATCTAAAATTTCAAACACAAACAAAAAGTTGTATGTCAATTTGCTAGTCTACTATATAAATGCATGCTCACATGCATGGGCCCATTTAAGGCCCATATTGTCAACACTTCTCTGGCAAAACCTTTCTTCCAAAAAAGTTTTTCTCATACTTTCCACTTGTAACCTTTAAATTCCGGAGTATAAAGTTATTTATGGTTATCTAAGTACATGTCTAAAGCCAATTTATCTTTTTATTTATTAGACATACATTTAAAATTTTAAAAATTCAATAATTCATATCTTTTATCTTTTAGTACTACTGCTTCTAAAGTTTTAGTAACTCCTAGTCTACATTGGGTCATTTCCAAAATAGAGCATGGTAGGCCAGATAGGTATTGTTTTGATAATGGGTTCATCAGTGAGAGTTTTAAGAGTATCTCTAAATTTCTCACACACTCAAAAAATTAATCGAATGTTCTAAGAAGCCTAAACACCTAAAAAAAATGATAAAAAACTAACGTATATAATAAAGCATAATATATAAAAAGTCCTCGTAATCTTCCTAATTTTATTTTTAATTGTACTCAATATATCCCCAAATGCTATTAAGAAAAAAGCAACGAACCGTATAATGGTCTAATTGGTTACAATTTGTGGTGTTGCCCACAACTTTCACACGACAATATGAACCTTCAAGTGCTCGACAACTGTTTCAACCAAATGCCTAAAGACCCTCCTAAACAGCCAAATCTATTATTAAGCCAGTTAGTCATTTTCTTTTCTTTCTTTTACTTTTTAATAAGGTTATTTTGGTTATTCTTCCTTTTACAACGGTAACGTTCCCGTTCCCTAGTTTGAACTTGAGGTATTTATCTACTCTTTTTTTGAAAGGTTTGGGATATTTATCTATAGCTTGCCATCTTCTTCCACAGTTGGATGAAACAGAGGCCTCTCTCTACATGATATTCTCACTTATGGACAATGAGAAGGTCTTGGAATGGTTAGACACCAACTGGTTCTACACCAATGCCTTAATTCCACCACCACCTGATTGTAGCAATCTCCAAGATCTCTCCCACAAACTAGACATCAAACCCATAATTCCAGGCCATCAAACTCATCAGCCAACTCAATGTCCAAGCACACAGGTTCAGAAGGAGAGAATTTCAGCCAGCCATGATCAGATCCTCGAAGCAGAAGCTCCTGAGATAGAGAAACAAAGAAGAAGAGGTAAGAACAGGACAAGCGGCAAGCCAGGTTCGAGGACGAAAGAAGAGAGTGCTTGGGTGGTGGAATTTGAGGAAGCCAAGGGATTTATGGAATTGGGTTTTGTTCTTGAAAAAGTTGGATTGGATGGTAGATTGGACCCCGTTGTTTTGGGATTTCAGACCGTGCGAGGAGATTGGTTTGAGAGGTCAAGGAGCCCATCTCTTCACTGCAAGAAGCTGCCATCTCTTCACTGCAAGAAGCTGCCTCTCTGCAATGGTTTGGCCATGAAAGAGCATCTCAGATCATGGGCTTATGCTGTTGCCTGCACTGTCAGATGAAGATTAGTGCATTTCTTCAAATGACTTCTTAGTATGGGTTTCTCTCTAATCGTGTGTCCGGTTGAATCTTGGTTCCAGGCATAGTTGTAATTGTGCAGTGTCTGGCCAATACTTAAAAGAGTCTAGTTTCTTTAATTTTTATCTTAACTGGTGTAGCAATTTGGTGTTACCGTTGGGAACATTAAGGTGGAATTGGAGGTGCTCAGTCATGTGATTCATTTATTTGTTCAAAGTCTAAAAGCCTAGATCATGAGAAGGAAGTAGGGCAGAATATGAAGTTTTATGCACAGATTGGATGTAACCCAAATTGCAAATTCTTGGTATTTCACAACCATAAAAGATTTTCTTTTCATACTCCAATGTATTTAGGAGTCTTTTCGAGATCAGCATGCACATTCTGTGGGCTTCTGTTCCATTCCTGTTTAAACCCAAATAGATGATAACAGGACAAATTTTAGCAGGAACAACCAGCAGCTGGAGGTGCAATCTGAGTGACAAGGTCGGGTTCGGAGCTAACCCATATTTTCGCCTTCTTCAACCTCTCCAGTCACTCAACTCATTTTTAATTCAAGTCAACTAATTTTGATAGGTTAAATGGGTTGATAATTTGATATATAAATATATTTTATTGATATGTTTCGAGTGAAGAGACATTCACAAAACTAAGTTTTTTACCACTAAAATATAATCACTATAGAGAGTTGATTCTAGAAATACCATCAATAATTATATAAAAATAAGGGGCGTGTGTATACTTTGTATAATTCGGAAGGGTCGGATCATACAAAACATAACCTTAGTCCAACAATCAAATTAAAAACAGGTCAAGAATGTTCAACTTGGGCCAACACATATTTTAAATGAACTTGATTAGCCCGCCCATATTTTCAAGTTTATTAACTAGATTCGGGCAGAGCCAAACCTAAATTGCACCCCTACTATAAGGGGTATTTATTTGCCTAAATCTAGCCCGAACTCGACATAAACAAAAGGGCTTAAACAAAAAGTTTACAGCCAAGCCGATTCAAGCTTTTACTTAAAGCCCATTAAGGCCCACCAAACGTTCAGGTCCATATCACAAAGTCACGTTTGGTACTATTTTTATTTTCTCATTTTATGTTTTGTAAATAAAAAATCTAACAAAAGACTTAAAGATCAACCATTTATTAAAATTTTATCTCAAAATTCAATTCTTGGGAGCTTGATCTTAATGACCAAAATCACTGGACATCGTCTTTTCTAAGATGCCTATCAACTTTGACTATCAACATTAAGTGGATAGAAATTAAGTTAAGGACTAAGTTTTTAATACTAATAGGTCTGTAGTATGTTTTAAATCTGTACGGTTAAATTTTCAAATTACAAAACAAAAATATTTAAAAAAATAAAAGTAGTATAAAATGCAAAATAAATAGGTTTTCAACAACAAACTTCAGACTTTGACTGTAAAGCCTAACAGGTTTGTGTGGGCTTAGGCTTTTTTTATAAAGCCCAGCCCAAACTCAGCCGGTGATCGCTGGTGAACAGGCCTACCAACCATCAGCACCGTCATTTATAAACTTGACAATTATATGACTTCTCATTTATACCACAAGTTCATTACATTTCTTTAACAACAATTTCTGATTGGCCAGTAGGCAGTGACTCAACTAGTAAAGGTCACTGCAAACAATCAGCTATACATAGAATTACATGTGAGCATCAGCATACTTTTGACACCCGGGCTTAATCCTTTTTGGAGATCGCCTCTGGAAGTTTGAAGGTTGGGGGCTTATCAGAACCTTTCCTTGAGTATTCTCTCCATCTTCTAGCCGCTGCGGCAGCGCTCTTTGCTCTCTCTTCTACTTCTTCATCTGCCACCCAAATCATGTCCTAGTTATTCTACTGAATTTGAATCAAGTAAAACATTGGCATGCATCAATCTACATTCATCTTCAATAGTAGAAAGGAAATGCTGAACTTGTGGATAGTCAGTTCCTGGGCCACAGATAAGTGTCCACCAACTCATCAATACATGGGCCCCACTTGTACAAACTTGAGCAATGAGGACAACAAGCAAAACCCAAGGCTGAGGACCACATTTCCTCCACAACTCGCATTCAATGATACAGTTTATACACTTATCACAGCCCGTGTTATTTCTTATAAAATCATTCTCAAGCATCGGTCCTCAGTAACAAAATTTGTAGGTCTGGGGCCTGGTCTGAACATAAATTTTTGAGAAATATCAGCTGAAGTTTTTCAATCCCCACTAGACCAATAAATCTCTCCTAGCTGAAATTTGTATCTCAGAGCATCTCTAAAAAATTTAAAAAAATAAAAATCTCAAGTTCCGCTAATAGGTGCTTCCTGCACTCAGAACATAGTTACCACAAATCTATGGAGTGTGAGTTGGGAAAATTCAGCTTCCAATTTCTATCTGAAGCTTCTTAAGACTAGTTGATGCCCCCAAATAGCTTTGAAATTATCATAAACATCTATATAATTTCTAAGCTGCCAACATGCAATGCGGTTCCTTAAGTGAAAACATTCCCATTCGGTCCCACAATTCCCGACACTTGCAGCAATTCAACACCCATTTTCTTGCATCTATTACAACACAACAACCAACTGAACAACAACAAGCATAACCATTCTATTCTCTAATCCAAACCCCCCCTCCCCCTTCTCTACCTGGAAAACATCTAGGTAATCCAACCAAACCATGTTGTTTTGCACCTCTGGTGCTCTCTATCTTTTATTGTATATATATGAACCATTTCAAAAAAAAAAAAAAAATCCAACCAAACCATTCTAGCAACTTAAACCCATAAGAACCTAACAAGAGAGCCCTTCAGAAAAATAAATAAATAAAGTTTCAATAGAAAAACAACAGGATTTAAAGCTGAGGCTCACCTAAATGAACTTGAGTTTTCACTAGATATGAACAAATTCGTAACTGAAGAATGCAAAGAAGGGGAGAAGGAAGCAAGAAATTTGGAGAGAGGTCAACAAATAAATAGGAGGGGTATGGGAGGATGACTTCATCTAACAAATAAGTTGTTACTCCTCTGTTTGCACAATAAGTGTAGCTCCTCAATATTCCAAGTTTCTAAAATGCTTTCAAGCAATCTCCACCTTAAAGGTCAACATCGGGTTGGACCATCGGGTGCACCAAGGTACATTCTCCATTTCCTTGGATCTTCTTTGATGGGTAATCCCAAGTCCCTATCATTTTGGGAGCTGGTGATTGAGAGATTCATGCAAAAAGTAGCCTCTAAGGAAAAAAAAAAATTGTATTTGTCATTATTAAGTCTACCTTGAATAACCTACAGTGAACTACTTGTCCCTTATCAAAATCCTGGGGAAAAAAGAAATTGCATTTGGTGGAATGGGAAGATGTTTTTCTACCATTGAGAAAAGGTCGATTGTGTTTGGGTAACAAATGGTAATTGGTGGCTTCTTGCTAAGATTGACGGTATCGGAGAATGTGTGTACAATTTTTCTATGCTCATGCTGCCTATTGTACATATAGAGTTGACCTTGTGCATATTTTTCCCTTTTTTAATGTAAACCTCCTCTTCAAAAGATGCTCTTCAGTCCCTTGTAATGAGATGAAATAGAAACCCAATATTCCACAAAATTCTTCTTTTCTTCGCTTCCTCTTGTTTTCTTTTCCCTTTCTCTTCCACGAATATTATCATATTATCATGAGAATGAGGAAAGTCATTAAATTGAAATAGGGTGAGTTTGAAAAAGGTTGGATGCCAAGAGATGTGAGGGGAGTCTCCTATTTGGAAGGAGATCTCTAAACTTCGGATGTCAGATCACAAAGTGAGCAAGAAGGTTAAAGAAGAAATGGAGTTTGTGGTGGGTGATGGGTGATGGGTCCAAAATAAAATTTTGGAAGTAGTGGATTGGGCAAAATCTATTAATAGACTTGTAAGAAGAATAAACTTACCAAAGATGTGAAAGTTAGAGGGGAGCAGGTTGTATCAGCTCTATCTTTTAGAAGAAATCTTATGGGTAATGAAATTCCTCATGTAAAAGCTTTAATTTCTTCTTTGAAATGTACATGTCCAACCATGGATACAAAAGTTAAAAAGGTGTGAAGAAAGGGAGCTTCTAGATTTTTCTCTTGCAAATCCTTATTCTCAGTCCCTCAATGTTTTTTTTCTCTGTTGGAAGAATAAAGAATCAATGGATCTCATCTATTGTCCCTTCATTCTTCCTATTTGGCATTGTTTTCTTGCATTTTTTTCCTTCTCATGGACTTTGCCTCCTTTCTATGCTCTCATTTTGGGGTGGGATTAGGGTCCTTTCTTGAAGAAAAGCCAAGTTTTATGGAAAATGATACCTTAGGCTGTTGATTGGTTTTTTTGGCTATAAGATAAGACTCACTCAAAAATTGTATAGATTCATACAAATCGTCCCTAGACCGACCCTAGAAACATCTATACAAAAAGCGCACAAAATGCTACACTGTCCTTAGCTCAACATTATCCTTTAAAACAGAACAAGGAATTAAAAATGATAATAATAAACTGAATAACCTACTTATAAGTATAGGAGACAATGAACTGAATGGCCTGCTCAATATAATTACTAAACTTCCAATCTAAAAACCAGCTACACCACTCAAGTATTTAAATTATCTATAGATTCATACCTCAAATGAACTATTCTGTTTTGTGATACCTACATTGGAAATGGAACCTATGGAGAAGTCTTGTAAGAAATAGGGCAAAGGTAAACTCCATTTGCAGAAATAGGCCTACCAACTAATCTACTGTCCAGAAATCTAAGTTACTCAAAGAAGTACTATAGTTGGCTTTATGTAGTTGAATGGAATGTTGGCCAAACTGTGGCAGAAAAAACCAACTGTCTACATAGGAATAGTAAAAGCCAATAAAACATGAACACTCAGAAGAATATTCTGTGCTATCAAATTCACAGCTTCCTCCCTTTTCAAATTTTCCTCCATAATACCTGTAGTTTGGTAGTTTTTCGGCTTCCCCCAAAGATCATTCCAATATGATCGATCTTTCTCCGAGCCTTTTTGCTTTGACATCTTTATCTTAGCATTTTGCTGCATGCAAGGTCAAGGAACAAAAGGGAATAAGAGAAAAAAAATAGCATAATGCACAATTCATTCCACAAATAAGTTATTTTTCCAGTGCACAGTCTTCCCCCAAGGAAATAAGTACGAGGAATCTTTCCCATAAATGAAGAGATAAAAAGGGAAAACAATACCAAATACATACATCTTCCAGTTCATAATGCAAATTCTAAGGACTGCTGATCAGCCTAAGGAACATGTCGTGATAGTTTAAACCCAAGTCATCTAGAACCCAAGTCATCTAGATGTGAACAATCCTTTCTTCAAAGAGACTGAAAGCAGCCTATTCAGAATCAACTTAAAGAGTGTGGTCACCCAACTATGCACTTGGTGTACAATTGGAAGGAAGAGAAAGAAAAAAAAAATAGAAACACTAACAAGCTCTGAGAGATTAGTTCCATGTTAGTCAAGCAATTGAGAACATAAACACTAATGTCACATGGACTTCTGGAAATCTGTTTGCACCCATGGTGATGCATCTCTGTTTCAGATTCGTCATTGATCTTTATGGACTCTTCATGGATTCTTCTACTTGTAAGAATTGATTTCCAAGATGAAAAGAACATAATAACTTTCTTTTATTGAAGGCCACTAAAAACATTGATGTGTTTGTCACTTGATTGTTTAGAATAAAACTAGTACATTATTTATTTATTTTTTGGTGTCATTTACACAGCTATTTTCATTTAAATATATATCAACTTATTTAAATATTATGCGGAGATTCGCCAAATTTTACATCTCATATGGTGTCGGATTCATATCAATGCAACATAGACAAGCACGGAGTAGGTCTCTAAAATGAAATATAGAAGAGGATTTCAAAATATAATGAGATAGGATCATGTTATTAAATTCGGAACCCGTTCCAATTTTGTCTCCAAAACAGAACAGTTTCTTCGTTTTGGCTGTTTGGGTGTTCGATTTTGGAAAAGACAGCATAAAATTTTTAAAAAAGTGAAAAAATATAATAAAATATGAAGACAATAATACAACCTTATAAATATATTAGGATTAATTATTTTCATAATTTTACAGATAAATTATCATTAAATAACTACTTTTGATTGTAATCTCAATTCATAATAGTGTAATTATCAAATACTAATTCAAGAATGTTTGAATTTTACTCAAATAAAAATCAAATATAAATTGAATTGAACAAAAAATTCAAAAAATACCCAAGAAATAAACTTAATTCTCATTTTACTCAAAATTAAAGGTCGAAACTTAAATACATAGACACACCAGGTCATTTCATTTTTTCTCAAGATTTGATCATATACATTAAAAATAAATCATATGAATTAAAAACATACTTCATGAACTACAATTGGACCAAATTGCAAGCCAAAATCCAATTTCTAGCCACTTGATCTTAGTGGACAAACTCACTAAGGACACCTGATGACTTTGATTACTAAGATCAAGTGGGTTTTAAATGAATTTTAGGCTCAATTTCTTTTAACTGTAGATAATGAAGTATATTTTTTAGTTCTACTATCGGATTTATATGTATATCTAAGGGGAAAAAAATGAAACCTGTAGAGCGGAACGGGTATGGCCAAAACAAGCCAAATCCAGCCCATTCTGACCAGAACAGACCGGAATGGAACTGGTACGAGAACTGAACCCATTCCATTGCATTTCTCAACTAGACTTGAAACAGGAACTGAAATTGACAACTAAGGATAGAATAATCTCCATATGCCATAATGCAAAGACAGGACACAGATTTGAAACAAAAATTCTTCTATTTGTTCTAGTTTAAATGGAAAAGACAATGAAAATTATTGAAGACAGAAGTACCCATCCATCATTTTTAAGCCTAAAGTTTATTTATTCAGTTATTTTCAAAAGAAAAGGTTTATTTATTCAGTTAATTTATGGAATGTATCAATGAAATTAGAAGAGAGATTTTACCTTACAAGACCCTAACTGGAACATAAAGCATGGAGTTAGAACTAAAAGAATGTAAGAACACACACACATAGTTATAATTAAGAGAGAAGAATCCCATACACAATGGAATGTATCAATGACATCAGAAAAGAGAATTTTTCTAGATTTTTTCTTAGAAGGCCCTAACTTGCACATAAAGCATGGAGTTGCATAATATCTAAAGTTAAGACAAAATGATACTCCAGAGGTTTACAATGTAATAAAAGATGAATGTTCAAGTGAGTAAATATTTCTACCAGGACTTTTAGCTGACGCTTTTCCCAACGTGAAGAAGCCTGACATAAGGACAGACACAAATTGTTAAGAAATAGTTAGAAATAAGTAATAAAGATAATATACCCTGTCTTATTCCCCAATACCACCTTATCAAGGAGAAAATCCTAACAAATGGAAAGTAACTCAAGGATCTCTTTATCAAATAATAGCATTTGTTTACGTGATATTTATCTAAGTTGACATACTTAGCAACCAAGTTTTGTTAAGATTTTTTTTCCATAAATAGGTTTTTTTAAGTGGAGGAACTACATTTTGTTCAACATTTGTCTCCACCAAGCTCTTTTTTTCATTTTTTGAAGAACCCACCAACCCACTTATTAGATTGTAAATCACTCAAATCATCACTCACAGGTTGAACGAGTTGAATCTAAGTTGCAGTTTTGGAAATATGGATCTGAGTTACAATATTATATACTTTAAATTCAATTTTAGTTTGTCTATCATTCATTACTATCTGAAGAATTAAATATAGATTAAAGCAACATGTGAACACAGGTCAAAACTTGCCATCCTGAAAACATCTGATGTAGCTCCCATTCCTGCCAGCATCAGTCCAACCTGCTCAAATGGAATCATAGAAGAGACAAATTTAACTTGCAAAAAACAGTAAATGATAAATAGAATCATGCAATAATTCAATTTTTTAAAGAAATACCAACAAAAGCATTCACTGTCTGTTTACTGCATAAATAAGAGTCAGTAATACATGGCTACGTGTGATATAGGGAAGTGTTCTACTCATGAATGAAGCACATATCCATCACTGAGAGTTCAAATAGATATGATATGACCAAATGGTGGGATCATGGACAAGGTATAAAAACTCACAATACACCAAGGTCAACTTGTTCTTTCAAGAAACCAAATTATCAATTTCCGCTGACACTAAATGTGTTGTAATTGTCAAGAATTGCACATCGAATAACATATTTAAACCTAGTTATGAATCTTAATCAGCTTTGCAAGAAACGGAGTCATTGTTGCCATAAACATTATTTTCATATTGAGAAGATTATCTAACTGAAATAATTTCCACATTGAGAAGACATTATTATCAATTTAAGGGGTAACAGGAAATGAATTACGCAAATTAGAAAACCATTCATTTGGGCTTTAAGGAACCAAAACATTGGAGAAAGCCCAGACATTCCCATATGAAGGGAGCCAGAACCCATTGGAAATTCAACCAAAAAATCAAGTGAAATTCCAGAAATAACTCATGATTTCAAAGAACTTTCCATTGTGATCACCTACATAACAGCTTCTCTCCCTCTTTATCTGGCATTTTTTCAGTATCAAGCTGTCACTGGTCATTTTCCAATGAATGAATTCCTCAAGGCCAACTAGAAATGGCCCTCACACCTACACAACACTTTCAGATTGCACTTGCATAGAAACAAAAAATTCAATTACAGGATCGTGGCAATTAATACCCATTTTTATTGGAGCCCTTCTACACATCCACATGTGTGATATTCACACAAAAAACCAACTAATAGAAGCTCATTTCTGAAAACATTTATTGCCTATGACACCAAACAATAAGAGATATAGATATATATATGCATATAGATATATATGTGCATCCCACAAGCTCCTTACAATTTCTCTTTTTATTAACAACATATACTGGCACTGGTTTGACAGATATACACGTGTATCTAATGAATTCACAGTGAAGTATCTTACATTTACTCTTTCTACCCTGCGCATTTCATCTTCAAGAAGAGAAATCTGTGCAGCAGAGGTCCAATGAATGCAGTCAACAGGACTGAAAAGGCAACAGATAACGTCACCCATTTTGTAGAAGGGAATGAGTTTTGAGTTAATTACAAATATAAGAAAAGGTGTAAAATGAAATACATATAATTGAATCACAATTCATGAGAACTGAAGTAACACAGACTTTGTTGCACCTCTGATATGAAATGTAAGACAGATTTTCAAAACATATAGCAAGAAAAAAAAAATCTTCAATAAGCAACAGCAAATCTAATTTTTTATAGATTTAATAGGTAAAGAAGACAAATTTGATGTTTAATATTTAAAAATAAAGCAAGTGTCATAATTCAAATGCAGTCAGCGAAATATTCAAAATTGGGTGTGTGTTTCCATGGTAAGAAAGTTCAGATGAAAACCGAGTTTTCAAGCCCGCCCCCCAACCCCCACCCCCGACCAATGGGAAAGTGAAATGACCCTTAGGTAGGAAAATCTACTTTTTACACAAATATTTATGCACATTTTCATTGAAAATCCCATCTTTCAACAAACAGGGAAAATAAAAAGTGAAATTGAAACCACCTTGCTTTTTGCAATAACTACTCATTTTTTGTGCAAATGCCCCTTTTCATGAAAAAAATATTTTCAATGAAAAACACAAGCATGCCCTAGTTAAGGCATGCATGGCTTTAGAAACAAGTATCCCAAGTTCTCCTTAACAGTCACTAGTCACCCAAATCCTCAGCATAGAAGAGGGTAAATTGTCTCAGTCCATGTTGTATACTACCTATTTCTGAAATGTTTAATAAATAATGTGTCATATAATTAATATCAACAGGAGACAAGTGTCACATAATTCCTTCAAGTCTATGATATGAGTGTTAGTATCAATAAGAGACTACAAAAGACAGCTTCACTGCTACATGCTTTAAGTCTTTAATACATTAGTTGGGCTACAAGAGAATAAATAAAGTTTTCATGACCGATTGTGACAAAGCATCGGACAAGTACATTACTTGAATTAGGAATTTACCAACTATCTATGGCCTGTTGAATTAACTGTGGGTCCCCAGATTGGCTGCAAACTCGTGCTCTTCCAAAGTCTTCCTCAATTCGAAATACATCCTTGGCCACATTGGCACAATTTTTACACCCTGTGAGAATGAGAGTAATCAAATGAAGTGTCTTTACAAAGATAAGCATGCATAAAGAAGGAATGAACCCCAAGAATACTTCCAAGTCTATAGTAAGTAAGAAGAACAACTGCTCCTCCAAATGGGAAGTATGCATATACAAGGAACTCATCCACAAAGAACAAGTTTAGCAAGAATATGACACTTGATCACCACAATCAGATTGGAGAGACATTTAAGAGAACCTAGCTTCATAGCTTCAAGATAAATGTGGATACACCGAATGATAAAGGTTCCTTTTTTTTTAAGACCAAGGTATCCAACCTTCCCACCTGAATTTTCCAGGCGTAATCCTTGGAGCATGTGTAAACCTCCCAATCCGCACACGCCGGGTACAAAACTAAGGAGAGTGGCCCCTTTTGTGTTGAGGGGGGTTTATTACATAAAGGTTCCTTATTAGCAAACATCATTATGATTCACGTCATACTCAAGCTCTGCGTCACAAACAAAATAATCTTGACGAGAAGTGCTCCCACAGATTCAGATTCAGGGGGCAATTCAAGATGGATGGCTTGATCAAACAGCCAACCTTGTCAAGGACATACATATGCATACAATGACAATCTTGTTTAACCAAACTATTACAGTAAAAACAGAATTCTTCTTTACCTATGCAACTAAATTCATCAACGAATACATGATCCTTTGCACTGCTGTCATCAAAGAAGGGGTTAATTGCAGTCAATGCATACCCATGAATTTCATCATAAACCATACGCTGCACAGGATCACTTAGGACCTGCAAAACAACATGTTTTAAGCATGATACGAAGAACAGTATCAAGAATATGGAGAATTGGGTATCAAGATAAGGAACTCACCTCATAGATCTCATTGATAAACATGCAAAAATTTGTCGTCTCAGGATCATCACCACTCAAGTCTGGATGGCACGATTTCATACAATTGTAATACGCCTTCTTTATCTGCTCAGGTGTTGCATCTGGTAGCTGATAGCATGGATCCAAGATATGTTAATAAATGCCAAATATTTTGCAGAGAAATAAAAAACTCAAGGATGAGAGTTACATATTCATGGTCATAGTGTCATATATTCATCACTCTCATAGTCATCATATATATTCGTCATAAAAGTGAAGACAGGTAGTACATGCAGTTAACTCCCGAAACCAAACGGAAGGATGGTGTGTTTACATATTCCAGTCTAAAAGTGAATATCACTCCAAACCACTGATATTCAGAACTCAAAAGAATGTCAATTCAACAAGAGGATTTGACTTAGTGGTTTAGATTCACAGAAGGCAGGTCTCAAAAGTGTAGATTTCAAGGGCCTGCATGGGAAATATGCATGATTATTTTTGCACAGACAGTAGATGTTTTACCGAAGTGCACATTAAAAGGTTTCTCTAACTGAAACGTTGAATTGGCCTACCTACATCTCATTAAGAAAGCTGATGGTTCCCTGCTACAGCAAATCTAATCAGCCCAAATATACTAGCCAAAGTCAGGAAATTACATATGAAATAAGTATGTATCGAAAATCATTTTATATTTTGGAAGACATTGTTGGTAGTGTGGCAATTAGAAAGAACTGCTTTAAATAAAACTTTTTTGAGCAGTGATTTAAATAAAGCTTCAATCACTGTTTTACCAAAAATAGGTAAACCCATATTTATTTTTAGATAAAAATTGTCTACTTTCTGAAAAAGTACATCCATCCAAACAGAGCATTCACACTAATGATGTTTCAAAGAAAGAGAAGACAGTAAGTGCACGGCCTCCAAATGTAGTGTGCAAGGAAATATTAATGGAACAACTGAAGCAACAAGTAGAAACCATTTTTTGCATGATCCGAACCATTCAGCTGGTGGACCCCAGCATGGATGGACATCAGAGCAGCAGAACATTTACCCCAAGACAATCTTAGCCATCGATCTTCATCAGAAATACGTATAGGCATTATCAACCGTCTAAAATCAATGTCCCCTGTCGATGAAATCATTCATTAACAGGCATGATCAACATGGAAGGCTGTCCACAATTAGAGGCTAAGGATTGATGGAAAATCGCAATTCAACTAGCAAGCCTCCAAGCAAACTGGAACGAAAAAAATAAAAAGAAAACGAAGAGAGCAGAATCTATGAATGCTAATTACCAGTCCGAGAACAGCATAATAGTCGTCAGCCACCGCATCCGGCGCAGAGTAGTAATCGGCCGTAGCCTTGATTCTCAACTCTCTTCGTCTGGAATAGATCTTTGGAGAGTGGCTGGGCGTCATTAACCTGTGCCATGGATTGCGGGAGCAGAAGGGAAGTGGGATACGGAAATTGAGTGTGTCTGTGCAAACAGGCGAGATAGACGGAGCCATATTCGTGTTGGCTGTGGGTATCCAAATAATTATATTCAGTTGTCCTTCGTTTGGGCTTTCATGCAAATGAAATCCAGATAGCTTCTTCTTCTTCGATTTTATTGATGAAGAATGTTTCCGTAGTACACGGCGTTTGCTAAGGGTGGAGAAGAAATCGAATATGCTTTGATTTTGTGTGGAAAGGAATATACAGGGCCGAGTTCTTTATTCTTTTTCCTTTTTTCTTTTTTCTTTTTTCTGTTTGGGTGCTGAGATGGCACTCTCTTGGCCTTGCGTTCTATTTTAGAATCTGGAAATGTCTGCATGAATCTTGCACGCACACGATACCACGCTTGCGAGGGTGGAGAGCACGTGAGAGATCGTGAGTGCATCGCGGTGAACCGAATTCGGGCCGGGCCTGGCCTGCCCTGCAGTCTGGGTTGAGGAGGGACCCAGGGCTAATGATAATTACTCTGCTGAACGAGGGTCGCTTGAAATATATGTTTTCTATTTAAAATGGGTAGCGATACTCTCAATGATATTTTGTGTAATTCGAAATGAGTTTTACTATATTACTCATTTTGTCATTCAAATCAGTTCACCGAATCTGTGACCCTTCCACTGCATTATAAATCGATTCACTAAAGATCTCTTTGGATTACTGATCGGTTCACTGAAATTTATCTAAGTGAGACTGTTTTTTCATACAGAACATTAAAGCAGATCAATAATCGAATTACTGAATTTTTTTTAAATACTTTCTTACAACATTAGAAGGGTAAAATGGGTAATACTCTAAATCTCGTGTCTCGTTAATCAAAATCTCCGTGAGAAGATCGTTACCCTTTAAAATATGTAGGTATTTATTTTATTTATTAATTTCTAATTGCAATTATATATGTATTTCTTTAAATTTTGTAATCCACCATAATATGGATAAGATGAGTGAGATGTGATAGACTTTATAGATTTTCTATTTAGATATTTGTCATTTAATTGATATCGCATTGAATTCAATAAATTTAGAAAAATATAATTTTATATTTTTTAAATAATAAAAAAGAATATTTTATTTTAAGAAAAAGGAATCTAATGTTTTTTAAATAACACTACTCTTTATCATCATCTCATAGTCAGTTCCTTCTCAACCTCACTCTCACACGATGCAAACCCCATTCTCACGCTAAGGGCAACTGAACCGATAGTCTTACCGATTTTGACTAGGCTTAGAATTGTATCCACATACATTTCTCTATATGAATCTTAGATTTGACTTGAACTTAATAAGATTTTCTTATATACACCTTTCAGTTTTTGAAATTATTAAACTCATTGCTCAATGAATCAAATGATAAATTCTTGATAAAAAATTAATAAATTTATCATACTTCTCTCATTTAATTCATCAAACAATAAATTCATTAGTTTTGTAAAATTTTAAAATAAATAATATATATATATATATATATATATTAAAAATAATAAAAATAAAAATTTTAAAAGATGAAATACTGGTTATTTGATATGTCGTCTATTTGAATCTACATTCATGCGGTGGTAAATAAAGAGTGGTACTCAGATCACTTTCTATAATATTATCCGGTCTGTATAAACATGGAAAGTTTATACATAGTTCAAACATCAGTTAGCAGCTCCATGAATACCTCGGTCTTTAAAAAAAAATTGAGAGCGGTGTATGTTGTTGCTCCGCGAACTACCGAACCCATAAGTCAGAGGGTAAAGGACGTCAGAAACGAGGTTCGGGCATCCAAACCTAGAGTTAGACAGCCGATCGCTGGTTCGGACACCCAATAAACAAAGACAGCAGACCAAAGACGTAAGTGCTGAATTTCGTGGATTTCACTCGCGATTCCTGCTTTTCTCTAGTTTTACCAGCTGAAGACACTGTTTCGATGTCCGATCCGAAATCCAACGGAAGTAATAACGGAAACGGCAACGCCAAAGATGCCGCCGTTGCGAAAACCGCCGGATTCGTCGTATTTTCGGGCATAGCAATGAGCATTATCAAAGCGCTCACTCCCAACAACAACAGCAACAACATGCCCAAATGGTGTGGATCTTCTCCTCCAAACCCACCAACCCAAACACCGCAGCAAGAATCCCTCAAGGTACAATTACAAACAGAACCCTAAATCCCAATCTCTCTACATGATTTCCCCCTTTTTTTCATGTGGTTCTGATTCTTTGTTCTGAATGGTTGTATCCGTGGAAGCCGACGAGCCATGATAAGTCACCGTCACCTCGGACGGTAGAGATTGTGAAGGGAGATACTCTTTGGGGTCTCTCTAGAAAATACGGGGTACGCGATTTCCTCCTCTTTCCCTTCTTCTTCTTCCTTCAAAAAAAAAATCTTATATATTTTTCATGTGGGTGTATTTGTTCCTTGCTTTGTTGTATTATGGTTTTAGGTTTCGATTAATGCAATAAAGGAAGCAAATGGTCTTAAGGGGGACACGATCTACGCCGGGAAGAAGCTTATTATCCCTTGATTTTGCTAATCTGGGTTTGGTTTTAATCGTTTCTGGGAGGTTTTTGGGTTATGTCCCATCGCTGCTCAGTTGATTAAATGGAAAGTTGTTGTCGTCACATTTGGAAAATTTCTGTGTTTTGGTGTTCACTTGAGAGTGTTGGTTATTATTTATCCACTGATATTCACTTGCAATTTTTTTTTTAAATGGTGAGCTCTGGTTATTGAACTAAAATATTATATATTAATTTGCAAAGAATGTCTATTTACAATTTTGTTTGAAATAAAAACAATAAATAGAGGCATACAATAAATTATAGGTCATTTAATTTTAACAATTAAAGTTTTTTTTTTTTTTTTGAATTTTAGATGGAAGTTTGATCCATTAATAGATCATTAAGTGAATCTTCAATTCTGACATTAAAATTTTTTGAACTCAAAAAAATAAAAATATAATGAAATATTGAAGTACAAGTGATAGATTTTACATACAATCATATTTTCTCTCTTGGAGAAGCTCTCGAATGTGAAGATTTTTTTATTTGCAGATCTCACATCCTCCTGAAGAAGTGATTCAAATGGGAGAACTTAGTCTTCTTTAAGAAAATCTCTCCGTTTCTTCCTGTGCCCAAGCAAAGTAATTTGTGTTTGACTAAATTAATATTTTTATATTCTATTTAATTTAATCATTATTTAATTCAATTTCATACATCATAGGCATGAATTTTTAAACCAAAACGTTTTTGTTAAAAGACAAAAACAAATAGAAATGGAGCTTATTTTTTTTAAAAAAAAATGAATTCTTTCACATAGCAAAGAGAACGAGAGATGAAAAACAGAGACAACAAGATTTGCATGAGATCGATGTTCCTGTTTCTGAAATATTTATATAATAGTTTGAATATATTTAAAGATAAAAACCTCCATAAACTTAGATGTAGTCTACACTTCATTTTACATCACACAAAAGAATAAAATATTTAAAAAATAATCTTGATGATGGTAATATCACCCATACGATGTGGCGCAGATGACATGAACAAATATCATTAATCTAAAAATAGAATATATATTTTTTCCTATTACACATAGATTTATTGGATTATGCCCCATAATTGTTGGGGATTTTTCTTTCCGCTCAGCATTAGCAGTTCTTCTGCGTGATGCTTTGGTAAATTTAATTAATACTCAAAAGGCCTGTCTTTTACAACTTAGGGCCAAGGTATTTATAGACCTTTTTATTTTAATAAAAGAAAAAAGAAATAATAAAATACCACTAAGGTCAATCGGTGGGCTCTGGAGGATTTCTTGGTCAATATCAACACAAACAATTTTGGTTAGGGGTTGAAAATTTGATTTTGGTAGATATATCGGCGGTGAAATTTCTCTCTAATTTTTTTTAATTAAAACTATCGATATTGAACGATATCAACGATATATATTAAATATCATCCAATATCAATAAATATCGTTTGATACGATATATATATATATATATATATATAAAAGACCGATATAAAAATCCCTGTTGGGTGCTGGATTTTTGGCCTTATGCAAGGCAATCGATCTTTGTGCGAACCTAATGGTCTGCATGGTTCGAGTATAAGTGTCAGCCAACCCATGTTTATTTCTTTCATGTTTGCTCAGCCGATCTGCCCATTCTCAGCCTACACTCCTTTCATGTTTCATAACCGAGCAACAATTTGCTTTCCTTTTGTTTTATGATGAATTTCCAGTCACCCCAAACCATTAATTAAGATTCATTCCAAATGGGTAGTAACGTTAGTGGGATTTCCACTTTGGCATTTTGCTAATTCCATAGTCTGGTCCACCATGGTCAAGCGCGCCATTTTGCCAAGCTGGCAAGAGTGGGTCCACAGGAGCAGTGACTCATCCCTGATGTGGAGCTCAAAGGTAGGACCCGCAGCACTAATGACATGGTATGCAAAATAGGCCCTCTCTTCTTCCCATCCGTCCGATAATTCGAGTCTACAAGTTAATTTCTCTAATTTAATTAATTGAATGTCGATCGAGTTGCCATCAGGTTCATCATATCTAATGCATTCATTAGACGTCTGAATACTTTGACCTTAAAGAAAGAAAAAACAGAACTTTATCAAAAATTCTATTTGAGTTCTATGTATTTGCTTAATTATTGCAAATCAATATTACATTTATAACATAATTTTTTCATATATAATGTTTTAATGGTTTAGTACTAATTACTGAGTATTCGTTGTGCAACTTCGCTCCACACAACTAAAGCCCACATGAAATTCTAAAGAAGATAAAAAAAAAGCTTTGGATTGGTGAAGTATGGATTTAGCTCATTCAGTTTTAAAATATCATGTCTAAATTTTAATTTAAACTAGTAAAGAATCTAATAAAAAAAAAGTCAGAATTTAACCAAATATAATTTGAATAAAGGTTTATAGAAACTTAATTTTCAATGTATTTTTAATTATTTTAATGTGCACACGTGAATATTGTCAATGGAATTCTGTTGTTCCCTGTCCGGAAGGAACACAAGTTCACCTCTAATCCAACCGAATTATGTTCTTCCATGTCCACTTCAAGTCCAAGTTCCAATTGAAAAATGGGACCAAATTTGTGAAAACTGGGCTCCATTTATACCAATTTACCAAATGAGCAGCCACATCTGATGTAGGACACGCTTATTATGTGTGGACCCAACTTATTTTTCTATTTTTTATTTTATTTAAAAAGTATATTTAATTTTGTAAATTTAACTTAAATACTTTTTGAATATTGACATTCAGAAAAAAAGTATAACCAAATCACAAAAACAGACTCATCTGTTCATGTGTAAATACGTGGTAAAAAAAAAATCTAAATAAAAAAGAGGCCATTTCTTTCTAAAACAATCACAGTTCCTTTCTCTTTCACTCTCTCTTTTTCTGTCTAACGGCACAAGCTTCAATCTTCAAACAACTTCCAAATCAATACAGAATAAAGGGAAATACAAATTCAAACGACCAGAAAAAAAATAAATTAGAAAATGAAATTATGTATAAGAGATGATAAGAAATCACCAAAAATGGAATTTCTAGCTTGGCTTTGGATCTGCAGCACAGGGGTTGAAATATCGGCCGATATATATCGGTTTTGGATATGTGAATATCGGCCGATATGTATCGTATCGGCCGATATTCACAATATCGGCCTTGATATCGGCCGTATTATATCGGCCCGATATCAAAATATCGGCCGATATTTAAAAAAACAAGGAAGAAAGAGAAAAATATCGGCCGATAACGATATATCGGTCGACATATCGTATCGGCCGATACCGATTTTTAAACCCCTGCTGCAGCGAACCTTTCCTTCTTCTCTCGGATGGAATTCATCTTCTCGAGCCTCAATCCTCGCAGAATCAAGCGATGAAGGAATCAACCTTGGTGCTCACGTCCAAGCTCGGGCAGAAGATCGATGCCGATGATTGAGGATTCACATCCAGACTGGATCTGGAGTAGGGCTGGAACTTCCGTAATTAGCTTTGCTCCTGTTTCTTCCTTTGATTGTACAGAGAAGCAATAGCTGTGTCTCCTGTCGCAGGCCTGGATACGAACTACTGCTTCTCAATCAGCGACTTGTCGGCGCCGAATCCTCGCCGTATATCGTCTGATGATTGACAGTTGGGATGGTTTATTGATCCAACCACTTTGAAAACCGTGTAAAATGGGAAAACGAGCAGAAAGGAATCAAGAAACATGGGAATGAGATATCATCATGAAGTGAAGAAGATGTTTCAACATTACCTCAGCTGCAACTCCTAAACCCCATTGCATTGGAGACTGCTTACATGGCTTCCCTCATGTAAATTCTTCTATCTCAACATAAATAAAATTTTATCACCATCTCTCTCAAAAAAATAAGAATAGAAAAGAGATACTATCATGAAATGAAGAAGATTTTTCAACGTTACCTCTGACTAATGCAGTGCATAAAAGTTAGGGGACGGCAGATCAATCTGATTCATCTCCTATTAACAAGGATCACCAGTAGCCTCTGCAAGAACAATGCCCATCCTCGAAATGGTGAAAGCGATTGGAATCTCTCAAGACAATTTCCCTTCCAACCATCTTGGACAAGTACTTGGCTACCTCATGACAGTCGCCACACACTCTGAGGTTCTTAGTGACTCGGATGGGCTTTCCAAATGGCAAGTTCAAGATACCAAAAGCAATGGCCAACTTCTCACTGTGCCCACAAAGAGCCTCTTCCTTCTCTGCATCATCTGCATTAAGCAATGCATACCTCTTCTTCGGAATGCATCCTTCTTCTTTCATCTTAATTCTAACCATTTCCAACAATGAATGTATTTTTTCAGTTTGTGGGTGTGATATGTCCCCTGCAACAAAAATGTAAGCCCTGCTCTTGATTTCTATCCAACTGCAGCCAGGGTTCTTTCTCAGCTTACGGCTGCCAATCCTCTCCCTTAATTTCCTCACAGCCTCCCATTTCTCTGCCTCTGCATATATATTGGCTAGAAGCACATAGTACCCAGTATTCTCAGGTTCAAGTTCAAAAACATGTTCGGCAACTCTCTCAGCTAGTTTTACATCTCTGTGGATCCTACACCCACAAAGTAGTGCACCCCATACAGTCGAGTCTGGCTCAATTGGCATCAATTCAATGAATTTATATGCATTACTTAAATACCCAGCACGGCTTAAAAGATCAACCATACATGCATAATGCTCTAATTTTGGCTCAATCTTGTAGTCGGTTTTCATGATATTGAAGAATCTCCATCCTTCATCCACTAAACCAGAATGACTGCAAGCATATAAAATGGCAATAAAAGAAACTTCATCTGGCTCAATGCTTGTATCTTGCATCTGATTGAAGAGTACAATAGCATCTCTTCCATATCCATGCATGCCATATCCAGCAATCATCACGGTCCATGAGACGAGATCCTTCACCATCATCCTATCAAAGAGTAAACGTGCAAGTGCCAAAGTGCCACATTTCGCATACATATCAACAAGAGCATTGGCTACATAACCATCCAATAGGAATCCATTTCGAAGGATGAAGGCATGGATCTCTCTGCCTTTCTCTAGAGCTGACAAACTGGCACATGCCGGAAGGATGCAGGCTATGGTAACACCATTTGGCTTCAACTCGAATTGCATTTGGACAAACAAATCAAGTGCTTCATTGGAAAGACAGTTCTTTGAGCAACCTCCAATCATTGTATTCCATGAGATGATGTCCCTTACGGCCATATTATCAAAAAGCGTTCTAGCATCTATCATGCTTCCACATTTTGCATACATGTCCATAAGTGCATTTGCAACAAAAAGGTTCAATCCCAAGCCATGTCTCATGATATAATTTTGGATGGCTTTTCCTTCCTTTATCGATGCATTACATGCACAAGCATGAAGAATGGTTGTAAGTGTGAGCAGATCTGGCTTGATTCCCTGTGCCTCCATTTCTCGAAACAATTCAATTGCCTTATTGAATTGCCCATCTCGTGCATACCCTGATATCATTGATGTCCATGAAACTATACTCCGCTTATTCATCCTCTCAAAAATTTGCACTGCATTGCCCAAATTGTTGCATTTTGCATACATGTCCAATAGAGAATTACAGAATGTGAGCTCCTTGTCATAACCCAATTTTGTTGCATAACAATGAACTGCACTGCCCAGATTATGAAAACCCATCTCGGCACAAGCCGGTAGAACACTGACCATTGTAACTAAATCCATATGAATCCCCAAATTCCACATCTCGATGAAAATTTCAACACCTCCTTCAACAAGTCCATTTGAAACGCAGCCACTAATCATTGAATTCCATGATATAACATCTCTTTCCGGCATTTTGACAAACACTTCGTGCGCGATCTCAATCATCTTGCACTTCGTATAGAATGAAATGAGTGCATTCCCAACTGAAGTGTAAGAACCATATCCTAATCTCAGCAAATACCCGTGAATCCTTTTGCCTTCTCTAACACTCCCCAACACAGCAAAGCACTTCAAAACACAAGAAAATGTGTGGGAATTAGGTGGAACCCCCGATTCGTGCATTTCTTTAAAAATGGAGATGCTTTCTCTAAACTCCCCAATCTTCGTATACTCATTCATGACAAGGTTCCAAACGAAGACGCCCTCTTTCACAATTCTATCAAAAACCCATCTCCCTTCTCTCAAATCTCCGCACTTTAGGTACATAAACACGAGCTTGGCGCCCAATACAGCATCTATTTCAGTTCCAGAAGAAGATAAAATCATATGAACTTTCCTACCGTCAGATAAGGATTTTAAATCTGCACATAGCTGCAAGATACCGCAAAATGTATTGGATTCCAGCATGGAATCTTTGGAGCTTGGCGTCAGATAGCAAGTTGATGGCTAACTTCAGATCACCCATTTCGCAGAATTTGCAGATTTCCATGTCTATATCGTTTTTGCTTCGATTGATTGTTTGCTCGAGCAACGCCGATGCCATGACATGCGAATAGCGATTCGAATTGCAAGAAAAGCATCGCGGCTTTCGGGAAAAGGATTTAGAGCGGATGAGTTCGAGGTTTAGATTTTTGTGGAACTGGTTTTGATGGACTGAGGGAAGAGACAGGAAGATTTGGGAGACTGCAATTGCGGTTGGCGCCATGAGATGGGAAATCTAACGGGAGAGTACGTAGAAGGCTTAGGAAGGTTTATAACCCTCCTGAGGATTCAACCTGCGAGATTTTATCCGTTGGTCGATTGTTAAGTCGATGACCACTTTATTTATTAATTTTTAATGTCAGGCTTTGAGAGTGAGTTTCATACTTTTATGGAAAGCATCTCGCAGACTCAGTGCACTTGAGAATTGAGATATTTCAAGAGAAACCTCGATCTTTTTATTTAGTTTAAAATTTTTATTTTTTAATTAAAAAACTCCAGATGCTTTATGATTTTTTCAATAATCATTTTTCTTCTAAATTAATAAATAATATACAATTTTAAATATCATTTTTAAATTAAAAGTAGATATAATTTTTATAATTTTTTTGTGAAAATACTTCAAAAACTGTAATTTTTTATTTTTAAAATTTTAGTTGAGTCAAATGACTTATACATCTAGACTTTTTTATAAAAAAATGTCCAAAATGCAATACTTAAGAGTCTTGGACTCATACTCCATTAGATGGTATGCACTAGCATATATATATATATATATATATATGTAAATTAGTGCATGAACCCACACAAGGGCAGGTTGTCTTTCTTTTATATATGTTTTTTTATATTATGGTAAGAATAATTCATTATAATTTAGTAGTAAAGATACTTATTTCTCATGTAGGTGACCCGAGTTTAATTTTTGTCAATAGTGATTTATTCTCTTATTTTGTGACTTATTTTTTAAGCCCCAGCACAGTCAAATCTAAGCTCGCGGGCCTCAATGGGCTTTAAATAATACCCAAGCCCAGCCTGTCGACTTAAGTAAATAGGCTTTAACAAAGATTTTTGTCTAATAGAACAAGCTCAAGCTCTTACTTAAAGCCCGTTTATTTTTTAAGCCCGAATTCAGTTCAGCTTGAGTCCAATGGGTCGAGCTTGAGTTTTGTCCAAATCTATTTATTAGATCGGGTTCAAATAAATAAACACTATAATGCTTTTTGTCAAAAAGAAAAAAAACTACACATCATAAAATAAGAGAAAAATCACCATTGATAGGAATTGAACTATTGTAGTAGCAAACAAGTCCCACGTCGGTTATGAAGGAGAAGATCAAGGGATTTGGATCACTCCACCTATCAGACTAGTCTTTTGGACTGAAGACTCAATTCTAACAAGTGGTATAAGAGCCATATCCTTACGTCAAATCATGTGGATCAAGGGATCCTCTAGCCGAACAAAATGGTTGGCGATGTTTTATCGGACGGAAAGCCTCATTCAAGCGGGGAGATTATTGGGGCAATGGACAGGTCCTACGTTAGTTGTGGAAGGGGATATCTAATAACTTAAAAGAGAATCTGGTTACTTCACTTATCAAGCTAGTCTTTTAAACTAGATATCCAGTCCTAATATTAATCAAACTCATCTACATGACAAAATAAGTTTTTTTTTTTTTTTTTTAATTTACATGTGGGATATGCAATGCATAATGGGCATTTTTTGTTCAATTTTTTTTTGTCACATATAGTACTCTGATCGAACTAAAACTTTGAAATATTTTCACAAAAAAAAAAAATCTGTAATCCAATCTTATCAAACTATAATTTAAACTAAAAAAATTATATAAGAATGATAAAATAATAAAAAAAAATAAGTTTGATGAACTTAGAAATATTTGACCTAAACTTTTTATACGAATATATTTTATATAAAACTAGTAAAAGATATATTCTTAGAAAATTTTGTTAAGGAAAAAAATATTGCCTACTATCATCTTTTTTTTTTTTTCACTAATTCATTCCCCGAGAATGTGTGTTACTTACTGGTAATAAATATAGAAAAATCTAATCTCTTCACAAAAATAATCTTAAGAATATGGATATTTTGGTCATTTCAGAGGTTTGGGACAATTTTGTCATTTCCTGGCAAGAAAAACCCTAGCAAGGGTGGCTTTTCTTTCCTCCAGGATCTCTCATCCCATTCTTCAGTTCCAGTGCTTCCCTCGGCTGGAGAGTGAGCCGGATTGACAGAGATGGTATTTTCTCTCTGCAGTCCTTTATTTTCTCTTTTTTTTGTTTGTATTTGATTTTTTTTATTGCATTTATTTCTAAATTCTTGCTTCCTCTGTTCTCAAAAAAAAACCAGGCCGCAGAGAAGAAACTCTCGAATCCCATGAGGGAGATCAAAGTTCAGAAGCTCGTACTCAACATCTCTGTCGGAGAAAGTGGAGATCGTCTTACAAGAGCCGCTAAGGTATTACCTCTTCTCTAATCGGATCTCCCATTCTACTAAAATTCCTTGTTCCGATTTGATTGCCTGGGAATTGATTCTATTGCCTTCTTTTTAGGTTTAGTCATGAGGCAACTTTTTGAAATGTTGTGTAAAAATAATTTGTTAATAAAGAAATCTGTTCTCTCCCTATATAATTTTATATGAGCACATTGCTATCATATATGGAAAGACGAGTGTGCTGATGATGATTGAACTATTGTTGTATGGCATATATGTGTATTGTGTAGCTTGATGATTTTAAGTTTGCAGCGACTAGTCTTTTTGCTTGACTTAACAAAATGATGTTTAAAGTTAAATATTTGACGACTCTATCTCGTTTATCCGTGGGATAGTCTCATCTCCACGTGGGGTGGGGATACCCATGTTATTGAAGAAGAAAAACTTCAAAGAGTTCTATTAGGGCTGTAAACATGCCAAGCTATACACTTGATTAAACTTGACAGTTGACAACAAGCTGAACATGTGAAAAAACAGCCAGTTCAAGCTATACACTGCCCAGATTGGATTGGTCAGGCTAATGTGGTCCATGATAAACTTGACTTGTATGTGAACTTATGCTCGAATGCTCAAATTAACATTGACAAGCTAAAGTTCAAGCTTGATGTGTTAGGCTCAAGATTGGAAAACATTCTTGAAAAGCTCAAGATAGCCTCAGATTGATGAGTTGGGCTCATGGCAGTGCAACAAACGTTCAAACTAAAGCTTAAGTGGCCCCTGCTTGGTCAGCTATGTTCATTAATAACCTCAACTACCATAACTATTATAAAATTTTATACATTATTGTGATTCACTCAAAAGAGTTTGCATTCTCTCCTCTTGTTCATTCTTTACCAACCAATAGATAGGAAATGGGTTGAAGAGGTTGATGATGAATAAAAGCTCAGTAGTTAGAACCATATAAAATGATTTGTAGGTGGCATTTGGCTGTGGGGAATCCATTAATTCCATGGAATTACTTTTTTATCACCCCCCAAAAAAAGTTCTCTGTGTATGTGCACTTGTACATACTTTTTTTTTATAAAAAAAAATTAGAAACTTATTGCTTCTCATAAAACAATGAAGTTCTTTGATACACCTACTACTAACTATTATATTTACTAGTTATTTTGTCATTCACTAATCCCCCCTTGCAGGTGATCGCTGTTATTTTTCAATTTCAGAAGTATGCTTTGATTTTCATAGGTTCTTAAGTTAAACTAAACTAGTTTGTGCTTGCTTCAATGAGAGATAAAGTTACTATTGAAACTGATTCTGAACTCAAAGCAATTACCTCAAAATAAAGAAAAAAAGAATATAAAGAATGAAGATAACTGAGTGTAGTTCAGTTTGGACTATATTATGAGAAGTCACACTTCATTCTTCATTCTTCAACTCGAAAAAAAACACACACACACTGAGGTTTCTCTCTTTTCCATGTGGCCTTAACTCGGCATTGGATTTTTTTTAAGGTTGATGGCTTGAGATGCCTAAATCATTAAAAGCTGAACAAGAAGGTGTGAGGTTTCATTACTTTTTTTGTCTGATGATTTTATTATTTATATAGGTCTTGGAACAGTTGAGTGGACAGACACCAGTGTTCTCAAAGGGTATGTTTTTCTTCAATAAAACTGTGTGCATTGTTTAGATTTTTTGGTGACATTTTTTTGCATCTTCTCATGTTTATTACTCTTTTATCGGCAGCAAGATACACTGTTCGGTCCTTTGGAATAAGACGTAATGAAAAAATTGCTTGCTATGTGACTGTTAGAGGTGACAAAGCAATGCAACTTTTGGAAAGTGGTCTCAAGGTGAAAGAATATGAGCTGTTGAGAAGGAACTTTAGTGATACTGGTTGTTTTGGATTTGGTATCCAAGAGCACATTGATCTTGGGATCAAGTAAGTAAACATTTCCTTGTGAATGCATCCACATACACACATTAAGCACGTTTGGTGTTGAATTTGCTACAAGAGATTAAGAAAAGACAATCATCCATAAAGAGCAGGAATGGATGAGATGAATTCCTAACATCTTTTTTTTTTTTATTTAAAAAAAGAAGTATGGTTTATGTAATTTTTAATTACCTGACTGGAAATTGTCCCTCCCTCTCTTGGTGATGAATTTGTCTAGTTCCTACTACTGTGATTTCATGGATTGATTTCAATCGTGTTAAGAGTTTTTGGCAATTTGACCTGGGTAAAATATTTGTGTTCAGAATATTGTAAATCATTCAGTTGGTTTTCGGATGTTCTTCATGTTTTACATCGTGAGTACAAGATATCCAGATGGGAGTAGGCTTCTTACTGTATTACTTATCTTTTAGGATCTGTTGATCTAGAAGATGGTTGATTTGATTGTCCAGTCCCAAGTCTGGATACACAACATTGGCCCTTGATCATTGGCATTTCTTCTGATGTTAATTTTATTGCCTTCTGTTGATTGAGAACTTTATTGCTACATTTGTAGACTTGCTTGAGCTCATTGTTCCAACAAAAAGGGTCTTCCCTTATGGGGTGTGAGTCATACCTGTTCAAATGTGTCTACACATCATCCTCATCCTCATTATCGACCAGAATCCCATCTAACTGGGGTTATCTTTACGATTTTTTTCCCATGAGTTATACTGATGTATTAAATTCTGATGTTTTTTCACAGGTATGATCCATCCACTGGCATTTATGGTATGGATTTCTTTGTTGTTCTGGAACGACCTGGATATCGTGTTGGTCGCCGCCGTAGGTGCAAATCACGAGTTGGGATTCAGCACAGGGTCACAAAGGACGACGCAATGAAATGGTTCCAGGTCAAATATGAGGGTGTCATCCTCAACAAGTCTCAAAATACAACTTAGAGATCTATCTTAGGACCCAGTTTTCTCAGAAGGTTGTTTGCTGTTGTTTTCTTCTTTTCTAGTGAATGAATTTTGAAGAGTGGCAGGTGTACTGCTGTTGCAGGTTACGTTAGTTGTTTTGGGGTCTCCCGTTTGAATTGTTTTAACTTTGAGATGGAATCTCTATATGATTTTGTTTTTAATTGTCGTCATTCTCTCTCTATGATTTTGTTGTGATTGTTTAATTAGTTTTCTGCAATGTTTTATTAAAATTATCTCTTAATGATTTTCTTAGCTTACTGCGTACTCTGCGAGAGACTGCTGCAGGTGTGCATTCAAAACCAAGTTGCGCCACCATCAGCTCTAAGCATGAGTTATTATATGGTTGAGGAATGTTTTGAAAATTGAATTGTATAATAAAATTGTTATAAATCTTGAATAAACTATAAAGTTGTAAGATTCGTAAGTGTTTTCCTTTTAAAATATTTAATGTATGAAATTATGTAAAATATATTTAAATGGTAATAATTTGTAATTTTTTATTATTAAAGGAATATTATATAATTAGTTCATTGGAGTTCTATTTTCAATATTCTAACTCCAAAAAGTATCAAATCAGTATATAAGTCAAGTATACTGTTAAAAATCAATAATGAATTAAAAAGTCTCTAAAAATTCAAAATGACTTAAATGTTAAACTATCAAAACAAAAGGTTTCATGCTTTCAAATCTCTAATAACTCTATGTTTATGATACTTTTAGAAGTTGTAAGATTTATTAATAGATATGAAGCGTTCTTATTATCATATCGTATAAATCATAATAAATTAAATAGGTGGGTTAAATTGAAAATTGAATGCTACCTTAACGATTTCTATAGTCAGTCACTAAATTTTCTTCTAAAAGAGTGGAAAAGGGTGTTTGGATGTGTGGAAATTTATTGGAAAAGGATGTGTGGAAATTTATTGGAAAAGGGTGTTGGATGTGTGGAAATTTATTGTCCTCGATAAAGTTACAAGGGTGATTCTTTGCCAGTGGAGATTCTTCTGGTGTCAAATGAGTGGCTCAGAGGGTGAAAAACAAAACTCTACCAAGAACTTTTGAATCTCTAAAAAACCCTACCGGGAATCGATCTCAGACGGCACCTTTTGCTTCATCCGCAGACACCTTGTAGCATGAGAAGGGTAACTTTCTATTTGTTGTTTGAAGAGTCGAGATGATGGTCTAATGGATGTTTGGATGCTGACAAATCAGAAGACCAATTCATGGGAGAGGAAGAAGAGGGCAAGCTTGAAGCAAGTTGAAAGAGAGGAATGCTATGCAATTTTTAAGACCTTATACACTGCTGAAGTTGCAATCATGTTGAGTGCATTCGCGATCACATGGTACAACTTTCAGATTAGAAAGTCAAGGGAGATAAAAGTAGACCAATTGAATCCAAAACAGCTATATAGATTTTGATCAGATACAGTTTCATGCAATATAGATGCTGGTAGATCAAGATCATATGGTACAAAAAATCGAACCAGACAATTTAGACAAAGGTTGATCAAGTGGATTAGTTCAAAAACATGACATAATTTCATAACAGTGACAGGAGATCCATAGTTTAGGTAGTTTTGATTAGTCATTACAGATTCTTTTGTTGATTCTTCTCTTTTACCCATGCTCTTTTATTGTCTCTTCATTTGTATTCCTTGTATTCCAGTTATGTTAAAAAGATGATTTAATAAATTATACCTGTGTGTAATAATTTGTAAATGACATGGAGTCTTTTCACCTTCCTTCCGTCCACCAGCTTAGGCATAGATCTATCGAATAAATTGAGGACGGGTTTGGAAAGACTATTTCTCCAACACTTGGCTAGTTTCCAAGACCACCGTGTTAACTTGTTCTATGCAGCGTTTCTGTGCCTGTTATTGTAGCTTTCTATCTTTTCTTTGCTAGTTCTTTATGTATTTGCACCTCTAGTGTTTTTATATATTAATATGTGAACCATTTAAAAAAAGAAAAAGAAAGACCACCGTGTTAACTTCTTTTGTCCACCTCAAGACTATCACACCTTGATCCCCCCACCTTGAAAACCTCAACCACTGCTCAGTGATATCAGCCATGATTTTCAGTATCGACACAGAGAAAATCTTTTTGGATTTTCTCAAATTTCCTCCCTACAGGTTTGGCTTTCGTGCATCGTCATTTGATTATGTCAACATAGGTGCATCTCTTTTCCTTGAGATACAAAGACCAAAACTGATGTTGTTGGTAAGCAGGCAAACACATCTCTGTGTCGGATTATTCTCAGGTTCTTCAATGATTCTTCTAATACATGTTGGACCTTCCATAGATTGTTCTAATTTTCTAATACTAAACTAACATTGTTTTGTATAGTGGCAAAATATGATCACACCTTTCTTTTGTGATTTTTTTCCCAGGAGAAGTTTATATATATTAACTGTTAATTGTGTTACTTGCATGTTGTTTTTATTTTGCACCTACATACTTTGTTCTCCAAGGTGTTTCAATTACTTGAGCTTTTCTGGTCATTTAACTATTAACCAGCAGACTCACAAAACTAAAACATCACAGTTTAAGTCATCATAACATGCATGTATTTCGCTTGAGTTGTCAGTCGGGTAAATGGATTACTGGATATGGACCCTATCAAGTTAATAGAGAGATTGGCACCCAGTTGAATGGGTCTGAGATCAGTTCAGCGGGAGCATTCAAAAAGGAAGATAAAAAAGGAAGGATTGGTTGGTCATGGAAACAGAGGTCCATTACCATCCGCAAAATTTATGGGTGTATAAGAATCTGATACTAGCTTTTAGAGTAACATTTTGAACATTGGACTGAACTGGCCAGTTCAACCTGCTTGAACTGCCATTGTTGGAGCTAAGGGTCCAGGTCCATGCGACCCATTCTTTTGTGACTTTTAAGTTGAAAGAAAAAGATACTGTGGAAATTAAAGTCTTAGCTCCTGAGGAAATTGAAGACCGGCAGCCACTAAACCACTATGTTCGTTTTGCATTCTGAACTTCATTATGTATGTAAAGAGATCCTTAAAGATATGTTGAGTATATAGGGTAGCAGTTAGTTTGGGCATGACCTCCAGGAATAAGTATCCTTGTTTTTGAAGGTAGCTTAGATGGATCAATTGAGCAATTGGGAGGGTGTGAATAAGGAAGGGGATTGTACCTTTCAAGCATTTCTGCTTTCTTAATCTTGTCTTCATACCCGGCTAATGAGCTAAGTAATAAGTGGGTTGCTTAAAGTTATTTTTGTATCACATATTAAAAAATTAAGTAATCAAGTGGGCTCCCTAATGTTCTCCGAAAAAACATGGGCCCCTTTAAAGCCGTACAAGTATTTTTTTAATTTTCTTTTGGAATGAAACTAAATGACATAAGGTAGGAGAATTTTGTTGTTGATATACATTTTTTTTGAAAGATTTGTTAATATACATTTACTTATTTATCATTTGCATCAATTGAAATCAATAGAAGTGTTAATGTCATTCACATAGTTTGTAGGGTGTTTGATTTTTCTGAAAAAAGAAAAGAAGTACTATAAAAAAATAAATTTAATGTGATAGTTAAATTATTCTTAACCATTCACTCATTAAATATTTATGATTTGCTTTTGTGCCTTAAGCAAAAAAAAAAAAAAGATGATTAAATAAAAAAAGAATTTTAAGGTTTGATTTAGTGGCTTTAAAAGATTTCACCAATTCTTTACCATATTATTAATAGATAAATAAAAGTAATCATAATTTTTTTAAAAATAGATAAAAAAATTTTGAAGATTGAATTTAGCAGTTAAGAAAGACTTAATCCAACCTTATCAGATTTTAGTAGTTAAGAAAGACTTAATCCAACCTTATCAGATTATAATTTATGTAAGAATTTATGTAAGAATGATAACATTAAAAAGATTTTTATAGTTAAATTTGATCAACTTAAAATATTTGACTTACATTTTTTGTATGAACATATTTTGTATAAAATTAGTAAAAAATATATTCTTATAAAAAATGTTACCTACTATCAATTTTTTTTCACTAATTCGTTCACCGAGAATGTGTTATTTACTAGTAATAAATGTATAAAAATCTAATGTCTTCGCAAAAATAATCTCAAGTAAAGAGATATTTTGGTCATTTTCGAGGATGAGGGCAATTTTGTCATTTCAGTTACCGCATAGGTAACAAAAACCCTAGCCAGAGGTGCTGTTCTTACCTCCCGCATTTCTCATCCCATTCTTGTTTCCATTGCTTCCCTCGGCTGGAGAGCGAGACGGATTGACAGAGAGATGGTATTTTCTCCTCTTTTTTTTTTTTCTCATTTGATTATGTTTTCTTGCATTTTTTTTTTCTAAAATCTTGCTTTCTCTGTTCTGAAAAAAACCAGGCCGCAGAGAAGAAACTCTCGAATCCCATGAGGGAGATCAAAGTTCAGAAGCTCGTACTCAACATCTCTGTCGGAGAAAGTGGAGATCGTCTTACAAGAGCCGCTAAGGTATTACCATTTCTCAAATCGGATCTGATGCCAAAACATCGGATCTCTTATTCCACTGAAATTCCTTGTTTCGGTTTGATTGCTTGCCTTCTCTTTAGGTTTAGTCATGAGAGGCGACTTTTTGAAGTATTGTTTAAAAGAAATCTGATCTCCCTCTATATAATTTTATATGAGAATATTGCTGATTATATTTGGGAAGACGACATCTATTGTTGTATTGCATAGATGTGTACTGTGTAGCTTGATGATGTGAAGTTGGCAGCAATTAGTCTTTTTGCTTTAAAAAATTTGACAACTCAATCTCGTTTATCCGTGGGATTAATTTCATCTCCACGCGGGGTGGGGATTCCCATGTTATTTAAAAAAAAACTTCAAATAGTTTTATTAGGGCTGCAAACGTGCCAAGCTGTCTTGCACACTGGCTTGTCTCAGTTCATCTTTATTAAACTTGACAAAAAGCTGAACTTTTGAAAAAAAAAAAAACAGCCAGTTGAAGCTATACATGTCCCAGATTGGGCTGGCTTGGCTAATATGGTCCATAATCAACTTGACTTCTATGTGAACTTATGCTCAAATGCTCAAATTAACATTGACAAGCTAACATTCGAGCTTGATGTGTTGGGCTCAAGATTGGAGAACATTCTCGAGAACCTCAAGATAGCCTTAGCTGGATGAGTTGGTCTCAAGGCTGTGCAACAAATATTCAAACTAAAGCTTAAGTGGCCCCTGCTTGGTCAGCTCTGTTCGTTACTGACCTCAACCACCATAATCATTATATTAATTTTATACATTATTGTGAGTCACTTAAAAGAGTTTGCAGTCTCTACTCTTGTTCATTCGTTACCAACCAATAGATAGGAATGGGTTGAAGATGTTGATGATGAATAAAAGCTCAGTAGTTAGAACTATATAAAATGATTTTTAGGTGGCATTGGGATGTGGGGAATCCATTAATCCCATGGAATAACATTTTATCACAAAAAAAAAGGTTGTGTGTATGTGCGCTTATACATAAAAAAATAGAAATTTACTGCTTCTGATAAAACAATGAAGTTCTTTGACACACCTACTCTTACATATTAAATTTACTATTGTTATTTTGCCATTCATCAATCCCCTCTTACAGGTGATCACTGTTATTTTCCAATTTCAGTTTGCTTTGTTTTTTCTTAGGTTCTTAAGTTAAACTAAATTAGTTTTTGTGTGCTTCCAAGAGAGATATAAAGTCACTACTGAAACTGTTTCTGAGCTCAGAGCAATTACCTCAAAAAAGAAAAGAAAAGAAGATAACTGAGTGCGGTTCAGTTTGGACTATAGTATGAGAAGTCACATTTCATTCTTCATTCTTCAACTTGAAAAAAAAACACACACACACACTGAGGTTTCTCTCTTTTCCATGTGGCCTTAACTTGGTATTGGATTTTTTTTAAGGTTGATGGCTTGAGATGCCTAAATCATTAAAAGCTGAAAAAGAAGGTGTGAGGTTTCATTACTCTTTTTGTCTGATGATTTTATTATTTATATAGGTCTTGGAACAGTTGAGTGGACAGACACCAGTGTTCTCAAAGGGTACGTTTTTCTTCAATAAAACTGTGTGCATTGTTAGATTTTTTGTGACATTTTTTTTTGCATCTTCTCATGTTTATTGCTTTTTTATCTGCAGCAAGATACACTGTTCGGTCCTTTGGAATAAGACGTAATGAAAAAATTGCTTGCTATGTGACTGTTAGAGGTGACAAAGCAATGCAACTTTTGGAAAGTGGTCTCAAGGTGAAAGAATATGAGCTGTTGAGAAGGAACTTTAGTGATACTGGTTGTTTTGGATTTGGTATCCAAGAGCACATTGATCTTGGGATCAAGTAAGTAAACATTTCCTTGTGAATGCATCCACATACACACATTAAGCATGTTTGGTGATGAATTTGCTACAAGAGATTAAGAAAAGACAAAATCATCCATAAAGAGTCAGGAATGGATGAGATGCCTTCCTAACATCTTTTTTATTTAAAAAAGAGGTATGGTTTATGTAAATTTTAATTACCTGACTGGAACTTGTCCTCCTTCTCTTGGTGATGAAGTTGTCTAGTTCCTACTACTGCGATTTCTTGAATTGATTTCAATCGCGTTAGAGTTTTTGGCAATTGACCTTGGTAAAATATTTTCGTTCAAAATGTTGTAAATCAATCAGTCGGTTTGCTTTGATGTTCTCCATGTTTTACATCAGAGTACAAGATACGCAGATGGGAGTAGGCTTCTTACTGAATTAGTTATCTTTTAGGATCTGTTGATCTAGAAGATGGTTGATTTGATTGTCCAGTCCCAAGTCTGGATACACAACATTGGCCCTTGATCATTGGCATTTCTGCTGATGTTAATTTTATTGCCTTCTGTTGATTGAGAACTTTATTGCTACATTTGTAGACTTGCTTGAGCTCAATGTTGCAACAAAAAAGGTCTGCCCTTATGGGGTGTGAGCCACACCTGTTCAAATGTGTCTACGCATCATCATCCTCATTATCATTATCCACCAGAATCCCATCTAACTTTGATGTTTTTTCACAGGTATGATCCATCGACTGGCATTTATGGTATGGATTTCTTTGTTGTTCTGGAACGACCTGGATATCGTGTTGGTCGCCGCCGTAGGTGCAAATCACGAGTTGGGATTCAGCACAGGGTCACAAAGGACGACGCAATGAAATGGTTCCAGGTCAAATATGAGGGAGTCATCCTCAACAAGTCTCAAAATACAACTTAGAGATCTATCTTAGGACCCAGTTTTCTCAGAAAGTTGTTTGCTGTTGTTTTCTTCTTTTCTAGTGAATGAATTTTGAAGTGTGGCAGGTGTACTGCTGTTGCAGGTTACGTTAGTTGTTTTGGGGTCTCCCAGTTTGAATTGTTTTAACTTTGAGATGGAATCTCTATATGATTTTGTTTTTAATTGTCGTCATTCTCTCTATGATTTTGTTGTGATTGTTTAATTAGTTTTCTTCAATGTTGTTTTCTTAGCTTATTGCTAACTCTGCGAGAGTGCTGCAGGTGTACATTCATAAGTAAGTTGCGCCATTAGCTCTAAGCATGAGTGATTAAATGGATGGGTTCAATTGAGTGTCTTGGGTTCTGCTCCTGCTTGAGTGATGCCTCCTTTATCAATTGCTTTCTCCACTCTAAACTATTACTTTCTGAATAAAGTTTTAAAATGCAGCTATAGTAGCATTATACAACAGTGGATTGTACTGCGTGGGTAAGTCTATATGTGACTCTTTTTATTGAAAATAATCATGTTTGAATTGGATTTTTTTTTTTAAAAGCACTTTATAATTAAAGTAATTTGCAGTGAAAGAAATCTGGATAGCTAAAATCCATCGTATTAAATAGGATTCACCAATTTCCATTATAATCGTAATTAATGTTTTAATTGTTTTTATTTTTCTTCTTTGTTTTAATATACTTTTTTGTTGCATAAATTGAATTATTTCTTTTTATAATTTTACTGGTTTTTTTTTTTTTTGTATAATTGATATTATTAGTTAAGCGGATTAGATGTTGACATATATTAATGTCCATTTTAATGCTCGTGTGTTAGTGAACTTTAATTTAAATAAATAATAATAACTCATTTAAGGTCTACCTAATATTTTATTTCAAGATGCAGTCATATGCAAAGCGTCTATACTTAACTGTTAGGAATGAAGTTGATTTGAAGTACTGTTAAATGATTTCTCTTTAAATAAATCTAATATAGGTTACAGGGAATCACAAGAGATGGTAGGACTAATAATACCCAGCACTAGAAAGGGTTCCTCACATCAAAGATTATCCATTAATGGTTTCATGAAAATATCTGTAGATACATGTTCCTGTGGAAATCTCGTTCCCGGCTAAGATATCGGAATTTTTTCTCCTACTTTTTTTTATTTTTAAAATCACCTTTATCAGTTGAGATATTAAGGTTTTAAAAAATCATGGAAATAGTTCATCTAAACTTTAATTTGCCACTTTTTAAAATACGATCAACATAGGGAAATCATGACAAGTAATGTATCTAAGATGCAATTTCCTCTAAATTGATGGCATTTTTAAATATGATCCGATCCTTACAAAAGAGTTCTTTGGTTTTTAGAGAAAATTACATTAGATAACTTTATAAAAAAAAAAGTTAAGAACATGTTAATGCGCAATTATTTATCATGGAAATTGAATTCTTTAATGATTTATATTTTTATAAAAATGAAATTCATAGATTTTTTTCACAAATATTAATTTATTTAGTTTAATGTAATAAAAGATTTTCATAATAATTTATTAAATGAATCTTTTCTATTATTAGTGGGGAGACATGCAAGTTGTAACTTGGTAACAACTAATTTTAGATGATGATAGTAATGATCATAATTATTATAATAATCAAATAATAACAATTATATACATTAAATAGTTGATTCAACTTATATTTATTTTAAATAATAGTATTATATAATAAGGGATACAATTGATTTAAACTTTAATCTGATCTACTTCAATGTAATTTAGAAATTTATAAGATAGGACGAATTAGGTTGATTCAAACATGAGATATGGGTGGAGCTTGATCCTAAGTTCAGTAATAGATTTGATTAGATTGGACTATCACTGTTTCAAGTCGTAGATTGATTATGTGTTTGATTATTTATTCCAAGACAATGGTTGAATCAATTGGGTAATGGATCAATCATATGCTTTAAAATTCATGTTGTAAAAGTTATTATCTTACCATTTAAAAAAAAATCTATATCAACTGTGAAAAATAATTAAATTATAAAAATAAGTTTTTATAAAAAGTTTGTAGAAATTAATAAAAAATATATTCTAGTTTTATAAAAATATTGCACATAAACGTGCTCTAATGTGTAAAATGTTACAATTCTCAAGTATGAACTGAACTGATAATTTCTATTTTCCACCCGCTGCATCGTTTTCAAAAAAAAACCCGAGATCGAGTGAGAAAGAAAATTCCGTGGGCAAGACTGAGAAAGTGTGACAGTGTGAGACCCTTGAAAAACCTCCCGCCTTTTTTATTTTTCCGCTCCTTTCCCATCTCTCTCAGCAGTCAGTAGCACTCTCTCTGCAAATACCCTTTCTCGATACAACATACAAGAAGGAGGGCTACCATCATTTCATCATCTTTTATTCAGCAATTCATTTCAAAATTTTCTACTTCTGTGGCAGAAATAAAGTGAAAAGATAAAGAAAATGAAAGAGGAGACGGTGGAGAAGCTGAGAGGAGTGGTCAGGGATTGTGTGAGCAAGCATCTCTACTCTTCTGCCATCTTCTTTGCCGACAAGGTCGCCGCCTTGACGTCGGACCCTGCCGACATTTACATGCAGGCCCAGGCTCTCTTCCTCGGCCGCCACTACCGCCGTGCCCTCCACATTCTCAAATCCTCCCAAATCATCCTCCGCGATCTCCGCTTCCGCTACCTCGCTGCCAAATGCCTTGTATTCCCTTTTTCTCTTCGCCTTCTATCTATCTCTATTTCTCTTGCAAGAAACATTTCTTATTTTTAGGGTTTTCAATTGATCACTAGCTTTTAGGGCATTTCCATCCACACCTATTCGCTTGGGGCTGACTTGCTGGCTTGCTGCTTTTTCATGGCCGCTGCATCGGTAAGGTTGAAACAGCTCATATTTGTTGGGGGTGGACCACATGCTTTAGATGTAGATGCTGGTTTCCGTTTATCAGGAAAGCAATTTAAGATGGCCTGGACACAAATGTGGAAATTTGAAAGATACCCAGTATGAAAAATAGGAGGGCCATGAGTATAAGGAACTAGGGGAGGGGAGGGGAGGGGGCTGGGCACCGATAAAGACTTGGATAGATGCAGTGAGAGATGACATGCTACACTGGGCAGTGGCAGCAGACAGTATTTTTATTAGATGGCAATATGGCTTCAATGGTGATGGCTGTTTTTGTTATCCCTGCATTGTTTGCATTGCAATTGTCCTGCTCGAAGTTATCAGGAGAGTAAATGAGTGTCGGAAAAAGAAGAAGAGAGAATTGAATGTATGAAATAATCCACTTTGCAAAATTTTGAATAATGTTCATGAAGAATCGTGAATCGAATTTGTGAATTAATTACTGGGATAGAGGTTTCCTGTATCTGTTGTCTTGCCTGATTATCAGATCCATTGGTTTTTCAGGTCTGTGTGGCCTGTGACCACATAAGGTGATCAGTTCCATATGCCACAATTGCTGGCAACTTGCTTGCAGTAGTTTTAGTTTGCTAAACACTGTTTTCTTCTGGTTACTTTGGCTTTCTAGTACACTCTCTCTTTATTTTTTGAACTTTTAGATTTCTGTGATGAGCAGAAATGTAGCAAAATCTAGACACTGGTATAAGCCCTTAAAAAAAAAATACTGTATCTGTAGGTATGAGAATCTGCTGTTAATATCATATTTTTAAAAGATCATGAGGTCAAAAAGTAGCTCCAATTTTGCAGAAAAGCTTCATTATAATTGTGTTTTTGGCAGCTCTGAGGCTCCAGAGATTGGAAAATTGAATATCTAGAAAATCAGTGATTTCAATATGAGCATCTGACAGGTACTAGATTAGGATGAGATATGATAACAAGTGAGAGATTTTTTAAGTAAAGGGTGGGGGTGCACATGTATAAGTAGATCTTTTTCTCCTCAATCTGAGTATTTGGTGGGGATTCCTATCTCATCTCCATGGGCTGGTTGTGTTCCAGCAACAACCAATATCTCCCTCCCCGGCAACATCCACACAAGAAGATTTCATTATGTAAGATCTTATTTTGAGTAGATTTTCTCCCACCTTGAGCTCAAAATCTCCAAATTCAGAATCACCTAGTTGCTAATTGTTATTTGTCATGTTTGGAGGTGAATGTGGAGCATGTGTTTAAAATGGCTCTATGTTTCAAAAGGAAACCCCATCACATGTGCCCAAATAACATTGACAAGAATCCCTCGATGAAGTTCAATCAGGAATGTCAGTATACCATGCCTGGGTGATTAATACCTACAATTGCAACAGATTGGGCTTGGCTCATTGTAAAATTTGATTTTTCTTCAAGCTACTAGGTCATTTGATGGGCTCAAAGCCTCAAACTTATGTCTTAATATCTTGTGTATTTGGACATGCATTTCACCTTTCTCCCCCTCTAATGACTTGCTCATCATCATACAAATATCATCATCATCATACAAATATCATAACTTCTCTTTCTTATAAATATGCTCACTTGATTTCCTTCTTGGTTGTGAATCTAAATTTATCCCATTGTTATCAATAAACATGACCATGCAATAAGCACAACTCGTTTTCTTGCCATATTAAAATAAATAAATTATGGAGTAGTACTTATACTTTCCTTTTTTCTGATTAGGAGGAATTGAAGGAGTGGCATCAATGTCTTTCAATGCTAGGTGATGCTAAAGTGGACGAACGTGGAAACGCTGATGACCTAAAGGATTTTAATGTTATGTACTTGGATAAAGATGGAGAAGATCGAGAAATTAATGTAAGCTTCATTTATGCTTATACTGCTTACGATTATTGCTTTCAGTGTACTTTTTTTCCTGGTACTTGCTGCACCTTTTCCATTGGTCTCAATATATTTATTTTGTATTATAAATGGTGGATGGTTTGCAAATTCTTAAGAAAGAAAATGATATTCGTTTAGCAGAAGTACTTTTTCAAAATTTCTGAAGCAAACATGGATGGATTTCCAACTCTTTGTACCCCTCCAATTTCGTATGACATGTAACCTATAACTTTCTCCATTTAATATTGGACAATTTTCAACCTTTTGGAATGGTAATATGGTATCTGAATGAAGCTTGAATGGGTTGCTTGTTGGTTTGAGCTTCTAGGAATAGACTAGAGGTCTCGGGTTCGACTCCTCTTGGAGTGACCTGATACATGAAGCTTGCAGGCGGTTTCATGTATTCATTGGATTAGTTTCACCTTCATGTGAGGTGGGATACCCATGTTATTAAAAAAAATGCTATTCAAACAAGGATATAACAGTTGGAAAGATAATTAGACAATTCATATGATAGAACCAAATTTGTGGCATGTGACTTCATTTAGACTTGAAACTGCTCCTAATAGTGAATGACAAAGATTTCCCTCACAATTGAAAAGTTTGCAGCTCCTAACCCTTTTAATCATTGGATCCAAATCCTGCAGACCCAGTTAATGGCATAATCCTAAATTTTAGATTGTCAAGTGCACAGTTTAAATTATTGTTTTGTTACTGTTTGTTCCAAACTTGGTAGTGATATGCATTATATATGACTTCATTAAAAATTGTATGCTTCTCAAGGTATTAATTCTTCTTCTTCCAAAATGGTACTGTGACTCTAACCAGCAACCTTTGTGGTTGTGATTGTGAGTGTCTTCCAACTGTGCTATGGATGAGTGCCTGAGGTTTTCATTCATGACCATATTTACGTTTCGTTTTTAACTATAAAAGCTATATTGTTATAGTAACCATTCAAAAAAAAAAATGAGCTACATTGTGATAGTAGTATCTTTTGCTTCGTAATTTTATTTATTGTTCTTTCTTCTTCTCAAAAAATAATTCTATGACATTGTATTGCTCCAAACTATTTTTTTTTCAAATGTGTTTGTATTTTTACTTCTAAAGTATAAAATCAAGTGTAAATTTTAAATCAAAAGTTCAAAACTTTCAGCTCCATTTCAGCACCTACAGCTTATGAAGTCCATTTCTCTGTCAACAGATTTCTTCAGCAATATGCTTTCTACGTGGAAAGGCATATGAAGCCTTGGAAAATCGTGCCCAAGCTCGCCAATGGTGAGCTGTTGTCATTCTTCCTTTAGTCTCATCTGCATGAATATTCTAATATGTTATTTTATGTACCCTTTTTGTAGGCTCTTCGATTTTATGTCCCTGTCTCTTCATTTTGGAATTGACATCCACATTCGGGGGGACAGGGGATGGTTCTTATTAGTGTACATGGAAAATAAACCTTGATAGATGGGAACATTTCATCCCCATCCAAATACTTAATATCTCAGTGTTCAATATATACTGGAATAAAGTGCCACCAAAAGAAGATATAGCTAGATCCATCATTTAATGTTGGATGGCCTCTGATGCATAGATTAGCTTTACTTCTTTTCTTATTTGTACCTTTTCTTGTGAAAAAAATGAAAAAGAAGTTCTACACCTCTTGTACTTGAGAAAAAGCAAAAGAATAACCTTTCTAATGTTTGACCACATGATTATTGGACAGTGGATGTTTTCTGATGGAAGTGCATCCTGACCTTGCCTTTAAACAATGTCCACAAGTATATGGCACAAGGTTTCAATGACGTTCAAATCAAGCATATGCATGGTTTTCTAATCACAAGGTTGCTATGTGAAGCTTGGAACTTATGGAAATATTCCTCTAGTTGCACTTTGGATCCATGTAAGAAGTGTACCTTCATTCATGTTTTAGTGACTAAATATCAGTTGGACTGATTATGGAAAGGGTGGCTATTTGATCCACTAATTTATGGGCACATGATATCTTTGGTGTCAAGTGTATTACTAATGAGTTCCTTTCCTTTGTCCTTTTTTTTTGGAAAGATTTCCTTTTTCTTCTTCTTATTATTATTGTAGTTGTTCTTGTTGCTGTCAATGTTTTTTAATTTAATGATGTTCTTCTATTAAGTTTCAAGTGATTGAGTCGAAAGGCACAACTTTTTGAGTTTCTAAAATTAGCAATGCCATTGGTTATATTTTCATTTTGCTGTAAAGCTTCAAAAGACCATCTAGTATTTGTTTACACCGGACATGAATGCTGTAATCTGATGGCTTGCTGTCACCTGCTTGTGATTTTGCTTCCTACAATTTTTTTTGCTATCTTGGAGTACCCTTTTGTCATGGAACTTACAATTTTGCCCTTGTTTTTTATTCTTAAAGGTACAAAGCTGCCATCAAGGCTGACCCTTTATGTTATGAGGTATATGCCCTTGTTTTAAACTTTAACGGTTTTGATAGTAATTTGTTACTGACCATGTTTGATAAATGTTTGTTTAAGTGCATTATCCAGGAGAAGACATCTTCTTCCATAGTTTTAAGACTATTGGCACAAATCTGATGAGAAAATGAAATTGTTCTAAATAAGCAGGAAACTGTACAGCCTGCTCCTTGATAATGGATAAAGTAAACTTTCTAAAATTGAAAGGATTCACCTCAATATGATAAAATTTCATTAGCAGTTGAGTTTTGAAATGATCATATTAAAAAAGATGATAAATAATAGAGAGTAAAACAAGTTTAACACTTCCTATCTCTATCAGGTATTTGTTTTTTCATTTCTCCCCCTTGATCTCAAATCTCGTATCATATTTTACTTGGTCATGACACCTTGGATGGTTCCTATTTTCTTTCAGGCCTATTTGTTTTTGGTATCAATTGCAACTCATAGTTGTTTCTTATGCTATGTCTCAGGCTTTGGAGTGTCTGATTGACAATCATATGCTGACGTGTGAGGAAGGTAATGTGATGCTCTTATACCTAAATTTCAAGTGTTTATGTGGGTTGGGTTGGGTTTGTTGTTGAAACATGTTTGTAACATTGAGAAACCATAGTGGAAATTAGTGTCGGTCTACAGAGACATCAACAGATTATTAGGATACTTGGAAGCCTCTTTTTGTCATGTTAAACATATGGCAATTGGCATTGTTGACTTAGCCAAAGTGGTGTAGAGACAAGATTCTTTTATTGGTTTCTTATGATCTTAAATGACGGTTTTGCTAACAAGTGCCTGTAGCACAGCTGGTCTTTACCACCAACAGGTTGTGTGTTCTAGTTATGTCACTATCTAAAAAAGGCATTTTTTGATTTTTTGGGGGATTCCATATTATCTCCCATTGTAAATTTCTGTAACCAATATCAAAGTTACCATTTAAAAAATAGGTAACAATCCATTTTCCTGAAAGAAAACTTCAAAAATAGAAAAAAATCAAAAGGAAGGAAGAGGGGCAACTGAATGATCATATACTAAGTAGCATGAGTATTGGTAAAGGGGCCTTTGCCTAGCTGCAGCCAAGGTATGCCTTTGACCACTGTGAAATTGTGCCTTTCAAAACAACTAGTAATCATTGACAAGACTAATTATACATGAAACTTCCAAGTGAAGAAGCCTTCATAAATGGGTTGAAAGTTGAAACCAAGGTTTAAAAACTTGAAAACTCTACTTGACTTGATTTTTCAGTATGTTGAGTAAACTCAAAGTCTTAGGTCAGTTTTGACTGCATAAAAAAGTCAAGACTCGGTCAACATTATTAAATAGTATTTATTAAAATTATAAAAACATGCATAAATTATAAAGATATAAAAAAAAGGAAAAAACAATCTAAAAAGTTTAAGCGATTTAGAAAAATAGAAATGGAAAAAATGAATTATCAGAAAAAATGAAAAGGGAAAAGAAAAAAGAAGAAGAGAAGAAGGGAAAAAGAATGAGATTCAGAAAATAAATAAAAAAGTGTAACTTTGAAAAATAATAAAACAACATAAAAACTTAGAAACAAAGATGAAAATTAGAGAAGAAGATAGACTGAGAAAAAAATTGCGAAGAAAAAAGATGAAATTGAAAAAAAAAAACTATCTTGGATAAAGAGAATGTAACAACGAGGAGGGGTTGGACAAAAGAGAAAGGGAAAAAAGAACTTTTGGAAGGTGCACTTTCTTGTCTTCTGTCTCTCCTGTCTCAGCTTCTCACTCACATATTTGTTTTCTCATTTGTTTTGTTTCAGGATTCACAAAGAGTATTTATAGAAAATTTCACTTTGTAATTTGTCGTTACCATTTTCCATATGACCTCTGTGTACTATACATAAAGCAAACTACTCAATCCGATTCAAGTTGCTTCACTTGCTCGAGTTACTTGGCAAGTTGACTGGGTCAGACTGGAAACTTGGGCTAACTGAGTTGTGTTTGAGTTTCCTGTTTTTATGGTGAAGTTGATTGAGTTGACCGAGTTGAAATTGAGTTTTTATACTATGGTAGAAACATGAAAATCACAACTTGTACCATATAAAGAAGTGAGAAGTAAAGAATTCAACATAACTCAATTCACATAAAAAGGGAAAGAGGGTGGCGGGTGGAAGTGGACTCCTATAAAAGAATCCATATTGGAAAATCTCTCTTATCCCACCATATTTCCATCTAAAACATGCCATTAATTCCTCTACAATTTTGTTCAAACGTGAAAGATGTGTACACATAGATAGATAAAGGGGTATATATACAAGGAAACCATGACCTGCAAAAACACACACTTGTAATAGATAGATAGATGACAGATAGATTGGAGTTAGGGAGGAACTGCGCCAACTTAATGGTTCCAATTATCCAGTCAGGTTGATCCGTTCATGTTGATAAAAGTCCTGTGTGTCATCCATGCCCCCTAAAGTACATGACTGTGCTGCAATCTGGTCGTGCTAATCATCAGTCACGATGAGTTTTGTTGTAGGACCCATTGTACCGTTCAAATTGGTTTCATTCAAAACCCTGGTTAATGTCTCCTTTTATTATGAAATTTGGACATGTTCAATTCAAGATGGGATCATTTGATCCAATGCTTCAACTATACATAGGTACGCCCTATACTTCGGTGCACACATATAATTAGGACACTGAGTGGCATTCAATCACATGTATGTGTGTCTGTTGTTTTTGTCATTGTGGTCATGCCTGTGCATGTGTATGGGCCTGTCTACGTATGTTTGTGTGAATGTGTGAGGATTTGTGTATACACACATATAATGATTCATTTGGTGGTTGGCTCCTCCTCCTCCTCTTCTGCTTCCCCAAGAATGCATGGAGAGTATAATCTATGGAAATTGCCTGATGCATCTATTGAGTCTCTTCTGAAGTTCCAATTTAACCTCCTCATTTTTTTTTCCATTTTTTTTTTTGGAAAAGTCTCATTTTTTTTTTTTTTTCATTACTGACAAATTATGACATATTTCAGAAAGGAGTCTCCTATCATCGTTGCAATTTGCACCAGAGGATGCTTGGCTTTCTTCATTTTATTCATGTTTGTTAAAGAAGGTAAGGATATGAGTAGTTTTACTGGGTTTTAATTGAAGAGCATAGGATAGGACCAAAGTGTGGGATGTGGATAGATGGTTTTGCTTTGTTATCTTCATAATGCTTTCTACTTAATTTTACCATGTTGTCGATGGATCTAAGCAAATCTTTTATTGTATTTTTCAGCATGATAACGAAAGTTTTATAGAAGCAAAATTCAATGAGCTGGAAACACAAAATTTTGACATCAGCTCCGAAGACACGTCTTTTACCCACACACTGAAGAATAACACTGACCTATTGGCTTGCAAGGCTGAATACTATCATCAATGTGGAGAGTATCAGAAATGCTTTGAACTGACTTCTGCGTAAGTTGGCAAAATTTTTTTGAATTCAAATTCCTTTCACTTCATATGCTTGGTTGATGACATGCTAAATTTATTTCAGGCTACTTGAAAGAGATCCATTCCATTTGAAATGTACCTTAGTTCATTTAGCAGCTGCTATGGAATTGGGCCATTCAAATGAGCTGTATCTTATGTCATGCAATTTGGTGAAGGATTATCCTCAAAAGTGAGTATTAATTTGCCTTCATCAAGTTGTATCCGTACTTGATTGTTGTATCATGCATTGTTGGCTGTTATAATGGTAATTGTCATCTTTAGCTTTATATCATAAGTTCATAATTAAATGGAAAAGGCGAGTCTTGGTTATTTTTCATCAGCTTTAACTCTGAATATACACTACTGGCGCAGCAGGTCATGTCATTTCAAGTTTAAGTTGTTTTGAGTACTTTGAAGCTAGTAAAATTTCATTAATGGTTGCAACATCTCAATTTTGAAACATCATGTCCTCACAATGACATTTCTTGTTAACACATCATGTTGTAATAACTTCTTTTATTCCTTGAAAGGTGGTTGGCCATGCCATAACAATGCCAATTACAAGTGCTTCAGTCATTTGGTTTTAGTGAAATTGAATTTATTGTGGTCAACATTCCTTAAGCTTCCAATCCAACAAATTGTTATTAAGTTTGCAAACTTCAAGATATTGTGGATGGATGGAGAAAAGTTATCATCCAGAGATGTGATGTCCAAGATGTTTTCGAATAATTTTTTCCTCATTAAAGAAAAGATTACATGTGTTGGTGAAAGTTTCAACTGAGGGGTTAATTATATCATTGACATTTGCAAAATGTTGGGATTCTTTTGGCAATATATAAGGTTATAACTTATAAGGATTGATTCATTTGTTTGGAAAAAAAATTATAATGGAGGGGATTCTAGAGATGGAACTCATGGAATTCACAATGCTAACACCTCCATTTGTTGGGCAATAAATCATGAGGGAGGGGTTGCTAGAGACAGACCTGATGCTATTACTTCTGTCTCAATGGTGTGAAGCAACTGCCTCAGTGGTGCAGAACAGTGCTTATTGAGCTGTGATCTGCATTTCAAGGCTTGGATCCAATTTCAAGTTAGATCCCATTCTAGGACCCTCAAATATAATTGTGTCAGTCAGAATTGATCCATGAGTTGTAACCTATATTTAAATTGGGTCCATATTCATATTATTTTGGTCTGCCATGTCTTGAGCGTGACTCGAACAACCCAATCCATTGGGCCTTGATTTGGTCCTCCACTTGATAGTTTTGGTTTGATTTGGTTGGTTTTTAGGTCTGAACCGATCCATTTATGGCCCTATATTCAGGACAATTCTCCTGTTTGCAGCTTTTCTGGTGTCACACTGCTACATGCCGGAAATGGATTATTCTTTCTTGCAGTTTATTTAATACTACAATCTAGTTTGAGCTTGATTCTAAGCAGACGAGTTAGGTTTGGATCCATGATTGTGTGATTAGATGGGTTGACTGTTGATCAGACATTTGCCAACGAATCCTGCATTATCAATGCTATGGTAAATCCTTCTGGAAAAAAGTGCTTTTGAAGGATCATGAGTAATCCTCTAATCCATGTCTTAAATAGTGATCACGCTGTTCCTTCCTAGCTAGAGTCTCCAAACATGTGCATCACTTGTGAATTTGTGTATGTGTAAGGTTATGGTTGCATCTTCAAAACATCTTTATTCCTGTAGATGAAATGGTGGAGTTGATGGAAGATTTCATGTTTGTGTTTGGGCTCAACTTGTTGTCATTGATCACCAAAAGTTTGAAATATGCAGTTCGATGTTTTGTAACTATCATTGTCTAGTGTTGGATTTGTCCAGTCTTTTCCCAAACTGGATCTGTGAATTCAATGAGACGTTAATTGATTTTGTAGATACAGCTATGTAAGTACATGATTGTCTAGCTTGTGTGGTGAACCTGATCATGTGTTCATCTTCCATTTTAGATAAGGAACTAACTAAGTGGGTCTGGATTGCATTGTAACTAGGAGGTGATTTTTCCAGGGTGTGGGGCATATTTGATTGGGTCTGTCTTAGACCTGGGTGTCTGATTTGTTAATGTTGGGCTTTAACGTTATCTTTTGTGGGCTGTATAGTTGTATTATTTATTTGTTAGCAATAAATGTTTTATCATTTCAAAAAAAGAAAAGAAAACTAAGCCTATTATTAAATTCGTCATATTTTATTTGCTCAATGAAGCTAGACGACCATTGTAGAGGAAGGTCTAGTGTGACGATCTTGCACTATAATATAGCATGAGCTTCCATCTAGGGCTATCCGCATCCAGGTTGATTGTTCATTAGTAGGGCCTCATTGTAGAATTCAAATGATCTAAGTCCACCTTGATGGTATGAACATTGTTATATGGTTGATGGTCTGCAAAACGAAATGGATGGTCATGCTGTTCTCTATTCACTTGTTCTTTTTACATGATGACAATTATATTAATTTGCTTACCTGTTTTACAAGAACTATTTTTTTAGAGGTAACTGCTAATTTTGCAAGAACTATATTAGACATGAATTACCATGGTTTATATCTTGGTGCCAAGAATGGAAGAAAATAACTCAGAAAGTCGACTCTAAAAAGATTGGATTAGTGGATTTGGTGGTGATGATGGAATCTTGGGGTCAACATTGTTCTATATATATTGTATTTTTTTTGAACGGTGTTTACCATTCAAACTCCCGCCCCTCCTCCTCCCCCCTTGAATAGTCGTAATTTTACTAGGAAAAAGGTTGACTAAGGATATGGCAAATACCAAATTGGCCTATTGCTAATTGACAACTAACATAACTCAAAAATGAGAATTGAGATATGCAAGTGTATCAACATCAAAGTTTGCTGGAGGTGAACATTAGCTAAGGAAGAATCTATGTTGTCAACTATATATAAAATCTCCTCAATTGCATTTGCCAAGAACCATAGATGGGCTGTCTTGAAAACCTATTCAATGACACGTATGGGAGAATTTGAAATACCAATAAAAATAGAATCACCTTCAGAGCTTGAACAACGATAGGATTACCAAGCTGGAAGACAGTTGGGACATCAGGGCTTTTGTTATGGGCTTGAAATTTTGAACGACGAATACAGCAAAAACGATGATGAAATATCTACCATCCTAAGCTTTGCTTCTAATAAGATCAGTATAAATTACTTGTTTGTGAGTTTTAGGTAAAACATATGAATGTATAAGAGTTGGAAATTTTGCTTTCCTTGTTGATTTATGAATTCACTAGCTGATTGGGATCTGTTACTTCTCATCAGAGCTTTGTCATGGTTTGCTGTTGGTTGCTACTACTATTCCATTAAGAAATACGACCAATCACGGCGGCATTTCTGGTAATAAAATAATTTCCCAAAGGTCAATTGTTTATATTGTCATGGATATTATTATATATATATATTTTTTTAAATCAAGTATTTATTTTGGCTTTTCTTTCTTTTATAGGCAGTATTGTTATTTTCTGTTGCATTCCATTTCTAACACCTTGTAAAAGATGGGTGGTCCTACTGTGGATATATACCAAACTTCATAGCACATTTATATGGGGATAAAGTTTGCTGAAATAGTTTATATGTTGATTAAAAGAATATAAGATTTGTTTTCTTGCTTCTGAAAATTCCTCTTTGGTGCATCAACATGGATTAGAATGGAAGAAAATATCAAATTTGTAGTAGTACAATGAAGGGTGTTATTTTTTCTTAAAAATATGAATTGTTTCATATGCATTCAAATTGAAAATCTCATATTCTCATTTATATGAGTTTCAAACATTCAAGTCCTCTGATTGTATGAAAGTAGTAGACCATTTTCAACACATTTAAAGCCAATAATGATCTAGATCATCAAATAACCAGAATTAAAAGATTTAAGTTCCTGAGATTAAGCATCAGCAACATCTTGCCAATACAAAAAAATCTATTGCCAATTAAATATTCCTTGCTTTATGGCCCAATTTAATCAACACCTTAAATTGATTCAATCAAACACAAAACTAGAAGAGGATTAGAACTCACTTGAACACAGTGGAGGTGTACCTTTGCTCAATTGCAAGATAACAAGCTACTCCTGGCTTGGACCGAGTCTTCCACTTGTCGGCCATACATGTTTGGAGGAGAGAAGCTCGGTTCGGACTCCTTTTGACACCTGTTGACGAAAACGGTCGTAACTCGAGCTATGTAACTCAGAATTGGATAAACTTGGGTTTGTTGGAAAGGTCTTTGAATAAGATTTCCAATGGTTCAATTTTCATCGAATTCCGATGTTGCCTGATACCTCAAAATTGGTCTTCAAGTTACTGCTATGTTTCTGCTAATCAGATTCAATCTAGCCTAGTTAGATTTGTGCCAAGTGGCTCCTCCACATTCTTCCACGAATTCTCTTTCTTCCTTTAGGGTTTCGAACAATGCTTGCCAGGGTCAAAGATAAAATTCTCTTCACCCCAATTTCCTCCTTGGATGTCCACATCACTGTAGCACAAATGGTAAAGGCTTATTGCTACAACCTAAAGGTTGTGGATACAAGTCTTATGGCGTAAGACAGACAGTCAGCCATGGGAACAATTTGCAAATCCATATGCAAAGGCCAACCTCAGTTTGATGGGATAAATGACTTAGATGATGATGATCATATGCCTTGAATCCTATATAAAAGAACAATTCCAATAGAAATAAAGGATTAAGACCATGATCCTATAAACTGCAATCATGATTGATGGTAATTGTAAAAAGAAAATAATGATTTATGGGAAAGGTAGAATGGCCATATAAAGGAAAAATTACCATAGAAATAAAGGATTAAAACCATAATCCTGAAACTGTAATCATGATTGAAGGTAATTGTAAAAACAAAATAATGATTTATGGGAAAGGTGGAATGGGGTTGAGTGGGGTTGAAGAATTACTTACTTGTGGAGGCGTATGATAGTGGGGAAAGTAACAGAAATTGAAATGGTGAATAGGCCCATTCCTTTGCTTATCCCTTCTTCTAATTATGAAATTCTTTGATGATTTTTTTTTAATAACTAAATGATCTTCCACTTCTCTATTTTTCCCCAAAATAAGTTAAAAAAAAGGCTTGCCATACCCCTAGGAAAACCCAAAAGTGCAGCAGTTTTTGAATCGGGCATAAACCTCGTTAAGAAACTGATTTTTTATGAGTTACTCATTTTTGGTCTTGAGTTGATTTGGGCAAGTTGGCTGTTCGCCCCCCCTTCCCCTCTCTTCTTTTTGGAGTTTTCAACTTATGCTTCCAACCATCCTAAGAAATTGAGAGACGATAAAAACATAAGCATAGAAGTCTATGACCTTCACAAGGGAAGGCTTGCCTTTTTTTTTAATGATTTCATGAGGGTTGGCTAGATGAAGCCTCTGAATTATTTTGGAATTTGATTATTCAGTTGAGGTTTCATAGATGTGGGTTTGAGATTGGTGAGATTAGATTTCCTCTCTCTTTAGTTTTATTGTTGTTTGTTTAGCTTATTAAATCCATACAATGTTGATGATGAATCTTATATGGGAATGTGTGATATTCGAACGTGACAAATTTATTGGATTTAATTTCCGCAATTCTGAATATTTATTGTAAATTATTATTGTTGGAAAAAATTCCATGAAAATTCAATGTTTCCATATCGTGTCAAGGCTCTGTTTGTCCATTGTTATAAAGTGGATGCTTTTGTAAAAAGTGATGTGCCAATTACCATGTCTGTGATAGTCATGCTGTATTTATCTAATTCGATCTTGTTTTTGTCTTTTTCATGCTCTCCTAATTCATTACCTGTAGCTGCTTACACTATGTAGCTAAGTTGTTTCTTTAATTGCTTTTTTTATCTTATAATTTTATTCAATGTATCTTGTCAATTGGTTTAAGTTATGCAATTGAATGAAGCAAGCTTTGGCCAATCTTTAACCCTGCAGCAAGGCCACAAATTTGGATGGAACATTTGCACCTGCATGGATAGGTTTTGGAAATGCTTATGCTGCTCAAGATGAGGGTGATCAAGCAATGGCTGCCTTTCGCACTGCTGCTCGTCTGTTTCCTGGGTAATCTATTACTAAGTTCTGATTTTTTTTTTTCAGCATATATAATGTAGAATCAATAAGTTCCTATGGATTAGGTTGCTTTCGAGCTAAGCTATGTTTCTTCATAAATGCATTTAGGGTAGGAGTTTGCTTCTGGAGTTTCTAATAGAAGAGAGAATTCTCTCTTCCGTTGCTAGAGTGTGGTGTCCGCTCACTGTGAACCCCATATTGCAGCTACAGAAGCTTTGGGTTTTGAGGCTATTCTTTCTTGCATGTCAAGGAACACTATTCTTGTGTGTATTAATAGTGCTTTGTGTCTGACTTCAATGTTCTTTTGTTTTTGTGCTTGCTGTTGTGGTTGGGTTCATCATGTATGGTCAATTTAACCAGTTTCTGTGATGTATGTTGTCATTTTTTATCCAAAGGCATGTTTGGATGCACGCTAGGCTACCATTTTGTTTTTTAAGAATGTATATGCAAAAGTTTATTTGCATTTGAATTTGAAACCATGATGTGGATCTAGGAATTGTTGGGCTGAATCAATATCAATATGAGCTGTGTCAATGATGCCCCAGTTTGCATTAGTTGGTACTAGAGCTTTTACGCTGCATCAGGAGTGAGTGAGGTTGAACACATCGGTATACGGGTTGCATTTAGTTCTAGAAGTGCCTAAAACTATGAATAGGAGGAATAAAAAAAGTCAAAATGAAGTTATCCATATTGTTGAAAGTAATGGATGCAAATGATGTGCCAAGTTAAACCTGGGTGAAAGCCTTAGGTGTTTTTGGTGATTGTGTAATTTTGATCATGGAGATTCTATATAGAGATTATGAGAAAAGTCACTCAGAATGTTCTTTCTTTGTTCAATGTCGACTATTGTAGTAGTAGTGAGAGTCCGTCCTTCAACAAAGTGGGGAGGCTCCGCCCCTCCCAAACAAAAAATTGGGAATTGTCTCTTTCTTAAGGCATTTGTTCCTAGACTTCTGGCTACCAAACACTAAGGTTGCAATATCTGGTTTTGTAGAAATTGAAATCTCCAGTATGGTGGATGTATGATTGCCAAACACCACACTTAATAGCATGCTCATTTTCAAGGGTTTTTTTTTTTTTGTAAAATTGAATTCAAGGAACTAGTATTGTTGACTGGTAGGAAGGAAATTTCACTTCCTATTTGTTGAGGCTAATGATTTAGCCAATTCTCTTGCTAAGGTGATTCTTTTGAGTATTTCACTTTTCCTTGTGTAGACTCTTATTTGTACAATTTCCTCTTGGTTTAAATATGTATGTGCAACAACTAAGAGGATTTTATTCCGCATGCATATATATGGTTTTGTTTTAATGATTGCTTTGTATGTGTCTTGGTTCTTTTCAGTTTTTATTTTTCATGCTTATTGTGGTCATCTTGTATCAATGCACAAGTTGTCAGTTGTCTTGCATTAAATCTTCTTATTGCTTTAAAACGTTCTCTTTACAGGTTAAATCTTGATATTCTCTTATTCCAGGTGCCATTTGCCAACCTTATATATTGGGATGGAATACATGCGGACACACAATTTTAAGCTTGCTGATCAGGTTGCACATATTGTAGACTCCATTGCAGTTGCAATCTCTAATGATAACATAGTTGGATGTATCAATTTATTTGCATAATTTATTTAACCACTGTTACCAATTCAGTGAGTTTGGGCTCTGAAAAGCAATTATTAAGTGCAAAAAGGTTCAGTATTCTTGTCAGAACTAATAATGTCTTGTTCCTTTCTGCATCTGTCAGATCCATGAAGACACATGTTTAACACTTGTTTTGCAAATCAGCTCAATTGTTCATTTAACTCACATTGGTCAATGAAAATAAAATGTCTTTAATTTAGACTATTTTAGCTGACAAGCTATGTTATGAGTGTAGGGCCCAAGAAAATAGATGTTTATCATTGAATTTGAACCTATTGTGATATATTATGATGCTATCATGGTATCGTTTAATATTTTCTATAATAATGATCCTGATTTCTTTCTCCCCCCTATTTTTAATTTTTATGGTCACATGTTTTTTTAGCCTTATGGTTCTTTCTTAGAATCTGATATCAATTCTCATGTGCCTTGGGATAAAACAGTAAATATAAAAATCATTATTTGTATGTTTATCACCAAAGCCATTTATCTCATTTATCTAGGATGGGCCTTGTAAAATCTGAAATAACCTTATAGAATCCCTTGTCGAGGAACTGTATAAGATGAATTAATAATTTTTTTTGAAAGGTATCTATTTTCTTCACAAAATAAGAAAAACTTTACAGGAACACAAAACTGGACAAACCTTGCCCACCACCCCTACAGCTCAAGATAATTACAAAAATCTATTAACAAAATCTGAAGACATATTGAGACCCTGCCATGCCATTTTATTAGATGCTGACTTCTCAGCTCTGGGAACCCAAGAGACAGTGAAACCATTCGAAAAAATTGAGTGCCGAACCCTCTCCAATTATAAAAAAAGATCCATGGACAAAAAGAGCCCGAACCCAGCCAATTATCACATTGGAATGTCCTTTTAAGATACCCCTATTAGCTCAATTCCTCCGTCTCGATGACCCTCTCCAAAGGGCATGTAATTCAACTTCAATAACTGAGCAACTGGGGAGAGGGCCAGCAAAAGAAGTCCGAACTCTCCCATATGGTCTCTAATCACTCCACCATAACCAGCCAAAGCACATTCCCGCACACAATTGCCGTCAAAGTTTAGCTTGAGGAAACCCAACCTTGGAGTAAGCCAAGAGGCTGGTTGTGGAGAATCCGAATCCAACTTTCCAAATTCAACTGAAGCCAAGTCTCTACAAATGTCAGAAATGTTCATCCCCCGATTTTGCTTAGAACCCAGAATCTACTAAGCAACTTTTAGTTTTACTAACTCAATAACTTGAGCTTCAGAAGACAACTTCCCCTGAAATACCCTTTTGTTTCTCTATAGCTAGATAGACCAAACAATGCTCGGCAACATCACTTTCCAAATATTTCTGTGAAAAGAACTGCCACTAGGATCACCTCTTTGGTGCACATTGCATGCCATGTTGCCGGCATACAAAAGGCAATACCCAACAACTGGTAGAAATGAGACCATATCTGTATAGCAAACCGGCAATGAAGAAAAAGATGATTCACCGACTTCGCATCCGATAAACAAATAAGACAAGCATCGACAATTATCATCCACTCATTTCTCAAATTATCGATCGCCAAGATCTTCTCAATTCCAGCAAGCCAACCTAGCACATTCATCCTTAGAGGAGCCTCACCCTCCCAGATTTTCAGATGAACCTAAGGAACCGCCCCCGACCTCGTCAACTTTCTACAGAATGATTTGACATGAAATTCCTCCGCATATTTGGTTCCCAAATTCTTTTCTCACTACCAATCCTTGACACAAACACAATTTAGAAGGTGCATGACAAAAATCCAATCGTCCACCATCCAGTCCTTCAAACCCCTCTTGAATTGCAGGCACCAAGCAATATTATGATACTGGATTTGTAGCAATCCTTGGCCGTAGAGGTTCTGTTAGAAGCAAGGGAGAAAAGCAGGGGAAGAGTAGATGCACCCAACCATTGTCATTCCGAAAGGAAACATCAGAGCCTGAGTACACCCGGAAGCCTGTCTACAAGACACCAAAATCCGCCACCCATTACTCTCCAATGCACACTTTCTAATAATAATAATCTTCCATCATGTTGCCCTTTCCTCTTTTTCTCATGTATTTTTTTCGTTCTCTCTCTCTCTCTCTCTCTCTGCCTCTCTTTCTCCCTCCATTCCTCCCCTATGCATGCGGATGTGTGGGGTGATTTTGGCACTCCATTTTTTGATAGGTGGCACTTTCTTTGTCTTTTGCACACTTGTCATTATTTGAATGGTGAAATTTTTTATAGTTCCTACGTTAGAAAATGGAAGTGTCATTTTTTGTTAGGCTAGCGATCCTCACACGGACATTTTGTGTATACAGACACGGGTTTTACCGTGATGCCCAATTTGCACTCCACCTGCTGTACCGAAGAAAAAAGAATGCCAAAATTCATGAACAATGCAATCGGCTAGCCGAAATTGCAAGTGGGCTCGCCAAAATTCATGAACAGTGCAAATCGGCTCACCGAAATTCACATGAACAGTAAAAATTAGCCCATCGAAATTTTACTCTTCATGCGAAGGGTAAAATCGAGAATACACTAAAACTCGTGTCGCTAAACACAAAATGCCCGCGGTGGATCGCTGGCCTTTTTGTTAAGGTCCCAAAGTTTTAATTTTTTCTAATAGTGGAAAATCATTGGGTTAGATTAATGAGTTGTGTAACTTGGCTTGGGTGTTGGTGGCTGTGAGGGGGGGAAGGTATGTGACGAGGCCATGGTGTGCCCCATTTGGTGGTGTCTTCAAATTGTTATTTGAGGGCCTCTATGTGGAGTTGAAGTATATAGGTTGTTTGGAAAGGTCTTTAACAAGCAGTAACTGTTTTGACTCATTGCATATTCAGTGTCTTTCAAAGTTGTTGTTGTGAATTGACCAATTTTGCTTCTTTCGTGAGAGGGGGGAAGGTATGCGATGAGGCCATGGTGTGCCCCATTTGGTGGTGTCTTCAAATTGTTATTTGAGGGCCTCTATGTGGAGTTGAAGTATATAGGTTGTTTGGAAAGGTCTTTAACAAGCAGTAACTGTTTTGACTCATTGCATATTCAGTGTCTTTCAAAGTTGTTGTTGTGAATTGACCAATTTTGCTTCCTTCATTGCGAATTCAGTATCTTCCAACTTAATTGAAACAATTGCTACATGTTAGTAAGGAGCTGTTTAGATTCCTCAAATCACTTTCCATGTACTTGCACTCCCTTTGGTTTTTGTTTTGCCTTGTTTTTAACCTTTTGACACTTTCTAATGAATTCCTAATAGATTTCCTTTTACTGTCAAGAAAAAATTGTCTGTTCCTTAGATATAGATATTTTCATATGCTAATCATATTTTAAATCTAGCAAACATTATGAGATAGTACTTCTTTATCTGCGTAACTATGATGTAGTTTTACTCATGCTAAAATCCTGAATGGACTTCGTCTTCAGTTTTTCATGCAGGCAAAAACAATTTGTCCTTCTGACCCCTTTGTCTATAATGAACTTGGTGTTGTTGCTTATCATATGAAGGAGTAAGGAAAATTTCCCCTTTTGGAGTTTGATTCTCTCATTATGTATATTTAATTTGTTCTAGGATGATGGTCCTAAGTAACTTATATTATTTAGTATGATGAAATTACAAGAAGGCAGTCGGTCCGTATCTTCACCTACTTGCCAAATCTTTCTTAGAGTTCTTTTTCCTTTTTTGCCCACATGATAGGGTAATTGGAAAAGAAGAACTCATAAAGCTGACTCTGGCTAGATGGGATTATTGGGTGATGAAATTATAAACTATTTGTGTTTGGAAGAACTTTCAAATGTTCTGCATGCAGAAAATGGGCAGCAGTGACTGACAAAATCTACTTGGTAGTTATGATTGTACCTACATGTCCAGACACCATCATATAGTGATAAGTGATAAGACCACCACCATCATCATCAAATCCATTTTCCCATCCACCTGATAGCAAACCATGAAACCAAGAAAAAAAGGGTAAAGTCTCTTGACAAGTTGATGTAGTTTTTATTCCCTGATTTTAAGTGGTCAAGAACTATAATTGGGATTTTTATCGCATCTTTGCACATGCCAGTGCAGAAATGATGGCATATTGGCATACATTGTTTATGTCTCTTGCCTTCTAACTGCAACTAATCATGGCCTATGGCTATGTTATCATACAAATAATGTTTTATAAATATGCTTTTGCTATGAACTTATATTTTGTTTTTCTTTTTTTATGAGATTTCCTTGCACTCTTATATGCATTAGTTTTTGTGTCTCTATTTCCAATAGTTTCACAAAATCTAAAAAGATACATCTATATATCCTTGCGTTTAGGAATTAATGAACTTTTTAGATTTTTAAGAGGTGGACTCTACATGTCTCACATGGCACCATTTGTTGTCATCCTTATCATTTGCATTCCACTCAACTGTCACAAATGAATCCAAGGTTACTGTAGCAAAACTGCCAAAATGCTTTTTCTTTTTGTTAAAAAAATCATTGTTTTAGACAAGACGTGTACATGAGAGAAATAGAGGGGGGTCCAATAGTTAGGAGGGAGAGGAGTCCTCAGTTGCAAATTTTGGCCAAAATATGATATTTCGGCCGACAATTTTCAATTTGGAGTTTTGAGCAATATATAATTTTTTTTGGAAATTCTGGCCATTATTTGGAAATTTCAGCTGAAAATTTTCAGTCCTGACATGGTTCAGTAATTTCTCAACTGAAATTTGTAACTAGGAGAGTACATACCTGAGGAAAGAGATGAAACTGTACCAAAGGTCGAAGATAGAATTAATGCCAATTGAAGATCGAAGATGAAATCGATGCCATATGGAAACGGGAGATGAAATCGATACCATATGGAGATGGGAGATGAAATCGGTGCCAAAGATAGTTGGTGATGAAGTTATCACCAAACAGTTGGAGATGAAATTCACTCCAAAAGGAGACCGGTCTGCTCTTGATCTGAGAAAAAAAGAGTAGAACGGCTCCAAAAGGATATGGGTCTGCATTTGATCTGGGAAAAGAAAAAAGTGGTAGAAATAGGAAGAGAGAGAGAGAGAGATGACCGATATTGGATTTTCATCGAATGTCAACTAAGTAGGGAGATCCAAAAGGGGAGGGAGGGAGGGAGAGAGGTTTTCAGAAAACCAGATGGTGATGAAATTAAGAGAGATGATCGATACCTGTGTTGATAAAGAGAGCGAGGAAGAGATCATTTCTGAGAGAGAAGAAAAGAGGAATAAGGAACCAATGTGGTTTTCTTCCCCTTCCGTTTGTACAAAAACCGCAGATTTTTAGTTCCATGTGGTATTGTATGGTAACTGCAGATTTATCTTGGATCGTTGGATTTCTTCGAAGACAAACTAAATAGGTAGTGCAAATGGTGCACAGATCCTTATTTTATATAATACACACACGCATATATTAGCAACAAGATATTCTTATCAGTATATTTATCTTATGTTGGTGTCAGTAGAAATTTATCAATGTACAAGTTCAATTATTATTGTGCTTTCAGGTATCAAAAAGCTGTGCAGTGGTTTGAGAAAACTTTGGCTCATATTCCTTCATCACTAAGTGAAATGTGGGAGCCAACCTTGGTGAATCTTGCACATGCATTGAGGAAGCTAAGGTGAGTTCTTCTAGTAAGGGTTATGATATCAGTGTTCATTCTGATTTTGTAGACAGAATATTACCAATATATAGTAGTTTTCATTACATTTTTAGTCATTGTCTCTCATTACACCACTTCATATGAAGGTCTTTTGGTAAAAATAATGTTGCATGCATCATTACAAGCACTTTAGTTTTACCATTAATGGTGCATACTTTGGAGTCTCTTTACTAAGCTTCGTGAGATTGTAGATAAATATGTCCTTTTAGTAAATTCTTTTGATTGTGTTGTGTCCAGTCTATGAAGGCTTATGGGAATGTAACATGGCCTTATACGCCATTCTTCTTATGTGTTTATTTGTGTATATGGAAAATGAAAATGAAACTCTTTTATTCGATTTCATTTGTTTTAGACTTGGGAGATTGATGGCCCAAGAACAGATTCTGCAGCTGGAGGATGTCAGTATGGGTTACTTCTCCATTGCATATTGAGGCATGAATTTGGAGGAACTGTTCAACATGCTAAGAGGAAATCAAGTATCTTTTATCCAATGAGTTATGTGGTTGATTCTTTATGGACATCAGTTCCTGCATTTTGACATATTCAGATGTGTTGGGATAAGGAGAAGTGCTTAAAGAGCATAATAAAGAGGAAGGTCTTAAATAAAGGAGAGGATTTGCCTTGTGAGTATCATTAGGAGTAATAAAATCCAGATCACCCTCTTGCCCATTGCACTTTTTGCAGCAGGTCTACAGTCCAGTTTTTTTTTTGGGACTATTCGGTATTGGTGCTTAGAAGAGATTGTGTGAAGGGGTGAGGATTTCATCCTCCTGACGAAAAAGAGAGAAGTGGGGGGGGGGGGGGGGGGGGGGGGGCGGCGGCACGGGGCATGAAGTTTTGAGGGATGAGAGATGGCAGTAGAGGACATTCTCATTTGGCAATAATGGATGTTTAATCACTTGGGTGAATGTCAGAAAATAGTTTGAAGGACTACTGTCAACAGATTTACATAGTGAGTCAGTAGTAGGATGGAGAGCACTTCTGACAGGTTTTCTAAACTTTAATGTCAATGGAGCCACTAGAGGAAAATCAGGGCTGTTGGGAATTGGAGGGATGCTTCATGAGTTTGATAGGGGGAATTATATTTCGTGAGCTCAATGGTGGAGTCATATGAGGCAGAATTGTTGGCAATCAAGAAATCATTGAATCTTTTCAAGGAGCAGTTTTCATAAGAGACTTATTTTCGACAGCAAGAAAGAAAAAGTGCTAGCGGAAATTACGGAAAAAGCAAGAGAAATCAAGGAGCTGAGGGCATCAATAGAGGTCCTTTCATCAAATTAGGAGGTCAGCAAATGCTATAGTGGATTACTTGGTGAACAAGAAGTTGAAAAGGTTGACATGTTTTGAGTCTTCTTTAGATTAGAAGAGATGTTATCAGGCAACCGATATACATAGGTGTCTTCATGTTTATATTATGGTGTCATACCATATGGTTCTTATTTACTGCTCAATGGCTATGCCTCTATTTGGATTTGTAAAGTTGCTATCCCTCTATTTGAATGAAAATTTTGCTATATTTTGAAAAGAGAAAAATCTTAAGATTGTTTTGATTGGTAAATACCACCTTTCCCTGCAACTACAAAGTACAAATTGGAAGACTACTGAAGCACATTCACGTTATTGAGGTCAGGTTTGATTCAGTTTTACTTCATAGTATGTGGGAGACCACTGACAATAGAAGTGAGGTACTTCTCAAGCTTCACTATGTGCAACTATGAGATTTTGTTGTCTATGAGAAATAGTATTCTAGATTTAAATTTTGTTCCCATGTCCTTACTCCTTAGTTAGGGTGTGATATTATTGAGGGGTGAATAAATATTCCTGGATTTTAAAGCTTGGAACATTCTATCTACAATTATCTACTACAAATTTATACAGCATATTTCGCATATTAATTTATTTGGCTACTATATATAAATATTAACATTTCTTTCGTGTTATCTGCTTCACTCTTATAGGAGATGATGATGTTGACAACAACATTTCAGATTTTGTTATTAAACTGATGTAGGAAAAAGGGATAGGGTGATCCTAAATGCCTAATTTGGTATCCTAAAGATTAAAAGAGATGAAAATAATACTCTTTAAGCTAAAATGAGTTGAAATTAAACAATCAATTAAAATATACAATTAATTAATATAAGATTTAATACAGATAATCATGCAAATGACATCTCAGAACATGATATAAACAAATAAGGATGGACTGGAATAGTTTTGAAGGTAATGGGCACATGTGACTTTAAATGAAATGTATATCGTTTAAAATAAAGAATAAGAGGGTAGGCTGCGACTAAAGAAGGAGGCGAGGGGTATGGAAAAGGAAACAAAGGGCGTACGGCAAAACAAAAGAATGGGTTTGGGGCTCACAAAAGCAATAAGAGGAGTTTTGGATGGAAACGGCGGCAACAAAGGGGAAGATATAGGAGTGGCGACAAGCAGGTCTGGGTATAGGAAGGTAGCAGCAGCAAACAACAGCAAGGGGATGGGCTTAGGAGTGAAACGGCAACAGTAGGAGTGGATATTTGGAGGGAGCAATAGCCTAGGATGGAGCTTGGGTTGGTGACGACACAAATCTGGGTTAAGGAGAGATGAGCGATGACTGATAGGGGTATAGCAGGGGGTGGTGAAGACCTTAGAAGGGCCTAAAGGGGGTGGCGAAAAGAAGAAGAGGGAAAAGAAGGGGCAGCGACAAGATCTGAAAGGGTTGGGCTGGTTTTGGTGAAACAGCAGCAAATCTGGGTCATGGAGAGGGTGGCGATGGCTGTATGGATCATGGGGGATGCTCGGAAAGTAGTAGGAAGGGAGTTGGATGGTATAAGGTTTTTTTTTTTTTGAAAGATTTGGATGGTATAAGGTTTGGTCACGGTTATGGGAGAAAATAGAATAAAGAAAAACAAGAGAAGGAAGAAGATAGAAGAAAAGAGATAGGAAGAGAAGAAGAAGAAAGAGAGAAGTAGAAAAGGAATACCTGAAGAAGATGTGGAGAGGACAATGAGAAGAAGTTGGCTTCACACCAAACCCTCAAGGGGAAGTCACACCATGCACAAGTTAATGGAGGAGCATTCGTATTTCTCAGTGTTTTTTTTCTGTTCTTTCCATCATATTCTTCTCTGCTGCTGGAGTGTTATAAAAACCCTATAACATTAAGTGGTGGCTGGGCCTGGCTCAAAACTGGGCCCAGGCCCAGCTGGGCTGCTCTGCATCAGTAACACTTCTATGGTTGAATATTATTGCTCTCTTACGAGGTTTAGTGGGTCTCAATGTAATTCCAAATGCCAATTTAAACCAAAGAGTATTTCTGGGTAAAAGAGAGAAGCATATTTGCGTAAGTATCGTTAATGTTTACAAAGTACTTAGTCTAAAGTTGGGTGCACGTACGCAGTATCTTTTTCCTTTTTTTTGAAAGATTAAATGAAATAAGATTAAAATGAAAGGGAATACAAGAGTAGGAGACAGTTCTGCTTTAAGAGAAGAACATAAGGAAAGATAAAGACAAGGAAACAAATAACTACAAAAGAGGAAGATATCCCTGCCCAAGCAAGATGATCTGCCTCTTCATTAGCTGAATGATGTCTCTTTCTCACGGATAGCCCTCTTGAAATAATATCTCCAATCTCAAGAATCAGATCAGATAATTTCCAAGGAAAAGTTGAGAGGAGCACCAACTGATACACTCCTGGAATTGTTGATGTGATTTTTAAAGTCTGATTGCAATTATCTGGTTCGGAGATCTTTGGGAGACAAGGAGAACAATTTCAATCGTTTCCTTCAATTATTTTAAGGCAATTTACAAGTTCTTTAGGGAAGCAAGTCTGTTAGAGGAACTGAGTCTACCTCCAAGGCCTGATAAAATGAGGTCTGTATGCTGTGCCTTCAAGTTCCTCTAACTAAGAGTTGGTCATATTGGGGTTTCTTCTTGACCATAGAAATTGAGATGCTTTAACTGTGGATTTGGGTCTTAAAGCATACTGGTGTGAGCTGTTGGCTTGCAAGTAATGTTAGAGTGGGGTGCATGCAGAGTTTTTGAAAACCCATTCCTCATTCAGATTTACTGGACAAGTTGCTCAGCCTTATGGATATTGCATCTTGAAGCTTCTTAAATTGAAGTATACTGATTTGTTGCCTTCACAGAAATTGGATTTGATGAAGAGCTGATTAAGCAGGTTGCCCCCAGGGAAATGGTTCTTGTTGAATCAGGAAAGATATTTTTGGGCTCATATCTCTCTCAGTACCTGTCTTCTGGTAGGATGTTATGTTCGAGCAATGATGAAACATGTCTCACCCTGGTCAAGATCTCTATGATACCTCAATGTGGAGAGGGTTGCACTTTGATTGGTGGATCTAATTATTAAAATAGTTGGCGGTTCCTCACTGCATCTTCTTGTAGTCTTTTATGTAGATTCAGCCAGATCTAGGTGAATATACTCATGTTCTAAATAATGTTAAGGGAATTGTTATCTTTCAAAAAAAAAAATTTGCAGGGAATTCTGGAAACATCAATAAGCAGCCACCCACAGTTACTTCCCTGGGTTCTGTGAGCGAATTCCATCGACTCATGCAATGAGGTCTAGACTATCACTTCCAACTGTGCTATTACACCTTTTGGGAAGCATGTTAGGGTGTTGTACAGGTGGCATGTTGGTTGACCTTATCAAAGACATTGAGGCTGCATTCTCATGTTTATTGGCTGAACGGGGCAGTAGATTATCATTAGCCACCAAATGCTTTGAGCATGCATAATGCATGTAATTGTGTTGTATAATGAATATGCATTATATTGTATAGCTCATGCTTGATATGCATTATTCAGAGAGAGAAAAATGGACTGTGCTCAGCTTGATTTCTAAGCAAACTTGAGCTTGAATGACAAGGCAAACTTGAACCCAGTTTAACCGCTATTCAAGCAAGCTCTTGGCTAAGTTTAGGCTCCTAAAACCAAGTTGCTGGAATCAAAGTTGCAGGGTATATCAAGTAGTATTTCATTTTATGCTCATTTTGATTTGTGAGGATATTGAGTCATATTTTGTACTATGGTCAACTGACTTGGTTCTGATTGTTGCTTTGTGGCTTTTGATGTTTAAACTTAAAGCAGGAAGAATTTTAATTTGTTGTTCTTGATGCTTAAACTGATGAGGATAAAAAACATTTGCTTGTTAGGATGTACAATGAGGCAATCTCTTATTATGAGAAAGCACTTACTCTTTCAACCAAAAGCGTGAGCACTTATGCTGGTTTGGCATACACATATCATCTACAGGTATATGGAATTATTTCAATCACCAACCTTATATTCAACAATCTGTATTGAGAAGAAAGTAAACGTAAAAAATGCTTAATTGTCTATGATTGATCAATCAGCAATCTGAAGCTATAATAGGCGAAAATAAGATGAAGTACTAGTTCTTTTTTTGAAGGTAGAGAAAGAAGGGACTTTATTTACAGGTGTTACATGAATAACAAAAGAGAAGTGGGAGGTTCATTTAGGAACTTCAGCTGCCATTGAGAGTAGTTAAATGGAAGTAGAATAGTTTTGTTGCTTTAACTGGTTTTGCTGAATCCCTTGGCTATTGAACTTTCTGCACATGTCAGGGATACGCTGAAACTTCATGAATTTAGATACTCTCAAGTGTGCACCCTCAAGGTAGAACTTGTAGCACTATCCAAGGCACTGTATCACTACCTTGTAGTCACAGGTTTGTGTCATGTAACAAAAAGAAGTCAGCAGTGCAGCTTTGTTTCAGCTCGACTCAATTCAATCTGATCTGTTTATATATTTGTTTGGCATTTTAAATTTGGGTCAGGTTTCTGGTCATGAATGAAAATTCTTAACCCAATTTGAAGTTAGGCTGGTGCGTGTATTGTGTGTGTGCACATGTGGGTGTGGGCACCGACATGCACGTACGTGTGGATGGATGGGTGTGTGAGCTGTGCGTTTGTGCATGTGTGCGCATCTGGGTGTGTGCATGCACATGTCTGCATGTAACAGGATATCATTGATGCCATTCATTTTCTTAAGTTTGCGGAGGAACCTATATAGATTATGTAGATGACTTCCTTTTAAGCATGAAATAGTTCTTTAGAATTTCTATGTCTTGATGATTGTGATATTCTTGTGCAGGATAACTTCAATGCTGCAATTACATATTATCATAAGGTAAACTGCCACAAACGACATTCAAACATGACTGGAGATTCATGGTTCTTTTTGTATTTCCTCAGAAACCATCTTACTCCAGTAATGGGTACTCTCATGAAAAAGAGACTGACTTGTGCTTATTGGTTGGGTTTTGGAACCAGGCTTTGTGGTTGAAACCTGATGATCAATTTTGCACAGAGATGTTAAATGTGGCACTTACAGATGAATGCCGCCGTGGCACCGACCAGAAAAATGATAACCGTCGTAGCCAAGTCCTTGTTTAACTGAGGTTTAACCTCGCATGTGAAATGTACATTATAGCTGCCCATGTATTGCAGATAATTGATGGCTTTTGGCGCATTGGTAGATGTTCTTTATTTGCTGATGTATTTAGATAGAGAAATGTAAAATTCTATTTATAAAATAAAATGAATCAGATGTAAGGTTTTTTGTTGTTTTCTGATTTTCTATTGGTGAGTTTGTTGTAATGGTTGAATATCATCTGTTGCAATTCAAGGATTGAGAATCTGTCGATCTGATGTGAATGATCTTTTGAAGAGCCTGTGTGAGCTTGTAATGGTTGAATATCATCTGTTTGATGTTGTGATTATCCTTTCTTCTCATCAATTCTGTTGTTTAAAGGTCTCTCATTTCTGCATGGTGTTTTGCACTTGCAGTTCTTCTATTGTTCATACTAGTTCCCTACTTATTAATTTTTTTTTTTCTTTAATAGCTCAAATTGAGCAATATGCAGGATGTGCCTGGTTATCCTTTTATATAATGGCAACCTTGGATGAAAATATTATACGTTTGAATTGCGATGGTTAATATTAGATTGAAATCATCCTTTCTTGAAGTGAAGATAATCAAGTTCAATCCTGTTGGATGTGTTGATCCCACTGTTTACATTGACAAATGGGACATTGAGTGCCAACTTACGAGTATAAACTACAATTCTGGTTTCTTGGCTACTGTTCATGGGTTTCAATTTTATGAATGCCATGTCCGGCTTATGCTTGGGTTCAACTTGAACTTGGTCTATTTCAGCCTTAATTTATCTGTCTAATCTTATTATTGTCAACATCACAACCACTTTAATTATTGTGTTCAGTCATAAGAAATGAGTTGATGAGTCAGATCTAATCCTTGTATTTGAAAGTTGAAACAATATGCTTCTGAAGTTTTGAATTTTAAACTATGGTCCAAGTTAGGAACTTAGGATGTATAACATGGGTATCTTCACCTCCACATTGGAGGTAAGACTAATCCTACGAACTCCACACACACCTATTAAGTTTAAAGGGAGTCGTCTGTTGGGGTTAAATGTGAATTGAATTCAAAATCCGGTTTCATGAGGGGGCATCTTGACCGTCAGGCCAACACTTTTTCCCCACTAGTTACAAACTGGATTGGAAATCTCGCAAGAATCAATTGAACTAGGACTACATTAATAGTATATCATCCCTCTTTAAAAAATCCAAGATACTAACCGAGGAAGATAAAGAAACTTTCTACTGAAGACAAACTCAGAATTTAATACTAAGAAATTTTCATTGTAAGGTGAAACTTACAATAATCTAACACTACAAGATACTCTCCCCTAAATTGAATAAAGAGGAGACATTGTATCATCATAATCGAGGCCATTATCTTATAACTTTATTTCTCTTATTTTTTAGAAAACATTATATAAGAGCCATTCACAATTGAATACTGCTTTTCTTCCACCAACAACTAAAAATGATTCAGAAAGATAAAATACTTAGGTACAGACAAATTTAGATGCTCTATTGCTATTAGTATTAGATCTAGACAATTTGTAGTATCATCAATCACCAATTGGTCCTCCATCACTCTGTGTCTTGTTTTTGTGGAAACTGGTAAACAATGGTTTGAGGAATCCAAGCTCTAAACCATCAAGTATGAGCAGTACTAATACGAACTATCAACCACACCTATCTCGGGTATCTCTTCTGAATGCATGAATTAGCAGAGTATTCTTGATGGGTCACAAATGGTCAGAAAAGCGAAAAAACCATGGAAGTACGAAGGCGATCACCAAGCATGTCATCAGCAAATTGCAGAACAGCTGACTGAGGCAGCATCTTCCCCTAACGGAGGAGCTCCTATCAAGGACGGTTGCCATGTCCATCTCCTTCCACTCTGTGAATCTGTTGTCTCCCATCCCATTAATGTTTTTTGCAGTCTCACCACAAATTTCACAGCTCCTGCAACACCATTAGAGGACCAGTTATCAGCTTATCCTATAACATGCCGACTACTTATACCATGGACAAAAACAGAACAGCAAGAAGCTGCCTTCAGTAGTTTGCAACCCCTCAAATACTAATCTGATTTAGATACAACAACAACTAAATATTATTTTCCTAGTATCATTGGATTGATTGGAAGTGTATATATAATTGAAAAAATGCCATATCTGCATTTCTGAAACCAGCTAGCATGTAAAATCAATGGCTATGGATCCAGTGATGACTCTTATCAATCTATCCCGTAGATGGGAAAGGGTTGGCATGAGGAACCTCAAATGGAGAGTTGGGACAAAACACGAAGTTGATTACAATCAAACAAGGAAAAACATATTGATTATATCTGATAATCCTATGGTATGGCTGAGTGAGCCGTATCAGTCTTTAAAAAAATTACAATCTGTGTTCTTCAATCTACATTTTCAATATGGTAATCTGTACTCCATTTTGCAATGCAGCTCACTAGTTCTTTGGTTATATCCCTAGGCATGAGTGGTAACAATTACCTGTTGCCTTTCACCTTAAACCATGTCTCAGCACAGTGCTGATGCACAGTCCCGATTTCTCCTCTACAGCTGCAGCCAAGCTGGATCAAATCCGAACGTGGGTCTGCTTGGCAAGGCCAACTTAAATGACAGATCCTGCAGACCTTGTCAATCTCCCCTTCCTCACCATTCAATCCTCCACCATTGCATTTGTCGACGTCCACCATCGGTGCTTCCACCCCTAACTTACTATCCTCCAACACATTGGCCTCATCTTTGGAATCGAGAGAGACACACTCTACTACAATTACAGTATCTGGCATGACTACATCCGACAAATCTCTGCTAATTTCATTAGAATTTACATCTTCACCGTGATGATATTCGCTCTCTCCACAGATAACCTCGATGACAGTATCCGATGCGATCAGATTCAACGAATTCTGACCCATTTCAATTTCTGATGAGATCACATTCGGTGAACTCTCGCTGCTTTCTAGTTGAGGATGCACTTCATTATCAGTCGTTCCTTGATCCATTTTTCATTTGCTCTTTTGAGTCTCTGGTGCGACTACTTTCCAACAAATATCCCAAGTGCTTAAATAAAATCCTTTCATAGCCACCAACAGACCATCCAGACCCGTGATCATGTCCTCTGTTTTTTTCAAAACAAATTCTCCGAAAATTTCTGTATACACTATATGAGTTTAGACTGTCATCCATGTACGTGGGCTAGTGGGTCTCCATACACGCCACGTGTTCTACTTTAATTAATAAAGAAACTCAACAAATGATCTTAACTCTTACAGTACGATAATGGCTGTGAGAAATTCTAAAAGGGTGGAGTCAGATCTTCCAGAAACTCTATATTTTCGTCCCTTGTACAGTTGTTAAAAAGGAAATTAGTGCAGCGAAGTTGCCGTTGCCGGTGCGACTCCAAAGAGAGAAGGATTTCACGAGGAAAACGCGTATGCTGTAGCTGGAAATGCGACGGGTTGGCGTCTAGTTTGGAGGGAGAGAGACGTAAGATGGAAAAAAGGAAGGGTTTCTAATTTCATTTTCATGACGTTGTAAAGACCAAGTGGAGATATAAATGTCAATTAAGAAGAAAAGAAGAAGAAATGGAAGAGAGAAGATAGACTTAATGACGATTGGTGTGGCTTTGATGGTTGAACCTGCAATTGCCATGGCAGCAAAGCGAAGCTTCTTCCAGTTCCCCTCCCCCATCAATTGACGAAGCACCTCTTCTTTTGATTTTGTTCTTTTTACTTCATTGAATGTTACAAAAAATAAAACAAAAAGAAATACCATCAAATTATTTTTTTCTAAGACCATGGTGTACAAGTCTATAGATAAAATTAGAGAGAGTGACTGTTTGGAGGAGTATAATGTTGGAAGGAACCACATTTCCTTTCAATATCGAACAAAGGAAAAAAAAAAAATTTCAAATCAAACCATAACAAATAGATTTATGTGATTTCGTTTCGGTATATCTACGGGTTCAAATCAAATGTAAGTATGAAAAAAAGAGACCTTCGTTACAATTTTAACTCTAATGTCTCTCACAAAAAATAGACTTAGAACAAAAGATAAAATGCAAAAATTACAAAATTGCCACTGATGCTTAACATGGAAATTGAACTCAAGACCGTCTCCTATTTTCAGAAGTGAGTTCTTGGCTATGACTCCAACTGCAGTGAGTTGTATTGTCAAACTCTTTGAGATTACTTCAATCTTTGTCTTGTTTCATTTTTAAATTAGATCATTGGATAGACATTTGCATTGTAGATACTTGATCCAGCAAAAACAAAGCCAGTTATTATTTGAAACTTGATTTAAATATTGAGGGCAGATAAGTGATTCCAACACAAAACTATAATTTGATATTTTATTATTATTTTACAAAATATAGAAATTTCAATAATTGATTTTTTTAGTGCTTACTCCAACAATGAAATCGGTTATATGTGTCTATCCAAGGACCTAATATAGAAATTTCAATAATTGATTTTTTTAGTGCTTACTCCAACCAGGGGTCCAAAATACGCTTCAGTCGATATTTCGACCGATATGCAAATATCGGCTAATAATTTTCTCTCTCATCCGATTTTTCCATTTTATTGCATTTCTCTCTCTCCCGATATTCAAAACCGTGAAAAACCGCAAAAAACCGTGATATCGGTTTTTTTTTAAAAAAAATCATATGAATTTTAAAAACCGATTTTTATGCATATCGGCCGATATGGTGACCGATATTCGGTTCGAATATCGGTTATATCGGCCGATAACCTTTTTTACTGTCCGATACATATCGTATCGGCCGATATCATTCGGCCCTGAAAAATCGATACATATCGGCCAATACGATATGTATCGGCCGCTATTTCGACCCATAACCCCAATAATGAAATTGGTTATATGTGTCTATCCAAGGACCTACTTGAATTGGTTTCTATTGACTGACCATGAGTGGGTTGCACCAAATACGCCTTGATTTTTTTAAAAATGCACTTGATACATTTCCTTTTTTAGTTTTTATAATGGCCGTCCATTTTAAGACGGGTGTTTTTTGTTAGAAAACACGAGATAAAGTGAAATTCCCACTTTATCTTTGCCCTTCTGTATGCAAATTTTAAGAAGAGCACAACAGTGCACCTATAATTATGAGCGGTGTATCTATAATTATGAGCGTGCACCTATAATTTAGAAATTAACTATAACCTTAGCGTGCAGAACCCATTTATAGTGGTGCACTTATAATTATGAGCGGTGTACATATAATTCTGAGCAGTGCACCTATAATTTCAAAATTAACTATAAGTTTGGCATGCTGAACTCATCCATAGCGGTGCACCTATAATTATGAGCGGTGTACCTATAATTCTTAGCAGTTCACCTATAATTTCAAAATTAACTATAATTTTGGGATGTATAACCCATCCATAGCGGTGCATCTATAATTATGAGTGGTGTACCTATAAACGGTGTACGTATAATTCTGAGCGGTGCACTTATAATTTTATTTTTTAAAAGGTTAGGAAGGATGAAGGGTAAAGTGAAATTTTCATATAATTTTTTAAAACCCGTGTCTCCTAACAAAAAAACACCTTTGTTAGTATGGGTGGCTATATAATTTACATTTTAGAATTTAGGTAAATCATTATAGAAAATCCAAGGTTTATCAACTTTGGATTTTAGAATTTAGGTAAATCATTATAGAAAATCCAAGGTGTATCAACTTTGGCGGAATCTCTACCGCATCAGTCTATATGGACGGGACCAAATAGAGCCTCCAAAATTTATTAACATCCAAAGTTCTAAGATTATTAAGATTACTTAAGATAAAATTTTATTTCTTCTTTGTCCATGATGATGTTTTTATGCATCTCATTTATACTCATGTGGGTATAGTTAGTTGGTTGTGTTTGGTCTCCTGCAGAGGGACGTGATGAGTTCGAACTCTTATGAATTAATCTGACGTGACCTGTTCTTAGTTTTTCAAATTTAAATTTACAGTGAATGGGTTTTGTTGATTTCCACCATTGACTTTAATGGTGTGGGACAAATCATGGTCCCACCACTAACTACTCTAATTTAATTTGGGTTTGCTCTAATCTTTTACTTACATGCTCAAATCTATTTTAAATTATTTTTCTTAATTTATTATCAATTGGAGCGATTCTTAGATTTTCTTGATGCAGTAATTTCTTATTTTATCTTTTAGTGTCAAGTCACTCATCTAATGTGACATTTGCAGCTCTACACTCTTTGTCTATTGTCCCTTCTTCACTGCTCAATATTCTACTTCAGAGAACACTGAAGGTCTCGTACTTGTTTTATAAACTTGTCCCTTTGACACTGTGGAATTGTCCTGTCACACAAAACTTCATGGCTTGTTTACATTTTCTCTAATTTGCTCTTATTCTATTAGCTATATTTAAATTTAATCTTTTAAGAGATTTTAAAATAGATCTCAAATGTCTAAGTCTATTGCAGTGATAAAATGACTTCTACTATCTCCCATCTCACTCATGTTGCATTTTATGAACTCTATTTTAATTGTATTAATTTTTAGACGAATACCGTCAAAAGTTCTCCTTCAAAATTCAAACTTATTGTTAGATCAATAGATATTTTATCCCTTAAAATTCTGAGATCCAAATGAAGTTGTTTAATATATTTTAACCTATCATGCTCAACTCAAGTGAGAAGGCTAGAAATGAGTATCAGTCATGAATCTAATAAGTTAGACTAATCCAACAATTTAATAATTTAGATTAAACATTTAACCTTGGACCCCACTTGACCCATATCTTCAAGCAAACGTCACCTTGGCATTTCGTCGTTCACCCGAGTACCCAAAAAATGTAACACAAGCAGCTGTTCAGCTCTATATATTTACTTATAACCTTCGAAAAATAAAAGGTTTTATGTGGAGGCTCTCTCTTCCCATAAACTTAAAAAGATTTGGATCACATAATTTTTTTTAATTCTTAAGGTGATCAATATATTTTAATTGAAATATTAGTCATTTAAATCTCTAAAAGAAAAGTAAATATACATTAAAGAAGTACATTAAGACTCATTTATTTTACTTATCTGGTTTTGTAAAAGAAAAATCGTTTGGGGACTTTGGATTCTACGTCGAGTAAGAAATACCAACGCAGCTCTCTTCTGTCAGCCTTCATATATAAATATATATATATTAGCAAGCCGTCCGGCCGTGTGGGCGGAAGAAGAAGGACAAGATGTGCAGTTTGGAGAAGCGTGGCCGCCTTTTCGTCCTCACCCTCACCGGCGACAGCGAGCACCGTCTCAGCCCCGACGTCATCGATTCCATCCATGAGGCTTTACTCCGTGTCCGAGCAGAATCCGTTCCCGGATCCGCTCTCATCACAACCGCCGAGGGAAAGTTCTTTTCCAACGGCTTCGATCTCAACTGGGCCAGAGCCGCCGGATCCGGCTTCATGGAACGCCTCCATCTCATGGTGTGTAAGTTCGAGCAGATCGTGATCGATCTCTTCTCCATGCCCATGCCGACCATTGCTGCTGTCTCCGGCCACGCAGCGGCGGCTGGATTCATGCTTGCGATCAGCCACGACTATGTGCTGATGCGGAAGGACAGAGGGTTTCTCTACATGAGCGAGCTCGACATCGGCCTCCCTTTTCCCGAATACTTTATGACTGTCATGCGGTCAAAGATAGCCGATACAGCGGCTCTGCGCGACGTCGTGCTTCGAGCATCCAGGATTCCTGCGGCCAAGGCTGTGGAGATGGGGATTATCGATTCGGCGCACGATAGCCCGGAAGAGACTGTCGCTGCTGCCGTGCGCCTGGGAGAGGAGCTGGCGGGGAGGAAGTGGGATGGCGAGGTGTACGCCGCCATAAGAAAAGCGTCGTTTCCTGAGGTCTGTCGTCAGCTCGAGTCGAAGCAGGATAACAAGACGACTGCAAAGGCTTCCCGCCTCTGACGAATCGACGATAAAGAAAAGATGGGAAAATCTGAAAGAGGCGTAAACAGGAGCTTCTGGTCCGGGAAATCCAAACTGTCCAGATGATTGCTTTGTTTTCCCCTTACCCATTGGATTTTCAAAGGTAAAATTTCCTTTTGCTCTTTCTATCGATTGTCACAAATATCCTTTTGGATATATTATGCTTAGCATATTGCAGAAAATAAAACTATCAAAAAAAAAAAAAAGATTTATTTATTAAAAGTCTACAAATTGCATAGATTTGGGATGCATAAAAGTTTAAATAACTATCGCAAACATATTATGATAAAACATCTTTGACAAATTGCTCTTATTATTTCAATAAAGTCAATGACCTAAATGAACGACATATGATATGGTCCAGGAATACTTGACACGTTGAAATTTAATAGTGGATTAAGCTGGAAATGATTTGTAGTTAGTGTAACAGTGTCCTAATGTAAATAAAATAAAATAAAATGTAGCACTGTAGCAGTGGTTTCTTAAGAGTAAGCCTCTAAAAATTAAATTATAAAGAGGTTTTTTTTTTTTTTTACTTTTTGAATAATGTAATTTTATGAGAGAAAATATATTCGGATTCCATTCTTACCATTCAACATATTTGGGGAAAATCAGCTTTCATTCTTGTGAACTCGACGTGTGAGCCTGAATCTGACTTATATGAACTTTAATAAACATTTAAACATTTTTGTCTATGATGTTCTCACTTTTTAAAGCCAAAGCCCATTTATATAAATAGATGAACTTGGGCTTCTACTTAATGCTTTTTCTTATATATAAAAATAATTAAGTAATCCATATCCCCCTCCAACCTCCATTTTATTTAAGCTCATCAGTTTAAATGGCCTAGATTAATATTTTTTAATTTAAAAAATGATTTACAAAATAAACAGGCTTTAAATGGATAAGCTCAGATTTATATATTTTAATTGGACAAACTTATACTTCGGTATTTAAAAACCATATGGGCGTAGGCTTTTATAAATATAAATGGGCTTCTGGACTTCTTTTTTTTTTTTTGGCAAAGTTCAACTCAAATTGGGTCAAAAATGGGCCCGAATCCATGGAAGCAATATATATATATATATATATATATATATATATATATATATATATATATATATATATATAAAGTTGTGTGCATATTGTTAAATTGGATATTATTAGAGAAAATGGGTTTATTTGAATTGGAAGTACGTAAAATCTGCATTTGCATTCCCATCATGCTATTGAATTCGTAATTAATGTCTTAAATGTAGACTATGTTTGCTTCTCATGGGAGCGTATGTTGCTTTTACGAGAAAATGAATTTCAACTAGAGAATAGATTTTTATGAGAATTCTTTTAAGAAAATGATTTGATTGAAATATATTTTTTTTCTATATTTATTAGTTAGCAAAGAGAAATTTGTTAATAAATGGGTTGAACTTTGTTAACTTAACTCAATTGATTGGTTTACTAAGTGGGTTTAATCATTTAAGTTTTGTTAGATATCTAAGATAGTTCTAGGGGTGAAAATCTCGGATGTCCCGAGTGATATGCAGATATACATTTCTCTCTTATTTTTTTTTTTTAAAATATCAGCTGTTTTTTTATTTATTTTTGGAATTAAAAAAAATGAAAGAAAACTTGTTTTTGTGAAAAAATTGAAACTAAAATCGAAAATGTCGGTAGATATTTGCCAGATGTGGACAAATATCGTCTTAGATATCAGTGGGGTCTATGACCGAGATGATTTTAAAAAAAAAAATGGATGATATTGGTGATATTGTGGCCAATATATCAGCCTATCAATATTATATGGCTGATATGATATATTATAGTCGATATTTAAATCTCTAGTTAGTTCAATTCATTTAGTAAATGAACTATCTTAACTACTGGTCAAATTAAACCGTTTAGGATTATTTTGGTTGAACTAACTCATTTAATGAATTATATGAGTTAGGTATGTGTCAAATTGAGTCAAATAATTTAATACATAAGTTAGAGGTTGAGTCAACTCAATTATAAACTTTACTGCATACTCAAGACAAGTTAACTTATTTAATAAATTATTAATATCATGTATGGTTGTATTGAATTGTTTAGATCGAGTCAATTTATTTAATAAGTGTATTTAAGTGGGTCAAGTTTGATATGAGTCAAGTTGAATTAAATTTTTAATAAATAGATTAAATTGGATTAACCCATTTTAATCTGACCATCTACTTAGATCAATTCAAACAGTTTAATAAATAAGATTCAATCCATTATCCATAGGTCAGATTTTTGAAACATAGTCCAATATGGTGAGCTTGGGCTTCCCAATGAACTGTAGACAGACTAAGACTTTTTATAAATACAAACAAGCGACAAATCAGGCATGTGAAAAGCCTAAGAATAGCTACGGGAGGAAAGAATCGTAATCAGCAGCAATAATGGTAGCCTGACATTCAGTAACTAAAAAAATCTGAAAAAAAAAAAAAAAAAAAGAGAAACAGAAGAAATCCAAGTAATATCTTGTCTCTGCGCTAATCTAAACAGTGAAAGGAATTATGGAGACCTATATGGGTCTATATAAACTTTTTGCCTCTTATTTTAGGAAGTGAGAGGTTGTGGGTTTGAACTTTTATGCTTTAATCTTGATATATCCTATGGGTAGTTTTCTCATCTTAGGAGTTTTACGCTGGGTATCCATAGTTTTTTACAAGTAAATTCAAAAAAAAAAATTATGAAGCAAGGAGTTCTTAGAAAATAATTGATTCTCAGAAAGAAAGAGAAGACTAATATCCATCTCTTCTATTCACCGGCCGGTGAGGCCTCATTCCACTCCGATCATCTCTTGATTCCTGAAGGTGAAAGGCAACTGTAGACTGTCCTTCAACTGATTTTTGTACCAAAAACAAATCGTAACTCGAGTATATGTCATCTTCGGATTAGAGATTTGTGACAATGTGAGCAAGACAACTTGAATCAAACCAAGGCTTCTCCATGTTGAGGGGCAAACATGACACTACATGTCTACATTGGGTTAGAATTTAGAAATATCATGTGATTTAAGGAGTAAGGATTTGGATTTCACTTTTCGATTTTGATCTCGCAATTTTTAGGATATAATAATGGGTCCAAAGGATGCAAACTCAAGTACCATGAATAGATAGTTGGCTAATGAAATCAAATTGTCAAATTCAAATATAAAGGTCTAATTCTAAATTGATAGAATAAATGGATTAGATGATGATGATGTTCCTATGATGATCAAAGATATGGATGTACATATTTAAAAGTGAAAGAGAAATAATCGGATGCAAAAAGATTGATCATAATAAGATTAGATTCTACATATCCACTATCTACTGAAAAATATGTGTACTTTAAAATTTTAAATTTTTATATATAAATGTTCGGATATATAGAACCTGACCTTATTATAGTTTCAGTTGTAAGAAACCTCACTCTTATAAGATCAACTTCTATATATGCACCATCAATGATCAATTGTTACATACTTACATCTTTTATCGGTACAAATGCCAATGTTGGTATGACCTATTCGCCTATAAATATCAATATCAAGCTAAATGTTCATAAACGGGCATACATATGTTCAACATTGGACATTAGCAATACTAGAATTGTCCATGGGTTCACATTTCGATTGAATTTGATGTAAGTAGACAGGTGAGCATGTTATTTGACTAACGGGCTGAGCTTCGATTTACTTTAGGTCATTTGATAATCAGGTGGGCTCAAGCTAAGACCCATTTAGGCAATTGTATCTATTTGAATTTAAAATTTATATTATTGCATATTTATAATTATCACTCTAAATATATAAATTAATCTCCAACATCACAACAAAATCATTTCATCGTTGCAAACTGCTGGGCTTGGACTTTAGCCTAAAAAGCCCAATAAACAATGGATAAACTTAGATTTTAAGAAAGGGTAATGATCCGTGCACCCTAAGATTTCACTATGGTGTACCACCTTTAAAAGGAAAATACCATTTTGCCATTTTTTTATTCTCTCTCTTCCCTCTTTAAAAAATCTTTTCTTTTTAAAGGTGGCACACTATGATGAAAACTCATGGTGCATGCATCATTATTTTTTAAGAATACAAATGAGTTTTTAACTTAGACATTTAAAAACCTGACAAAACAGGCATGTGAACAGGCCTAGGAATAGCTACGGGAGACAAGAATCCTAATTAATAACAATTGCTAATTTGCTAGTGCGAACAGACCCGGGCCGGCCCTGGCTTTAGGCCAAGTAGGCCACCGCCTAGGGCCTCCCAATGTGACTAATGGGCTGTAGAGCCCTCACTTGCACTGCTCTCAAGGTCTAAGGCCCCCACCAATGTACTTTGTCTAGGACTCTTGAGATTTTAGGGCCGGTACTGAACATACGTATTCATTTAATATCTTCATGTTATAGTTATGTCATTTTCCCTTCCATGAAAGCAGCGACTCCTGATTCTATGGATATAATAATCGCTTAGAGCCATTTTCTGTGATCGATTGATCAAATTCCATTCATCAACCTAATTACCAAGTAGTCACTTACAACACATGACATCAACTCTATGGCGATTGATTATGTGATAGATGCAGTCAGTGAGATTTGTGAGAATGATTGGCCTTGAAAGGTTTTGCCTATTTTTCTCTTTCAATATCCACCGCATGTTTATTCACTTATGTACTTACAGCTCTGGTGCCTTCTTATCTATTAATATATGAATTTTTTCAAAATATCCACCGCCTGCTAACAAACACCACTGCTTTTGACCTTATCCACAGAAGCCACGTCCGTTCATTTGCCAGTGATAGAAAGAATGCAGCATTATTGAAGGAGAGAAGATCAAAGCATACATACAACCAAATGGGATTTACAGGATGGGAAAAAACAAAGAGAACCACTCACCGCATCCCTTTCATTTGCTCATTTAAGCCATTCAAAATCTTAAACAAGCTTTCCCATTCAGGATGATGAGCTGCTTCCCTTGAAAAGAAGGAATAGACTCCTTTATTCACCTCTATCCAGCTACAACCTACAACTTTCTTCATTCCCTTCTCTTTCATGAGCTTCCTTATCATCCCCACATCTTCCCACTTTCCAAAGTCTGCCAATATATTAGACAGAAGCACATAATATCCTGGATTCTTGCTGCCGAGTTCTACCACTCGAGCTCCTGAATAAATTGCGATGTCTAAACTCGAATGAGTTTTACATGCCCCAAGCAATGCACCCCAAATATCAGCATTATCTTCGATTGGCATTTTCTGAATTAACTCCAAAGCTTGATCTAGCCTTCCCGATCGCCCCAGTATATCCACCATACTTGCAAAATGTCCCTTCTGTAGCTTTGACTCCAAAGCTTGTCATACTGTTAAAAACATCAATGCCTTCATCGACCAGTCCTCCGTGACTACAAGCAGACAAAGCCGCTGTGAAAGTGATTTGATCAGGATTGTCCACCCTCCAGAAGATTTCAAGAGCATTCTCCCCAAGTCCATGAAAGGCATACCCTCCAATCATGGTGTTCCAAGTAACCAAATTCTTCTCTGTCATCAGATCAAACACTCTTCTTGAGTCTTTGATCTTCCCACATTTTGCATACATGTCAATCAGAGCACTACCCACAAATGTCTCAGCCTCAAATTTGTTCTTCAATGCCCACAGATGGACTTCTTTTCCTTGTCGCAGACTGGAGATACCTGCACAAGCTGAAAGAATGCTTGCGACTGTAATTGGGTTCGGTTCAGTTTCTGTCATGATCATCTGTCTAAATGTATCAAGCGCCTCATTGAAATAGCTGTTCTGCACATACCCCACTGTCATTGAGCTCCAGGAGATCACATCACAATTCATTATTTTGGAGAACATTTCAACAGCATTTTGTATCGAGCCACATTTGCAGTAGGCAGAAATAAGAGCATTTCTTACTCTTCTATCAGATTCCAATCCATTCCTGCAAGAGTAAGCATGGATTTCTCGGCAGTAATCCAAGTACTGAAGATCAGATATTGAAGGGAGAATACTTGCTATGGTTATAACATCTGGCTTTAGGCCCGAATTCAGTAACTCCTCAAAAAATCTCATCGCTTGATCTGATAGGCCTTTCTGAGAAAAGGAAGAGATGATTCCACTATAAGTGATTACATCAGAGTCAAATCCCTTGAGCTTCATGCGCCGAAGAAGCTGGATGCTTTTGTCAAACTGGTCATTCTGAGCATAACTAGAAATAACAGCATTCCAAGTGCTATTATCAGGATTAACAGTGGTATCGAAAATCCAGCGAGCTTCTTCAATTTGACCAAACTTCCCATACATAGAAATAAGAGAATTAAGCACAGTAAGAGTGTTCTCATATCCATTTGCTATGACATAAGCATGTATTTCTCTAACCATTGCAACTGAAGAACATACCATCAATGCACTCACGGAAGTGACATCGTCTGGTCTCAACCCAATTCTGATCATTTCCCTTACTTTAAGCACGGCATCCCACTCAAACCCTTCTTGTATATATGCAGTAATGATTGAATTCCATGACACAGTATCCCGATGAGGCATTCTTTCAAACACCTCAATCGCATCAGGCAGGCTACCACATTTAGCATACATTGTGATAAGGGAATTGGAAACGAATACATCTATGTCCAACCCACTGTTGACTGCTAAATTGTGAATGATATTGCCTTTCTCAAGGTCCGATAACGAGCCACATGCCTTTAAAAGACAGGAGAATGTATAAGAATCAGGTTTCAGCCCTTGTTTCTTCTTTAGATAAAAGAAGTCCAAGGCCTGCTGATAGAACCCATTCATACAATATCCCCTGATCATGGCATTCATTAGAAAAACATTGATATTCGAGAACTGATTCAAAACTAGTTCTGCAATTTGGAGACACCCACATGAAGAATAAAGGCCAATGAGCTTGGTTATGATGAGCGATTCCTTATCCAGCCCTGTTATTACTACCTTAGCATGGATGAGCTTACCCAAAATGAAGTTCTTGTGAAGGATGCAAGTTCCCAACAGTTCGGTACAGGTTTCAGTAGTGAATTTATTTGAAACAGAGGCTGTGAATTTGAATTTCGACAAAATGGAGTTTGTTGGTCCTGTAGAAAATGATCGACTGAATTTGAGAAAATAAAAAGTTTCTTGGGATTTTCGAGTTAGAGATGAAATGGGTCTCATTTTCTCAGCTTTGTGGTGGAAGTGTGTGGTCTGCAAGAACTGGAATGGATTTCCATTGCGTCGAGAATTTTGATCAGATTAACAAGTTCAGTGGGGAACGACTTGTAGTCATTGCTGAATCGGCTTTATACAAATTGATTGGAACAGAAATTCAGAATAGGTTCCATAAAAGGTAGCCGTTGGTGTTGGTGACTCTGCTCCTCAAGGAAATGAGTTGCCGTTGATGGAAATGAGGCCCGAAAGCCCGAAGAGCCCGGCCCATAAATATGAGCGTGTTTTGTTGGATGCCTATGCCATTTTTATCTTCGTTATCTCATTCTTATGATTATTAAAGTCATTAATTTCATTCCTACTCTTTCTATCTATATTTTTAAAGGTCTATATTTCTTTCCCATTCCTTTTACTTACATGTTTTCGTTTGTCTAAAAAAATTATTTTGATTTCTTAATTACGTGTTTAAATCATCTTAAATGACTTTTTTCTCAATTCATCATTTATAGAACCAAACTAAAAACTTCTATAAAGCATTTATTTTTAATTTTATATTTTAATGCAATTCTACTCATCTATCTTAGAATACAATTTTTTTTTACTTTACGCACTTATTTTTGTCCTATTGTGCAACTATTGTTTTATAAAATCTTTCTTTTAATCTATAAGATATTCATTTATTATAAATCACTCCACGGGCTTGCTGGGCTAAAGCTCCATCGTATTCATAGAATTTTAACTTCACAACTAGAAAAACCAAGAACCTAGCCCGCACGTAATAAAGTTTAGTTTTAAGAGTTAAGACAAGGCCGGCCCATTTACAATATATTGGACTTTGTGTACTGTAATTGTAGTAAATAAGAAATTATTAATGCTCACACAACAAAGAATTAAATTCGTTTATTATAAATCACTCCACGAGCGCATTACTGTTCACCCCATTCGTTCGAACGAATTAAATTTATACATGAAGCATTCAACGAATTAAATTTATAGGTGGGGCATTATTTATTCGAACGAATGTCAAAATGAACTGACAATTCGTTCAAATGAATGAAAATATGAGGGTAAAATGGTAATTTTATCCTACACTCTGAAAATGAATGTATAGAAACAGTTTTTCCAGGTGTCTATAAGTCACGCCATATTCTATGTATTAGAAATGAACTTTACGAGTTCTTGTCCAATTTAAAATTTTGTCATCAATCATTTTACAATCTAACATATATTTATTTATGACACATTTGATCCCAGATGACACTATCACGCTGAGCTACTGGATGTCCATTAAAAGAACAATTGTGCCCAATGCTCGTACAAAGAGAAAGATAATTAAGGAGAAGGCCCACGATAATTAGATAGAGAAACTTCGGCTTTGCTTGTAACCATTCTTTCTTTCGACGTTTCTCTTTTGCACTCTCTCATCTACGCTGCTTCAACTAGGCCTCTGGCCTTTTGGTTTATAACTTAAGTTTTATTACTTACTGTTTTTAGTCATAATACTGTAGTGGTTTACTTTTAGTTATTTCTTTTCAATTACAGCTGTAATTGCATTTACTTTGCTTTAAAAGGTAAGAATTATTATTTAATTTCGTTCATTTAAAGAATTACTTTTTTTTCTTTTTTCTAAATTTACGAATAAAAAATCATTGAATATCCAGCACAAAGAATTACTTTTGACTCTACATGTGTTGAAAAAGAATTACTTTTGACTCTACATGTGTTGAAATAACGTATAGACATTATCTTGTGCAGTCCTTACCATAGGTATGTTTACTGATGATGATTGATGTGGAGGCCTACATAGTTTGAGATAGACCTTAACTTCTTTAATAAAGCATTCTACCAATCTTAATAGGAATACGATATGGTTATTTAGTGATGTGAAAGCTTACATATTGGGCACTTTTTTTTAAACTCTAGAGATCAGAGTAATCAATTATGACACAGCCCATCAATTTCCAGCAACTACTAAATAATTTCAGAAACCTCTGCAATCTTTCTAGTGAAAGCATTTTCCATCAGATAGTAACCGCCCATCTCATGCATCTGCACCAGCTTGAATTTTATTTTTTCCATGAATGACGAACAGCCTAGCCTCTTTTCCAAGTTTTCTAATCAAACTTGATAATAAACAAAGAGAGTCTTTTCCAAGTTTTCTAATCAAACTTGATAATAAACACCGAGAGAGAGAGAGAGAGAGAGAGAGAGAGAGAGAAGAAGATGGGAAAGGGAAACAGAAAAGAAAGCAAAAGTCCAAATTGAGCAGTAGACGCAAAGTGATGTGATTGGGTGGGTGGAGAGACAATGGGGGAACATTAGAGACCTTCTCCCTTATCACAATTTCACGACACTCTTTTTAGGTCACTGGTCCAATTATCTTTCTTTCAAAAGCAATAAAAAACAAAGGTGCCGGAATTCTTGCTTCACTTTCTATTAGTCAAAAGTAGCTTCTGTATTATTACTGCACAGAGACTCTTCAGTTTCCCCCTCAAATCACCATCATAACATCCAATTCCACTGCTATTAATTAAATAATTCGATCAGATTAGATTAAACAAACACATCATATATGATAAAACAGAAATTTTTCATTTTCTAGCTTTGAGATCCCAATTAAGGCATGTACACAAAATAAGCTTCAAAAAACCACATCTAAGAAGGAACCCAAACTAAGGAAACTAACCCAACTTTTTTCCTGTTCTGAAGTCCATGACAGGAAAAACCCACCACAGACGCCAGAACAAGCAAGTTCCCCACCTTACACTCCACCCATGCCATGCTTGCTTCTCCCAGTCTCACCCCTATTTAAAGGCGCCACATCTTCTTATACTAGCTTTCTCAACGGTCTGATCGAAATGTCTTTTTGATCAGACAAATATACAAGCCAGAGGCGTCAGGCAAAATGTTTTAACAAGCAACAATTCCTTAAGACCCCAGTGATGATAGCTCCTCAGCCTATATTAACTTATGCTTCTGCACATCTCTCCTGCATGCCTGAATGAGTGATAATATAAAAAGGCTTTTGCTTTGTAGAGAACCTATATGCATTGACTTTAGGTGCCAGCTGGGTGGAAGAAACTTGGACCGAATTGCCGCCTCACATGCTCTGGAATCAGCTTGTTAATGAGTTCAGGTGAAGCACCAGCTAACTGCAATCAAATTGGAGGAGACAAGACTCAAGAACATGGAATTACAACGGCAAAGTTCTTCCCCATGTTTTGCACATTGTTTTACTTTTGATCATTTTGAATCAGCAGTGACACAAACAGTGGTGACAAATTGAAACTACAGCAACAATCAAGATCGATAATAATGCAATGCTTTCATAATGTTTACCTAAATCTATCTTTATAAATGCTTATACTATAAGCATCATAATATATTTCAACACACTTCCATTTTTCTTACTGGTCTACTTTTTGCAACATGCTTCCTTTTTCTTCGAAAGATAAAAATAATGATAATGTATCAACAGGGAAAACAAGAAATACAGGGGAGCTTAATTCATAAATAGAAAACAAAGCCAAAACCACATAAATAAAAAGCCAGTACAAAAAAATCCATATAAGCATATAGTACAGAAAACCATACAAGAAACAAACACATAAAATGCCTTACTTTTCAAACATTTTGATAGTACCATCCTCAGCATTACGAAAATTACCATTTATCATTATATGACATCAATATAGTATTTATTTATGTAGAAGCATGATGAGAACATGAGAAATGGGAAGGAATAAACATGTATTTTTCAGGGGGTAATGAGTTTCCTGGTATCCAAGGACACATATCCATCACAAAAGTCCCTGATTTGGTGAAGTAATCCTCACTGTCATTTGCCACCCTAATTATCTAGATTGGGAATGCATTGATACATGGGGTACCAGGTCCCCTTTTTACACCATTTCAGTCTCATTTGCTACCCTCAGGCACCAAAAGTGAGATAGTTGACATCCTCATTTATACATGTTACAGACTTCCAGTTGGAATATAAGTACAGGGCTAGCAATTCATCATGCTTCATCATTTTCAAATTTGAACTCATTTTTCCAAATAAAGTGAGGCACTACAGCAAACCCAGACATGGGACAGATGCAGCTTTCCATATGCAAAAACATGGGCACAGGTTATGGTGTTCCTAGAAACGGGCTTTTTGAAACATTTCTCTATACGCTACACAGAATAAATAGGTAACCAGATTCCAGAACCCAAAAAATAAAAAATAACCTTCAGTAAGTTTTAGTGAGTGTTAGTTTCCTATTTTCTTGAGGAAAAAGAAAAAGAAAGCATTATGCTTAAAAAAGGACTGCACTGTCTGACATGCCATCTGGATGTTATTATGGACATATATGAGAATACTCGATCATTTATAGCATGCAAGCTCATGCCCGCGTGTGTGTGTGTGAGAGACATTTGATAGATTCTAATGTGCAGAAGAATACCTCTTGCTTAAAATCAAATAGTGGGGGAAAAGGGCGACTGTTTGGCAGGCGGGCATTAGGCTCTCTGAGTTCATCAAAGAAGGGATGTGCACATGCTTCTAGCTGCAACATGTGGATTAATACATCATACCATGCACAAATTTATGATATTGTTTTATACATCAGGTACACAGAACAAGAAAACATACCGAAGTGCAGCGAAGACTTGGTGAATACTGGAGAAGCCGTGAAGCAAGATCTATTGCTTCTGGAGGCATTCGTTTGTGGAAAACCTGACAGATAACCCAAGAGTATGAAACACAAAATCTTAATGATTACTTAGGGGACTACTACAAGCATTATTAACCCATTTCCCCATCACATGACAACTAGAGAAAATATCTTGTATATTTGGTAGGGCAGATAATTGGTGATAAAACAACTAATAACCGATAGCAATCTCTCCCAAAGACTTTAATATTAATTTGGATTACTTGTCCAATAACACACAGCAACACCCAAGATTTGTAATAAACAAATTCCTCCAGGTTTTGGAAGTGTTGCCATTTCCAAACCAAATCACCAAGCAAGAACAATAACGTCAGCATCACCATCATGACGAAAGCAATGTCATTTTCCATCTATCTCAAGTTGGCTTTATGAGTTTCTACTTTTCTACTCAATTCTATCAACAGACATTATCATCACCTTTGATTAGTCATAGTTTGCAGCATATACCATTAATTTTGTAAATTTTGTTTCTTGGTCCTTCATGACTGAGCCCAGTTCCCCACTGGGCCTGTCTATAATTGTTGAATAATAGAATAAAAATAAGGAAAAAGAAGAGAATTGATGGAGAAAAGATTGAAGGAGAAGAATTCTTCTCTTATCTAAAAATGTATTCACTATGTTTTACCCTGTAGCTTTGTACATAATTAAATAGAAAAAAGGGAGCCGATCATATTAGTAAAAAAGGCAAACATTAATTACAAGTTGACTATGTAAATATATTGAACTTGGACACTATCTGTCCAGAGATGGGACCCGAGTTAAGTCGGGTCCCACAACAATAATTTCATTAACCCATCTATTTTGACCCGCCATTACTCTTAGGCACACATCATACAAAAAAATGTCATTATTACAACTGTTTTATTAATTTCAAAATGATACGCACACAAATTTGTTTAAGAGAACTGTTTTAGAAAACTTTTTCATTCAGATAACGAAGTCAAGATTTACCAAACTCTTTTGATATTACAGGAGATGTCATAAGATCAATATTCTGGTGGGGAAAAAACACTTCCCTTCTGGAACATTTTTTTTTTCCAAATGGTTTCACCAGAGTTTTCTCATCCTTATTCTTTGCAGGTATAAACATAGTCATCGTGAAAGGTTGAGAAGTATTTAATACATGACATTCCACGTGAATATTCCAAGGGGAAGCAGAGGCAGCCATGTAATTGGGAAAAAAGCAGATAAGGATACCTTGTGCCAAGGGTGAGCTTTTATCTGTGGAAATCTGAAGTCTGTATAATTAGGATTCATACACCTAATTTCTTCTCTGGTTGGAGTACCAAGAACCTGGGAAAAAACTCATGAATAATTATAATTGATTGAATTACATGACTTCCAGCATCACAGAAATGATATAATTGCGTACCTTGATAATCTCAACAAGCTGATCGACAGCATTTTCTCCAGGAAATAATGGCTGAATTATTGTGAACAACAAAATAGATCAGCAAAAGAAATTGAGTAGATGTGACTCGAAGAAGAATTTGGAAATAGCTGTGGAAGGTATAAAAAAAAATGCTAGCAGTCTGACCTGACCGAGAAGGAGCTCAGCAAGAACACAACCTGCTGACCATATATCAATCGATGTTGTATATTCTGTTGCACCAAATATGAGTTCTGGGGCACGGTAATAACGTGAGCATATGTACGAGATATTTGCTTCGCCCTTAACCTGGTGTTTGAATCCACATTGAATAGTTAATCATAAAGGCAACAAAAATTTATTTGAAAAGATTACACAGGACATAATAGGCATTTCAACATGTATATTTTTCTCAGCTGTAAGAGCCACAAGGATTTTTATGACTCTAAACAACAAGTCACTCTTCACAGCCAGAGAGACTATTTTTGCCAGAAATTCCTAAAACCAAATTAATAAAAACAATGAGCTATTTTTGCTCATTTAGTACAATGAGGAGCACTTCTACACAACAGAGATTACAATTCTGAAGTTCTGATTGATAATCCAACTATTCATAATTAATGGAAATTTATCTGATCCAGTATTTATAGTTATAGAAAGTAGACCAGAGAGCTCTTCACCTATCACAACTTTAACGTATTGCTTAACTGTATTTAAACATCTTTTTAGATGAATGGGAACAGTATTTGATGTAAAAATAATCTTTCATATCAAGACAGCAAGGATGGCACAACTGTAAGGCTCATGCCTCACAAATGGATTTGACAACACAATGAATCAATAAATGAAAGGATTCACCAATTCAGATTCTAAGCAAACAATGCATGAAGGGTACTATGATTTTTTACAGAAATCTTTACATGTGACTTCCTGTTTAAAAGCATCCAGCTAACAAGTTAACAGCAAATAATTAATGGAAGGCTTTAGATCCCAACAGGAAAATTGATTCATACAATTTCCATGGGGTCACACCCTAAGATCATTTAGAATAAAAAGACTACTATAAAAGGAACATAGGGCATGTGAATACCAGCATTTTGGCACTACCGAAGTCACAAAGCTTGACCTGGTGCGTAAGAGGATCCACCTGCCACAACAACCACTGGATTGTGAGAAAAGACTACTTCCTTAACAGAAAACAAACTCCTATAAATTCCAGAAACAGATGATGGAAATAATAGCAATCAGGTAATCATGACGATGATCATAAATCTGCATTTCTTGAATTCAAAAGCCTGCTTCTGAGGAAGAAGAATTACCAAAAGATTTTGAGGCTTTACATCTCTATGACAGACCCCTGGGACAGTGTGAATATAAGCCAACCCGCGAAATATCTGGATAACACATAGTGAATAGAGCATAAATACAAGGACATTACAATAAAAATTGATACAAAACATATAGAAGGACAAGAATCTTCCAGTACTTGGTACATATAAAGCTTCACGTAGATAAGAGGCATCCTCTGGTTCACACTGCTGTAGTGCTTCAGGACTCGGTACACTGTTTCTGGGACATATTCCATCACTAAGTTCAGGAAAAGCTCGTCTTTGCTTGTGGTTGAGAAGAAACAGTGCTTCAGAGAGATCACATTTGGATGATCCATTGAGCGCATTAATTGCAGCTCCCGATTTTTATACCGCTTGTCCTGCAACACCTTTTTTATGGCAACGGTCTCCCCAGTTTCCAAGCACTTTGCCTAGACATAAATAAATAACCCAAGGAAGAAATCAGCAAGAAAAAATTGAAAAAGTCAGCAGCCAGATCAACCGTACTTCACCTGAAATACAATTCCAAATGACCCAGTCCCCACAACTCGCTCTGCCATGTAACTGATTGTCTGCAAGATGCATGAAAAACAGATAAGCAACAGAAAATTGAAGTTTCATAAGCTAAATTCGCCACCCCCGCACCCCCACCTCTCACCCCTAAAAAACTAAATCTAGAGGTGTAAGACGTTCCTGAAATTGCAAAATAATTTGAAAAATTGACTACATTTGATCTGGCTGGGAATCCGCATAATTCAGAACCAATTTCAAGAAAAACCCACTTAAGAAGTTGCTGTCACCCATGTTTTACAGCAAAACCACCAAGGCTATCCAGCCAATGGATATCAAAATGCTTTTGAATTTGAACGGAAGGTAAACATCTCACGACTTCACCATTACATATCCAAAGTTGCAACTGTAGATTCTAGGACATATCCAAAATGCCTTTTCAAACAAATGCTACAGATTACATGAGAATTTTAATTTTCTTAAAAACTATCCCACAAGCCAAAGATGTTCAAATCTACTGATTGGGATTTTTATAAATTGTAAGACAAGCTCACACAATGTGGAAAACAGATCTTCTGTTACGCATATGATAGTTGAGTTTTCAGACATGACACCAGGTTCCTTCTAAGGTTTCCTGATAACTAGAAGAACACCCATCCCTTGTCAAATGTAGAGTACTGAAGTTCTGTTTGGCTGAGAGGCAACAAAAGTACTTTTGAAGAAAATAACCACTTTTATGGAAAATGGATTTACCCAATTCCATTGTAAGTTTGTAACTAAAAAATGGTTAATTTCAAAGAGAGCACTTTTCTGCATCCAAACAGAGCCTCTTCTGACCATTAAAAAAAAGGGGGGGATTAGTAAGGGCTAACCCGCTTTGGTTCGCCATTTTTCCCACCAATCGTAGTTGAAATTATATGACCGGTGACTGGACCATTCCCCTCCATCACAGGACCTGCTGCTTCCTGCAAAAACAGATCACCAGGAAATTAAAAAACAACGCAACTTTTAATGTCAGAAGACAAGTAGCAAAGCAGAAACGGGGGAAGAACACCTATTCCACATGCGAAAATACTTGAAAAAAAAAATAAGATAGCTAAGGATCTCTAGAAGTGGAGAAGTAAAAGAGGCGCAGAGATGGACAAGCAAGAAAAGAATGGAGAGATGTTAAGGAGAAGCAGAGGAAAAAGACGGCTCCTTTGGGAAAAGCATGGAATGTCCAAATGCTTGCAGATCAAACAAGGAAACTATCAAAACAAAGAGAATCAATTCCCAAATCCCACCTGCCCCTTGAAGCATAATAGAAACACTAAAGGGAGTTTGATTCCATGGTTGCACTTCCAAAGAAAAAAATAATACGAACAAGGTGAAAGTAGGTTTGTCTGGAAATGATTTTCCTGAAAATTGGCCATCCTGCTGTTTGGTTATGGGGATCAGGTTTCCAGGATAGCGATTTCCACACACTTTCACAGATTTGTCCTCAATGTCAAGAAATAAAATCTGAAAACTTTGTTTTCCCAGAATCTGCAAAATAAGGAGAGGTTATTTTGAGAATCCTGGAAAACAGAACATACATTTACCACAATGTCGCCCATCCAAATCCAACTTACAATGGGTTTCAGGGAATTTCTAAATCCTGGTCCAAAATCCAGGTATCCAAACAAGCACTAAATCTCGCGCTCATAGCGAAAAATATAAACACATATAAACATATAAATGAAAAATAAATCATGCAACAACAACAGAAAGAAGAAACTGGCAGAAGGAGAATAGATCGACGATCATGATAGATATCTCCAAGGATCGCACCATCAGGAAAATTTAATAAACGATCAATCGAAGCTAAAAAAGAGAATCCAACATAGATCTGCTGAAAACTGGAAAAAACGTACACAAACAAAATCAGAGATTTGAACTAGAAAAGGAAAGTAAGAGATTAAACCAGCAACCGACATGAAACAGGGGAAAACGGAGAAATCTCGCGTATTGAATCACAGAATCCCCCTCGTGACCCGTCGCTGCGATCGCTTAAGCGAAATAGAGAAAGGAAGATAGAGTATGAGAAAGAATAAAAGAGAAAGACTGAGGGTGGAGGAGAGAGGAGAAGGGCCGAGATCTGACGCAAAGGTGGACGGAATCTGAGGCAGAGGTGAACGGAAAAAGGCTGTAAATGGCCGGCGAATACCAAACCTTGTTGTCGTGGTCCATGTTGAGATGGTCGTGAGCTGGCGGATGAGACCCCAGCGGCAACGAGGCCATGTGGAGATTACAACACTGCTTCTTAGAATCTCTCTCTCTTTTTATTATTTCCTGATCCAAAAAATAAATATTAAATGCAAAATCATAATTGGAGAGGGACGAACATACACACAACTTCGGTGTATACGTATTGGTCACTGAAATCGTCCTTTAAAATTACGAAAATATCCCGAAAGCGTTAAAGCTAAATGACGTTTGTGTGGTTGGACGGTTCCCGACAAAAGCTGTAGGTCACACACTCCCACTAACATGAGACATCGAAATGGATCTAAATTGGTTTTTTGGCTTGGTAAAAAAAAAGTGGGAAGAGAACATGCATGTAAAATGCTAGGCTGGCGATACGGTACAAGCTTTGGAAATTTTCAAAATCTAGATTTTTTAAATAATTAGAGTTTGAGTGTGAATTACAAATTTATTTAAAAATTAATTTGAATTTATATGAATTCTATATATTATTGTTTTTAGTTTTGAAGATAGTGTTTGTATAATTCAAGTTTCAGATTTTCTACATTCGTTCTATACTCTCTTTTTAAAGAGTTATATCTATAATAACTATATATATTTGTGTAATTTGACAGGAGTTTTACTATATTGTCCATTTTGCACTTCGAATCGGATCGTCAAATCCCTTCGAATCACTTACAGTAAAGGTTTAGGCGAGCCGATTCGAAGGGCAAAATAGATAATACAGTAAAATCTATATCGAGTTACACAAAATGCCCGTTGGAGGATCGCTGGCCTATTTTTAAATTTAATTAAATCAAGTCTTTTAGATACTCTTAACATTTTTAATTACCATAACTTCTAATTTGGCATCTGTCCAGTATCTATAGTATTGAGTGACTGATATTAAATATTGTGTATGTCATTGTTTCTTTCTCAATCGAGGTACATCCGTAGATGGATATAATGCAAACAAAAGACAAGTAAATTGAAGATTTCTTTACCATTCATACTAAGATATAAAACTTACAAGAAAAAGATGAACAAAAGTCAGATGGGAAAAAGGAAATTTTATTAACCCTTGCTCTTTCTTTTCTTTTTTCTTGTGCAGGTGTTGTAGACCAAGGTAATAGATATAATCAGGGGTCTGAATACAAATTTCACTAAGATTCTTCTACATATAAGACTAGAATTATGTACTCATTTGTTTTAAGGAACCACTTTGAAATACAAAGGTTACAATAAATATTCTTTTTTACTCAAGGTGCTCTAGAAATTCCCTCAAGAGAGATCACCACTTCACTCATTTGTAGATAATGATAGTGAGCTGTGAGAGATCTAAAATAGCTCAATTCATGTCTTTTATAGATACAAATTCATGCGGTATCGTGGGTCTTCTTACATAGATTGAAATTAAATCATTTTTAGGCCCAACCATGATTGTAAGCGCTATTTTCGTTTGTGGTATATTCGATCAAGATTTGAGAAAAAAATTGAAAAGAGGGAATAATATCAGCTGATATCCAATAACGCTATTTGATACGACGATATTTAAACCTTTACTCTACAGATGTGAACCCGTAAATATTATTATATACAACTTTAAGTAGAAACCAATACATCAAAGATTAGATAAATCAAATTAACATGAAATTTAGTCTTCTAAAGTCTAAGCTAAGACAAGGGAGAGGGAGAGAGACGGTAAAGAGATGTGTCGTAGTGTATATAGAAGAGCTTTTTAACAAAATTATTAAAAATTAAAATTTGAGCAAAATGGCCAAAATTTAAAATTTGAGAAAAAAATATTGTTAATATTTTACTCTACTACCATGACTTTGGGTTTTTAAATAAAACTTTATATTTTCATTACTTCCATTTCAAATAAATGCACCATATCAAAAGTCCCTCCTAAATTTCAATTTTTGACGAATTTTTTCTTAAGATATGAGTAGATTTAAATATAATAACTCATTAATTTAGAGAATATAAAAATAAATAATCCATACAAAGTTGATATATATACATATATGTGCAGTAAAAAGTTTAGAGAAAAATTTGAATCTAAATCAAATGGTCATTCAAATATTAGTACATTTATCCAAAATGCAGATCTAAATTTTGCATCAACTATTCAAGTTAAATTTAAAGACTATCTAAAAGACAAATTTGGATGCAAATTTTACTTGAATCCATCTCAAAACATGTCTATATATATATATATATATATATATTTCACTTTCAACATATAAAAGTCACGTTCTTTAGTTTTACTCGGTGTGTGTGAATGTAGAGATTTACATATGGCTCAAAGAATGAATCACGTGTTCTAAGAGGCTTGAATACGTTAGACTTAAAAAAATAAATTTTAAATATATACTTTTGGGTTTGATTAATAAATCAATTGGTATATCCTATTACCTAATAATTTGGTTAACATTTTTTATTTTCAATAATTTATATTTATGACTAAAAGTATCTAAATACATCATAAAAACATTATTATTATTATTTGAATTATAAATATAATATAAAAAGTGCAATCTTTTCTAATATCCTTTTTTTTTAATCTTAAATCAACATATGACTAATAGCACACAAATTTTGAAAAAGTCTAGAATATAGAAAATTGTGTATGAATTTAATGAAAGTATACTCTTAACTTAACTGTTTAAAAAAAAAAAAAGTATGGATTCAAGTTCCAATCAAATTCAAATGTCAGGTCCTTGATGGAGAGCCTGTTCTAGATAATTAATGTGAATAGTCTCATTTGGATCTTGTCAAATTTTTGACTTGGACTTGGCTGAATTGCTGACCTGAGGCAAGAACCTCACGTCACCTCTTTCCTTATTTACTTAGTTATTTTAAATAAGATATTCTAATAAAATTGCCATTAAATAGATTATAAACTTCATTTATTTCATAAATAATTATAGAAATATAATCTAAACTTATATAATTTTAAATTTTAATAAATACAAACCATTGATTTTTAAAATATAAAAATACATAATAAAATAATTAAATAGAGGTGAAATTTCATATGCAAATTATTTATATGATTTTTTTATATCACATTTAATTATTGACTTTAAAATTTATTTGATAGTATGTCTCGATGAAAAATAAAAAAGAGGTGGGTAAGAATGTTATAAATGCGTGCAGAGAGAGGGTATTTTTTACATTAAAATAAGGCATAATTTCATTGATTCGCACATACAATACGGTTAAAATGGCCTTTTTATGTACGTATGTACATGTGTGGTGGAGCGGCGGAGAATACGCTTGAGGTCAGTTGAGAAAAGTCAAGGGTAAAACCGAAAAGGAAAACTATACAAATATCTGTATTTTCTTATAAAAACTGACAGCTAGCGTTATTTTATTTACTTCAAGCGAAAAAATATTCTTTTATTTTAAAAGTATCAATTTCTGGATATTTTTTTAAATAAAATGTGTATAAACTATATTTTGACAAGTAAGTTTATTTTTTTTAAAAAAATGTGTAGAAAATTGTGAAAAACTCAACGTAAAATTTCTGTGGATGATACTACCCTTAGGACACAAGGGCTCAAACTTGACACCTCATGTCTCGTGATAGTTTTTTTTTTTTTTTTTAATGGTTCTCTAACTTGACACATCTCACTTTCTAATAGTTTATTTTTTTAATTTTTGAAACGTGATGGAGTATTAGACTATTAGTCACATGCATGTCATGAGACATGTCTTTTATATATTTAATAGATTATATTCATCAAGTCTATTTTGAAAATATATACATATTATTTTCTGATATAAGAGAGTTAGATAAATCATCACAGTAATTAGTAACTTATTAAAATTGAGTCTATCAAATCAACTTAATTCTTAATTTTAAAGACCAAAAGAAAATTTTTAGATAAATATATTTATCTAAGATATTGAAGTCAATGGCTAGAATGCATCAAATAAACATCAACAAAATTAGATCTAAATTAAAAAAAAAAACAATTTTAATAGTTTAGAACTATCATTAGGTATATTCCACATGAGGCTTTTATGCATGGGCGCACAAAATGCATAGACATTCTATATATCTGGACGGAAGGAGGACTAATAGACATCCCAAATTAAAAGTTAATATGCTTTGATGGGTCATATAAATTAGGGCTGCAACTCGGGTCGGGTTTTGGCCCGACCCGCATGACCCGACCCAATAAATCATGCGGGTCAAGTCTAGAATTTCGGGTCAGCGGGTCGGATAGGGTTGAGAATTTTATAAGTTAACCCGACCCAACCCGATACAACCCGACCCGATTTTGCTAAAATTAGTCTAAAATGGGTTCAAAATGCTAGTCGGGTCAGAATTCGGATTTATTGGAGTTAAAATTCGAGTCAGGTTGGGTTGTGAGACTCGGGTCGGGTCGGGTCGGGTTCCATATATATCAACTCAGGTCGAATTGGGTTTTAAGAAATCCGACCCGCTCGATCCGAGTTGCAACCCATATTAGAGGATGAAGCCCACTTTATAATTAGACGATTGGATAAATCATCACTAAGAACTATCAAATTGTTGAAGAGGCCAACATCAAATCAACTTAGCTCCTTTTTTAAGATTAATATATAATCATTGAATAAATATTTTTAGCTTTGATGTTAAATCCAATAGTTATAATACATGAAATAGATATTAAAGAATGTTCCTTGTAAATTTAAAATGACTAAGCTTTCAATCCCATAGATTAGAGTGTAATTCTAAATAATTTTCCCACTGGGGTAGGTTAAGTACTCACACATTGAATACCAAAGGGTAAATTTGTTTATTTGTTAAAAAAAAGTAGATGATTGAATTTTTTTTTTTTGGATTAATGTGTAGAAAACTCAGACAGAGTCCTATTAAAATCTCCACGGATGAGCTCACTACTCTAAGGCACATCAAGTATAATAATAATATAATAAAAGTAATGAAATTAGTAATTTTACATATGATGCTCAATCTACTAATATGGATGTATCAAAATGGACATCAATAGTGATAATATATTAAATTGACATCAATATAAAATAGATCTGATTTTAGAATATAAAGTAACGAATTTAATGGTTTAGATCTATTGTCAAAAGGGCCCCAAGCAGGCATCTTTGCCTTTAACCCCGCCACCATCCCCTTTTTCTTTAAAATTTCATGGAAGACCACCTTTACATTATGAAAGACATTAAGGTAGTTATTTATTTATTTAGTGGTTGATCATTCATCATTGACTTAGTGTCTTGTAGTTTGATTTAATATGCTTTGTAACTTCGTAGATGAGAGGCCTTTGGAGAAAATCTAACTCAATGACGTGGTTCATAAAAATTTAATAAGTTATAGAGTAGTCATTTGGAAATCATTAATTTTGATTAAAAAAATACAATTTTTTTCTAATTGACGATAATGTCCTCAATAGAAATTTAAATTCTATATTAAAATTTTGAAAATTTTCAATTAAATATACTTTTGTAAAATTAAAAAATATATTATCCCTTCTTATTAAAGTAGGTGACATCCAGATACAATATCGACCGATACGTTAGATGGCTTATTTTATAATTATATAGACAATATAATATATATCAACAGAATTTTTCACCTTCTGATCGAGGGAAATCCCCTTTTGATATTTTTCTTCATCGAAATGCATTCTAAATAAAGTAATTATAGAAAAATATTTGAAAATCTAGTCAAATAGAGAGATGTTTGTGGCATACCGTATTTAAGATCTAGTCACAAGTATTTGAAAATTAAAATTTAAGATGAAAAATATTTTTAATCATTAATTTTAGATTTATCAAAATTAATAGTTATATGGATAGTAAATATTTTATAATTATATTCATGATAACATAATTAACCTTGAAGATAACATAATTCATCCAAGTACGTGATGGCCCACATATTTTAGTGGTGCATGTTGGGCCCCTCTTTTGTATTGTGTTGCCCAAACCCCAAGGATCAGAATCACTTCAACGGGCTTGAGGGCCTACTGATAAATGATTCTGTAAAGAAGCTTCCGGCCCGCCCGAGTAGGATTTCCACTTTCCAAATACATAGATGGGGGCAACATTGAAGGGTACAACAGTCATCTTACAATACTTAAGGACAATTTTCTCAATCTGCCGACGCCTTCGGACGCTGGTGCCAACTGCTAAAGATGGGTCCCACTGGCCGACTTAGAATTCTGAAATGAAAAAAAAAAATCAAATGTTATTTAAAATATCAGTTAATCTCTCAATATGAATTTTCAAAAAATATTATTCAAAAAAATGTAATTTACAGTGGAGCAAATAATTTATTGAAATAACTGGAATTCATTTTAGCGTATTGCTGTTGAATTTTTCAATATTCAATATCTAAAAATAATCAATTTTTTTTACTTACTTTGTGAGTAATCAAACTGCTTGGATGATTTAGTAGCGTAGAATCTAAATCAGTGGAAATTAAATCTTATACCAATGAAATTAGTAAAATTTAGATATGAAATAAATAACTAGATGATAGACGAAGAAAAGAAGTTGTGGATTATTTAATATTTTTTTAGATAAATGTTATTTTTTCAATTTAATTTTTCCCTTGGTAGGTATCATCAGTCGGTGCCTTGGTGGAATTATTGGAACAAAATGGAAATTCTCTTTGTTCTTATTTTGACTGAGAGCCTAGGTGTTGAAAAATTGTAATTTAGAATTGACTCACATTCATAAGAAAAATAAAAAGGCAATAAAATGAAAAGATTAGTCGTCATGTACATTTTACAAGGACAGTAATGTTTTTTATAATAAAAAATATTAAACTTATCTTTTTATTTATTTATTATCTTTTAAACGATAAAAAATTATACTAATATTTCTTATTATAAAATTACTAATATTAGACATTATAAAAAATTGGCGAGCGATCCTCCTATAGGCATTTTGTATAATCCGACACGGGTTTTATTGTATTGTCTATTTTACTTGTCTTTCAAATTCAGCTAGTCGATTCGAAGAGTAAAATGGACAATATAGTAAAATTCATGTCGAATTATATAAAATACCCGTGGGAGGATCTCTACCTAAAAAATTACATTTGTCATGTTTGTTATTAGACTTATCTTTTCAAACAGGTGAAAATACCGCTAAAGTTCTAACTGTGTGTAAACTAGAGACGTCTTGTATATATGTGAGGAGCTCTCCTTACCTCTCAGTTCTCCTCAATTATAAGAAAAATACCACTGAAGTCATAGTCACTGGATATTAGCAAGATATTCCAATTCTAATAAAGTAAATAAAATGTTTCTAAAAATAACAAAAACAAGCTTCAAGCAGGAGAATAAAACATTCCTAAAAATAGGAAAATACAATAGCAAGATGACAAAAGTTTCCTGTTCTCTCAAAGTTAATAAAATACTCCTAAAAGTAATTAGAAAAGGCTAGTTGCTAAGAGAATAAAACATTGCTCAAAGTTAAAAAGCTGCCAGCAAGATGATGAAGTTTTTCCATTTTCACACAATAATCCCAGTGAAAGAAGACAGACTCTGCCAAAACAAATGAAGGTGGATGAAAAAGATTGATTTCATCCTAATGAGAAATTATTCATTATAACCATTTATAGAAATTAGTGTAATCTTTTAAATATTTTTTTTTAAATTTAATAAATAATTTAATTTGGAAGCTACTGTTGAAAGTTTATACTAATACATTTTAAATTATTTTATTATAAATATTTTTTCATAATTAACTATTCTAACCATTGTGATGTTTGAGATAGGAAGCCTTTTCACTGTATCAAATTTTAAAGGTAGTTTCTTCTTTTTAAACTAATGAGAAATAAACTTTTATATAAATTGTAATTACTGTTATGTTATGCAACCTTTTTTTTTTATTTACGTGGGGAAAATCTTAGACACAATCTTAATAAAACCTTCATGGGTCATGAGTGGTACATCTATCCCTTAAAACATCACTAAGGTTAGTCTGTGAAATTCGAATGTGACACTTCCCACTTTTTGAAGCAAAATATAACCATTCGACCTAATCCACAGGTTTCACCCACGTAATATTTGATTTTACGACAATTCATAAAAGTTTAGTATATGTATGAGTTTGAATTGATCCTAAATGATTTAAAAATGAATCACCCACGTAATAGATGACATAGTATATTTCCATTTTATAAATGATATCATATAAGAGATTTTATAGGAATATTATCATGAATTCACCTATTGATTTTTAAGTATAAAGCTTTTAAAATGGATGAAAGTTAAGCAAAATTTAAGAATATTACCGTTAAGTGATTATTCATTGGATTCTTATTTACTGTATTGGTAATTCCAATTAGAGGGAGGGGAGGACCACACCACCTGACAGAAACAGACAAGAGATAGCTCAAGTGAAAAGCCAACAAAGACTCAGTGGCAAAGGATTTACTCTTTGCCTGGTAAATTCGAGCAAAATTAGCAAGGTGTCTTTTTTGTAATGATTGCTTCAATGTAATGAATGAATTTGACCAAATTGGTTTCTTTAGACTCAGTTGTGATGTACCCAGTTTTTTAAAACTCGAAAATCCAAACTTATTTAATTTTTTTTGTTAAATTGGAAGATTCAATTGAGTTTTTAAGAAAATTGGATTTTTTTTTTTAGATTTTATGAAATTTTTGGGATCGCTGTTGGATTGATTAAACAAGAGGAGTGAGATAAAATTTTTATATATTTTTATTCAGTACTTTATATATTATCCATCTAAGTGTGAATCTAATAGTTTCATAAAATCTAAAAATGTACTTGTACACATTCTTACATTTAGAAATTAACAAATTGATTAGATTTTAATTTGCATTTACAAATTAACAAATTGATTAGATTTTCAATTTGCATTTACAAATTAACAAATTGATTAGATTTTCAAGAAGTGGACTTCATATATCATAAATAATGTCATTTAATAGTGGCACAACATTATTCCTCTTGATTCTATTTATATTGCAATTTAACTACTTTGAATTTTGCTCATTAAATATTCAAAATTTTTAATGATGGAGAACATCAAGACTTCCATCTCTCCCTTAGTACGAAAGCAATGATAAAACTTTGAATACACATAATTACCCACGAGAAATGGATACCGAGTGGATATGAGACTCGAACTTGATATCTCTTGGTTGCTACTCTTTGCAAGGTCAGACTCTTCCCAATTTGCTTGTGAAGTTAGGGTTAAATCTATGCTTATAAACTTGTCAAAGTCTAAATATAAAGACCAATCTTAAATTAAAACCTTCCAAGAAGGTGCATGCAAAGTACCAGTTTGAGACCTGAAGAAATAGGTCATCCCCCGTTCAAATGAATAAAATGCATGGAATTTCATTGTATTTATGTCAATCACTTAAAACCAGTTCATACTCAAGATCACTTGTGTCGAAACTTAAAAAAAAAAAAAAAACATTGTATTCGAGTCAATTACATGGTTTTTTCCCTTCAATATCAACTGACATTTCAATATTGAATTGAACCATCCTGTCGACCTACTTAGTTGGACTGTTTGAGATTCAATTATGGAGATAAAATAGGACTCGATGATTGTACCCAGAAAGAATAATGGTTTTAAAACTGTGTATTTATCTCAGTCTAATAAATTATTATTTCTTGTTCAAAAAATATGAAAGATGAGTGTCTATTTGATATATAGAAGGTCTTCAATATATATGAACTCACTTTTACAATCAACTAATATGTATTATATAATGATATTTAAATCTAAAAATAAAGATATATATAAATAAGCATAAGATTATTTCATATGTAAGAACCATCAAAGCATGAAGCAAGAAGGATCTTGGAAAATCTAGGTCCAAGCATTGACGGGTCCTTTAGATTTTCCTAGCAGCTGAAGGGTCCACACCATCCTCTCCAGGCAAGAGGAGATCCCCTGTCTGCTCCTTCATTTCTTTCTCCACTGCCAGGGAAGTGGTGGGACTGTCCATTATATTCTATAAGGTACATACACCCATGGTCGGTATAATGTCTCTGTACATTATTGTATTACTATACAGTGGATTTTAGTTGAACATAGGAGAACTCATCTCTTAAAGGGTCGTTTTCTAACAAATGGGTTCACCCTTCTGCCCAACTGGAACTCTTCATTTGTGGTACCCATTGAGTTCTCAGTTCAACAGATACCTATTGGAATATCTACTGTTGGAAGGAAACCTCTGAAATGTTTTAATGTTTTAGTTTTGAATGTGGATGAAAAATTCTCAATTAATATTTTTGTATTTAGGATGTGCAAAATTTTATTTTAGTGGTTGAGATGAATTCTAAGTCTGGGAAGTGCAGAAGGTGGAAGAAAACTACAGGAGGGTGTTATTTTTTTATTTCAGAAATTTCCAATTTGGACTTTGACGTAGTTGGGAGTTTGGAGTGAGTCAAGGATTTAAGTGATTTTTTGGCAGTGGCAAACTGCGAATGCAGAGAGTCATACAGTGCTTCTGCTCTGTTCTGCAACTCTGGCAAAGTCAGAGAGTCCTTTAAACGTGTAGAGTTGATGATGATGCATTTGTCTAAGATTTCAAAACTCAAGACTCGGATTCTGGATTCAAGAGAAGAGTGGGAAAAATGGATAGATGATATAGGATAGGACCATTGACTAAAATGGCTAAGAGTACACTCAGCTCCAATTCCATTACTATCAGCATCTGCCTTTTACTCACACGCAGAGGATTGCAGAAAGGTTCCTGCTTTGCTTCTCCCGCGTAAGACCGGTGTGTATGGCAGAAAAAAGGGAGTCCAGTTCATTTTTTCAGACACATGTGTTTGACTGAGATAACATTTGGACCACTGATGAGAACAAATTGTAGCTATTATTGGAATTAAAAATCAATTTGAATTCAAAGAAAAATAAGAATCATTTGAAATTGTATTTTTTTTTTTTTAATTTTGAGATGGGTATTAATTTTAAGTTTTGACTTTCAAAGGATGTGCTCTCATTTCATGTGAACTTTTAAAGAGGAAACAGTTGATACAAACAGTCACTCAAAATATATGATATTTATATGGTTCAGTGTATTCATAAATATAATAATGTAAGGAGAAGGGAGATGTTGCCATCTTATGACCCTACTTCCAAGCTGGTTCCCACTCTCAAATGAGAGTATGACAACAATATGAATTAGATTGCCACTAAATACAAGGTATTTTGGCATTAGAGATAGATATAGGTGGAATTTAAGTTTTTTAAACTAATTTCTTTCTACTCTTTTTCAATTTTCTATTACCAACAACATTCCAAGCAGCAGTTTGGACCATTTGAAGTATTTTAGACAGTTATAAGATCACAGACCACCAAACACCAATTTAAAGCAGTACTGGAGCATTTATTATTGTATGGATGCTGCAAGAGATTGCAAGAAGGGGTAGTTTAGTCTTTTACACAATTCTAGAGTTTTTTGTATATATATTTTTTATATTTTGTATTTGGATTAGAGATCGAGTAATGCATGGGATTGTACGTTCCTTGTTTACATGGTATTAGAGCGGAGTACTATAGGGATGGATTGGATTTATATCTGCAGCCATGTGTGGAGGAGAGAGCTTAGTGTCTCTGGCCTTGTTGTTGAAGGAGAGTGTTAGTAAAGTTCCACATCGTCAGTGGACTTTTGGATTATAGAGTTTATAAGCACATTAATTCTCTCTTTAGTAGCCAGTCTTTAAAGACGAGTTCTACTCATGTGTTTTAACACTATAAGAAAGGGATTTTCTTACATATATATATACAAAAGTAATATATTGATATATATATATATATATATATATATATATATATTTTTACTGATTGATTTTTTAAAGAAGTCATGTAATTGATTTTTAGCTTGACATATAAAAAAAAGTTGAATACACTGTAATATATGAGAGAAGCCATGACTGATGGAAAAATAAATCCTTTCAGGGGTACTAACATCTTACTCCACACTTTCATTCATTTGATTGAAGTGCATTTTCTCACCAGTATGAGATTGTGCCAAACAGAAGGGGGAAAAAAGCTGCTTTTCCTACTGTTTGGTGAGTGGGGCGGCAAAGTTAAGAGGGGGGATATGTGACTGTGGAAGCACATTTTCAGTGAGACGAGCACAAATCTGAGAGAAAGTGGTGATGATGTTGAAGCAAAGTGGACTTCTGCCCTTTCAGCGAAATCCCACTATCCCAAAAGAGATGAACAGTCTTTTCCCTAGTGTTTCACTTTCTCCACCTCCATGGAATTACTACTGCATCATACTGGCCTTAGAGGCACCATTACAGAATCACATGAAAATAAAAACCTTTTTGGTTTTTAAGCAGTGAAATTGCAGAATTTTATGAGAATAAGATTTCTCTTAGAGTGTGGTGAAAATGGAAATGGGTGGCAATCACAACTTAATACAGACCCTTTAAACAACAGACCTCACTCATTTTACTAAAATTACAAAAAAAGGTTAGATTAGTTTACAGACTGCAACTTTTAGCCACGGGACTCAACCACATTTAAGGTAGGGGGCTACTTCCGTAAGGTAACAAAAGTTTCACATCAGTTAATTTGAAAAACCAATGACTTCATAACACTTAAGGCACCCTTCTCTTGATGATTAGCTTTTGAAGGTGAGTTCTAACTCAAGAATATTATTAAATCATGGACTCATGGTTTTCTAATTAACATTTTAATGAGGTCTCAAAACCAAATTCATCACTGATCAAGTTGTTAATCACATGTAAATGAACAATTTAGTAGTATGGACAAGTGAAGTGATTTTTTTTTTTTTATGTTCAAATAAACTCATTATCTTCTTAAAAAATATTGACTAATGCTTTAAGTAATCCAAGCTATTGATATGATAGAAGATGCAATAGATAGGAGCTGAATGTTCCTGATATGAGAAGAATACAAAGATGCAGCCTTTATCCATTGTATCGTGTATCTTTGTTTCCCCTCCTTTATAGGCCACTCATCTGAAGCTAGCTCATCAAATTTGATCCATCCATCCTGATGAAATCCTGACCATTCACCAAACACTTTGAAGGATATTATCAGAATTATGGTTGGGGAACTATGTCCTCTCGGTATGTGTCTAGAAGTTGAGAGAGCTTAGCCTAAATTCCAAGGCCCAACCCAAGGAAATGTGGCCTCAGGCCCACTATTATTGACCAACTCGATACTAATTCTGTTTATTTTAGAGATATCATCGTCTATTCTTTGAACATTTTTCATCCATTTTAGCAATACTGGCAATAAATCCTACGGAGATGGCTTGCTGGTCAAAATCCAGTCCCTGTTTGTAAGAAGTCTTAGGATTAAGTTCTCCTCAACACAAAGAATGGTCACTCTCCATTGTTCTGTACTCAGCATGTGCAGATTGAGAGGTTTACACATGCCCCAGAGGTTTATTAAGACAGTATGATGAAAAGATGATTTAATAACAACAGAGAAGCATGCAGTTTTACATAATGGCATTGCTCTAAGGAAGTAAGGAACCCACCACTTATTCAATTTATTATGCTTATATGAGTGATTGGGAAGCATGGCAAATCAGTTCACCCTTCTGCAATTCCTTCTTATCTCCCCATTAGTACCTGTGAGGGGGCTTATGTTGCCCATCCTCATCATGGCAGCAGCAAAATCACTTGCAAAGAGACCATTATTTTGGCTGTATGACCTGACCAAAGCATCCTGTGATCCATTGTTGAAGAGCTCTTGGTCCGAGTGAAGTAGCCCACGTCGAGCCACGAGGTTCTGGCAATAATTGTTGTCGAATTGGTTTGCAGTCTGGATATCGAGAGGTGCCAAGTTTCCATTGCCACCGGTGGTTGGGCAATTAGCCCTCCTCGTGGCCGCAAAGTTGGCATCGATGTTGCTCTTGTTGTAGATACGGTCGCGGAAGGTGAAGCATTGTGCTTGCCCTATGCTGTGGCTCCCGGACAACGCTGTCATTTCTCGCGCGCTTAGTCCTTTAGCAGCGAACATGGAGATGAGTGTGGAGAGGCTTGCTCCTGGACCAGGGAGCTGGCTATTTGCCGCACTCTGGCTTGCTGTTCTTGCATCTCTCCTGCCCAGTGGCACAGCCCAAGATGGTCCTCGTAGCTGCAAACCAAACAATTCATGTCAGCTTCGACGCTAATTCTGGCAGTCATGTATGTAAGCATGTTCAGTTTTTTAAAACATATGCAAAGAGGGCTAAATTATGATTTGATAGATTCAATTAAGATTCTTTTCTAATTTAGTCTCAATTTCTACTGCATTTCAACCAATGCAAATGCTTACTTTCTAATTGAATGTTATAGCTCCATTATAGTTTTACTGAATCCGTTTGTGAAGATTGAGATTTGAACATGATTGAACACTAACCAAAAAGACTCCATCTCGAGCTGCAAGTGCTAGGATGTCTGCACATGATACTACCCCACTGCAAGCTGCTTCTACACGGGTTTTGATTTTATCAATTACTTTGAACCCACGGGCTGAGTTTCGGTTTGGTAGTGCATTCTTCTCACCGACAAAAGAGTCTGCATCGTCGAGAAGATGGAAGCATCGCATCCCTGTGGATTCAAGGGCATCAGCAACTGAAACTGTTCAGAGTTATAAGCCTTTGAAAAAAGGAAGTACCAAGAAGATGAAGGTTTCTGTTGGAGAAGAAAAATGACAGAATGTAAGACAATTAACCAGTCGACTTCATGCAGTATCTTCTAATCATCTTCTGAGGCTTTAATTCAAGCATGAGAAGTGCAGCATGGAGTAGTGACATTGGTATTTTCATTAGAGGTTGTCCTAATACCAAGATTCACAAGAGGCTAGTAAATATAATGCTTCCTGAATGTCGCAAAAAGGTCTAGAGAATTCATAGATGATTTCCACACCCGGGTGATTTCGTATATAGGTGATTTTTTTTGTTAATTAAGTGGGTGACCATATTGAGAACATTTTAAAAATAACTTTAATAGTAGAGATAAACCGTTTGAATCGGTTTGGACATGTAAATAGAAAATCAAAGACAACTTTAGTATATGAGTTGAGAGATTATGTTGTAGGTATAAAGAGAAGGTATAGACCTCTGAATACGTGGAGGAAAGGGAGAAGTAGAACTCAAAAGTCCGAGTAGAGATAGGTGAAATTCTGACTTTGATGATGATGATTGCACCTCCAACTTCGGACTTGGGCCTGGTCATGGGCCAGATTTAGGACTAAGCTCCAAAAACCCAAGTCCAAACTCATTTAACTTTAAAAATAGAGCCTAAGGCTTTTACATAAATGATCACAACGACATGTTCACAAACCAGGAGGCAGATAGTGCAGGCCCTGAAGATGTACTGATATCTCAGGAGCCCTAGACAAACTCTTAAGATGGGTCTCTACTGCAATTAGTATCCCTCTTTTATTTTTTAATTTTTTAGACCTATTTGTTGAGAGCTTTAAGCGGCGGCATAGTCCACCTATATCTAGTGCCAGCCCTGAAGCCAGACTCCACTTTTTAAGTCTCCAAAAGTTCACAATAGATAATTTCAACTCCAAAAGATAAGATAGATAATTCAGCCCTCTAAACATATCAACCTTCGAATAGTTTTGCTAAAAAATGATTAAGAAGGTTAAGGGTTATTTGCTTAAAAATAAAGTCAACTCTGTAAAAATAAAATGGGCCTGTTGAAGCTCAATGGGCTTTCTACAAAGGCCCAACCTTGAGCCCAAAACATTTCAATTTTGAGCAAGATTTCATTAATCTTGTTGCTTGACCGAGCTTGCTTACCAAGTCGATCTGTGGGCCAGGCATATTCATGGCTTTACTGGATCAGAAAAGCATGTGGCAGACAAGTCCTGATGTGGTGCGTATTGGCCGAGATATCTCAGGATTTCAGTGGCTGAGATATCTCGGCTGATACACATAGTATCGGCCAGAGACAGAAAAATTCGGCCGAATATCGGTCGATTTTTATTTTTTATTTAAAAAAATATATATATTGACTTGGGCTCGGTCGATATCTCGGCTGATATTTATATTTTTAATTTTTTTTTAAAAAGTCTTTTTTATTTTTAAATGATTTTTTATTAAAAAAAACTACCGAGTTTTTTTTAAAAAAAAGAGGAGAGAAAAAGATCTTGGCCGTGCCGAATATTCGACGCCTGAGGTCGAGTCACGTTGCTTGTCTTCTAATGAAAATCTACCTTTTAAAGAGAATCTACTTTTGGGTGGCATTATATCACAATAAAGGTAGTCATCCACGTACGATCAAATGGAGATTATGATATTAGTGACAATGGGACACGATCATACGAACTTGTGGAAGGTGTGGTCCATGAATTGGAGAGAAATGGGGTTGTGTTCATGCGCCTGGCCCATATTAAGCCTGAGCCCAAGCCAATAAGACAAGTTTGAGGTCCATATCAATGATGGGAAATCATTTTTATCTCCCAATGTTTTAAAGACCAATTCGAGAGTCAGACCGTCTCAGTGGAAGGTTGAACCTTAGTCCAACTTGATCAAATCCGTGCCATCAAAATGAAAATGCAAAGCGAGTTTACAAAAAAAATGGAATTTCCTTCCTTTGGTTGCATTCTTTTCCCAAGGACATCAATTCCCACACGTGCATTTTTCTAAGAGCAACACTTCTTTTTTATCATTTCATTCATAACATTCATTGAAATCTTCATCAAGAAAAACCCAACTCCTTCGAAATTTATTTTTTCTAGAGAGAAAATGTGATGCAATGCAAAAGAACGTATTGTAAAAGAAAGATGAATAGGAGAGGAGTAGTTCAGTCGCACATTTACAAAGCAATCATGGAAGAAGAGTCGAAGGATGGAGGCGCCCATTCTGGGGTCACTGCGGATTGTTTGGTTCATAACTTGGCGAACTATAGTTGCCAAGTTAGGGCAGGAGGTGGCATAGAAAGAAGGCGAGAGCTGAGCATGGCCACCACTTGCAACTATGGCCAAGACAGAGACTGCAAGAAAATGGGAGATGGAGGCCATGGCTGATGGATGGATGGGAAAACCTTCTTCAACTCTCCTTTTATACTTGCAATTTGCTTGTTCTGCACTGCAAAGTGCAAACCTGACTTTTCAAATAAAGCTTCTAAAACGCGCTTTCATCAATTCATCACCTCTTTTGCTTGTTTGATTAAAAGTTAGAAAATGACAGAGTCGATTCATCCCAATCCAACCTTGCAAAACAAGGTTGACGAATGCAGGGAAGTGGAGCCTTTGTTTTTCCCTTTCTTGGCAAGTTACAGTCCACTGAAAATGTGAGCTGTATTCTTAAAAGCGGGATTAAAAGGAGAGGATACTGATGCATTTATAAATTTCAAGATTTTAAAGTTTACGGGCAATGTGGGATATACTAACACTGTTCTTAACATCAAGGTTGGAGAAACGAATCCGATTCATCCCTATAGTACCTTGCTCTAATACCATATTAAACACATGAGTAGAATTCATATTTAAAAATCGGTGCCCATTCATTTATAAACTCTAAAATTCCAAAGCCCACATACTAGTGTAATATATTTTAATGTATAAAAAAAAAGTTATAATTTTTTTTATTAAATTATTCATAGATACCGGTATTAAGCAAGAAGATTGAATTAATATAATGTATTTAAATGTATATAACAATATATTTATAAATTTTGACTAAAATTACGAGCCAATAACGGTATTAAGCAAGAAGAATGGCATCTTTCTTTTTCAAATTGATCCATATTCAAACCTTCCATTCATTGGGATCTATATCTTTCAAATCTCAATAACAGGACTTGCCACTAATAGTAAAGTGTGTTTGACTCGTAATTACCAGATTTGAAGTTCACAATCAGTTGTTGTGAACTAATTCACAGCATATAATTTCTCTTCTCTTCGAGCCCTCCACTTTTCTATACTTTTGAAAATAGAAATGGGATATATCCTTCGGTCTATTCATAATAATTCCTATGTCGATTCGTTATTTTCAGCTTCAAATCGTATTCTAATATGACGGGAAGATGATCTTCATTTATAAACTTTGACATGTTCAAATAATAAAGTATCAATATCTGAAAAATAATATTTTATAAAACGATCCTTAAGAAATAAAAAATCTGAAATGAGACAAATATTTTAGAACGGAAGAAGTATAAAAGAATTTTTTTAAGATGTCAAAACTATGTAAAGATATTTATCTTATTTTTAAAATTTTCATTTTTTTCTCTAATATAAATGAGCCTTTTTTAACAATATCTTAAATTTCTGTTGATGATTTTGATTGACATTCATTAATTCAAAAAAAATATTTAATAAATTTTACAATGATTAATTTAAAAACGTAAACAAAGTACACAATAGATTCAATCAATCAGTGATAGTATAACCAAGTCAAGGTCTTTCCACTCTTAATCATCCATGCCCACATCCAATGGTGGTGAATCTCAAATGATTGCTCCTTTGGAAACCAGGGCTGGACGTATATAACAAGCCAAGGTCTTGGGTCTTAGGTCTTGGGTCTTCCCACACTACATCCATTTTTCATGGCTACATCAAAGATGGTGAATCTCAAATTACTGTTGTTTTCTATCATTAGATTTATAAAGTAAGAAAGTAGAATCTTCTTCTTCTTCTTTTCCCACCAATGGAGTCGGGTAGTGGTGTCGCTATTAGGCTTGGCTCTGTCTATAGGCGGAGTAAGCAGTCACGTAAGACCCTATATAGATAGAGCTCCCAAGTTCATAACCTCATTTATTATATAGGTTCAAAATAATTTAAATAATATTTTGTTATAAATTTGATGATGATATTTTATTTGGATGTTTCACATTTTGTAAAAAGAATTGTATGATTTTATTTTTTATGAGTGTATGAAAGACCTATTTTAAGAGTTCATGTAGAGCCCTTGAAATCTCAAGACCGACAGTGGTTGCTATTCTAATTTATAAAAATATTAAAACGTCAACAATGTACACAACCCATCATTTGATGTTTTGATGGGTGAAGTCGTGCTTAGATCAATGCTAAATGGTTGTAACTGCTGAGTGGTATAACCAATAATCCATTCAAAAAATGGATGATTTAGATCCATGCACTTATTCTATCATTTTAATTTATAAAAATATTAAATTTATTCTTAAATTATACTTTTTTATATCTTTTATCAATGTAACAAGTTATTTGATTGGTATCTCAACTAATTCTTAAAAAGTTAAGTAATTGTGATTTGCCACAAGATTTAAAAGCATATTGAAGAGTAAGTGTTGTATCTCCCTAATTTATATAGTATATTGGAAAAGAATTGTTTAAAAATGCATTAAAAATTAATATATTGAATAAATGAAATGATTTTTTAAGTCTTAATTCATGATCACTTTAAATTCTTTTAAATATAACTTTTTTATAGTCTCTAAGATCATAACTTAATTAATATGATCCTGATTCTTTTTAGTGGCTGCAAACGCAAGCACAAAACTTTTCTAAGGATTTGATGGGACACCTTTATTTTTAATAATGAGTGTAAAAATAAGACACTCCTGCTACTTATTATTGATAGTTTAGATAACAAAAAGACACTTTTAAATTGATAATTATCTCCTAGGTCCCCGTTTACACACTCGGATTTTCTGCCTCTACACACTAATTTCTAGATGCGGGTAGCTAATTACTATTTTGCCTCTGCGTTTCCATTCGTTCGAACGAATTCCCATTTCATTTCGTCATTCATTCGAACGAATGGACGTAACCCCATCCAATTTTGATTCGTTCGAATGAATCCCCCTTCTAAACTGTTTCGTTCTAATGAATGAAGCGGATGAAGAGTAACGCAGGTTACTGTTCACCCATGTTACTGTTCACCAGTGAAGGGTGAATGAATGAATCGATTTTTTTTTAAATTTCAAAGTTATTTTTTAAGTACTGTGTATTTTTAAAATTTCTCAAATTAAATATCCGGACTAATTACGATAATCTGATAAAAATACTTTAAGACTTTAAGATCTTTTGACACTCCTAAATATTTAAAATACAGTATTTTACAAATAAGGGTATCCCTAGGGTGTGCCGAAAATACATTTAGGAGTATCAAAAGACCTTGAAGTCTTAAAGTATATTTATCAGGTTATTGTAACTAGTCTGGATATTTAATTTGAGAAATTTTGAAAATACACAGTACTTAAAAAATAACTTTGAAGTTTTAAAGGAGATTTTATTATTTAATACATTATGCACATTATTTTTTAAGCACTGTGTATTTTCAAAATTTCTTAAATTTAATATCCGGACTAATTACCATAACCTGATAAATATACTTTAAGACTTCAAGGTCTTTTGACACTCCTAAATGTGTTTTCGGCACACCCTAGGGATACCCTTATTTGTAAAATACTGTGTTTTAAATATTTAGGAGTGTCAAAAGACCTTAAAGTCTTAAAGTATTTTTATCAGATTATCGTAATTAGTCCGTATATTTAATTTGAGAAATTTTAAAAATACACAGTGCTTAAAAAATAACTTTGAAATTAAAAAAAAAAATCAAGATTCATTAGAATGAATCACTGATTGATTCGAATGAATCGATTTTTTATAAAATTTTAAAGTTATTTTATAAAATTTTAAAGTTATTTTTTAACCACTGTGTATTTTTAAAATTTCTCAAATTAAATATCCGAACTAATTACGATAATCTGATAAAAATACTTTAAGACTTTAAGGTCTTTTGACACTCCTAAATATTTAAAACACAGTATTTTACAAATAAGGGTATCCCTAGGGTGTGCCGAAAACACATTTAGGAGTGTCAAAAGACTTTGAAGTCTTAGTTATCATAATTAGTTCAGATATTCAATTTGAGAAATTTTAAAAATACACAGTGGTTAAAAAATAATGTGCATAGTGTATTAAATAATAAAATCTCCTTTAAAATTTCAAAGTTATTTTTTAAGTACTGTGTATTTTTAAAATTTCTCAAATTAAATATCCGGACTAATTACAATGATCTGATAAATATACTTTAAGACTTCAAGGTCTTTTGACATTCTTAAATGTATTTTTGGCACACCCTAAGGATACCCTTATTTGTAAAATACTATATTTTAAATATTTAGGAGTGTCAAAAGACCTTAAAGTTTTAAAGTATTTTTTATCAGATTATCGTAATTAGTATGGATATTTAATTTGAGAAATTTTAAAAATACACAGTGCTTAAAAAATAACTTTGAAATTTTAAAAAAAATCGATTCATTCAGTCCACGGGTGAACAGTAACACAGGTGAACAGTCCGTTACTGTTCACCCGCTTCATTCATTCAAACGAATCGGTTTAGAAGGGGGATTCGTTCGAACGAATCAAAATTGGATGGGGTTGCGTCCATTCGTTCGAATGAACGGCGAATTCGTTCGAACGAATAGAAACGCAGGGACAAAATGGTAATTAGCCACCCGCACCCGGAAACGGGTGTGTAGAGGTAGAAAATCCGGGTGTGTAAACGGGGACCCTTATCTCCTATATTGGAATTCATTCAAAATATATTTTTATCATTTGAATTAATATATTTTCAACAAAATCTTTAAATTTAAGTATTTTTTCATTTCATATTTTAATTAATTTTTACTAAACTCTGAGAGTTCACGACCCATCTATCAACAGTATGAACGACTCTCTGAGGACCATCATATACCGGCTGACTCATACATTTCAGTTACATTAGAATATGAAATATTTTATCATATTTTTAAAAAAGAAAAGGTTTTAAAAATATGATAATATTTCATATTTCAAAATAATGATTAAAACAGAAATTTTATCACTTATATATATTAAAAAAAAATCAGAAACACTAGTTTGAACGTGTGAATTAGGGCTGAAACTCGGGTCGGGCGGGCCGAGTTTTGACAAACCTAGCCCTAACCTATGTCAAAAAATTTTGAACCCTACCCGACCCGAATTGCAAACCCGAGTATGTCAACCCAACCCAACCCGAAATGCTAATACTCTCAACCCGAGAGTTGACCCGACCCGACCCGACCCGAGTTAGCCCAAGTTAGCCCAATGTAGCCTGAGTTAGCCCGATTTTTGAAAGAGGGGAAGAGGAAGAGGAAGAGGAAGAGGAAGAGGAAGCGGAAGATATCGATTTTCAAAAGAGGGGAAATGGAAGTGGAAAGGGTGTAGGGTTTTATTTAAGTTATGAATTCGGGTTGGGTTTTTCCAGGTCGGACTTTTTCCGGTCGGGTTGAAATTTAAATTCTTCAGCCCAACCCAACCCGAATTTCAGTCGGGTTTTTTTTTCCTAACCTAACCCGACCCGAGTTTACAATTTCTATAACCCAGCCTACACTATTTTCGGGTCGGATCAGTCGGGTCGGGCCAAAACCCAACCCGAGTTTCACCCCTAGTGTGAATGCAACGGAACGTGTCAACTTTCCTGCCGAACTTTGAGAGGTAAAACCCCATCCCGTGCATAAAAGCACAAAAAAGTCTACGGCATTTTTCTTCCATCGTTTACTACCCCACTGCCGACATCCCTACTGCAGAAGATTGGATAGGTGGATGACCCTCGCACTACTAGTGGAACCCTAATAACAGTTCAACTACAAGTAAAATGCATAGATAAACTCACGAGTATTGTAGTTACTTCTTATTTTAAGGTGAAAAGTTGTGGGTTCGAGTTTCTGTAGTTTAACCTTGTTGTATTATAGGAGTAGTGGGCTCACCCATAGGAGTTTTAGAAAGGGTATCTAGTGGTTTCTCATATGTAAATTAAAAAAAAAAAATACATAGATAATTGTATTAGGATTGGATATTCAATTCAAAAGATTAGTTTATTAGATGGAGTGACTCAAATTCTTATATTTTCCTCTATGTTTTCAATGTGAGACTCATTCATAGCCCCAACAATTCTTTTTTTTTTTTTAACGAAGTTAGTCATCTGGTCCGAATATAGATTTCCAAAGTCCACATGAATAGCATGAGATCTGGCTGTAATATCACTTGTCAAAATTTGGGCATCCATCCCAAAAGACTAGCCTGTTAAATAGAGTGACCTAAATCTTTTATAAATCTCTACATCTCCTTTTATACTTCTAATATAGACTTGTTCATAGCTCCAACAATTCCCATCACAAACAAGGGCAGCTATCTCTTATGTCTATGAGATCTCTTTATTCCATATGAGTTAGTCTAAGACCTGATTTTGATAAAACTTATCACAATTGGGTATCTAGTCCAAAAGACTAGCTTATTAGGTGGAGTGACTTATGTCCTTTATGAATCTCTAGATCTCCCTCTACATTTTCAATGTGGAACTCATTTATAGTTCCAATAAAATGAAATAAATTATTTATATATTAAAAGAACAAAGAAGAGATGAAGAGATGACAAATTGAAACTCAAAAGATTAATTTTAAATCTCCTCACATGAAAAATAGATTTCTTGAAAGACAGAGGAAAGAGTCTTATTCTTTGAATCATTGACAAAGAGTCTTTATTCTATAGAATAAGAAGAAAGTATCCCAGTTTATGGTTATCTGTGTTTTTCATAATCAACTCATGAAAAAAAAAGAGAAAGAAGGTGGGTGTTTTTCATAATTTTAAGTTTGTACAATAAGGTGAAATGATAATTTTATACTTGTGCCCTAATCAAAATCCAGGCGAGAGTGGCCACAAATTTGGTAACAGGTTGAAGTGTGAAGGAGAGGAATGGAACAAAGGAACACCAAGTAAATATTTCACTTCGGTCTGTACTCTGTAAGTCTGTATTAAGAGCATAAAGCCCAAACCCAATACGGCTCTCAGGCCCATGTGGGCCTGGCTTTGGTATGTTAACGCTTCTACATAATGGCTTGGATTTTCAATCAAAGAAAAAAGGAAAATGAAGTGAGAAGATTTTTTATGGAATTAGATGACAGTAAAATTCTACTTTTAATTTATTTGATTGCTGCCATTTTTTATTTATTTACTATCCAATGCATGCTAGGCTTGATATTTAATGTCTATTAAGGCCTCATGTATCAGATAAAGCATGGTACTTGATTAGAAGCTTAACTCTTGGTGGAATAGGTAGAGCAGTTTTGAAGAGAGACTATATTCCGACAAATGAAATTACATGATCATAATTAAAGAAAAACCCAACAACATTTGGGGCCTTCCAGAAATTTGAAAAGGCTTGTGTTCCGATTGGCCCAACATGGGCTTTATACGTGGGAGTGCTTGATTGGTGACATTAATAATAAAAAGAAAAAGCTTATATAAGAAAATGGAGTAGTTGAAATTTGAAGGTCTTTCGAAATCATGGGGATTTATAAATAATTTAGATTACTCCATCTAACAGATTAGTCATTTGAACGGGATACCCAACTCTTATATGCTAATCATTTTTCATTGTAATTTACAGTAGCTTTATATAGAATAAGGCTATCAGGTTTCTAAGTGTTAGATTATATTTGATGATAAATAGATTTTGAAATTCAGAACTCAAGTTAATTAGTTTTGAAGTTAACAATGGACAATTTTATTTTTCTTAGACCAGTGTCGTTTGGTTATTCTCTATATCCTTGATTAAACAGTTGTGTCTTTGTCTCTTTTATTTAGAAGTAAAGGAGACAGGCTTCACATGAATATCAATTTATTAAAAAAATTGTCACGGTTGTTTGTCATTTTCCATTAATTGGAAAATGAAGATTAAGGAAAATGAGAACCTTCTCTCAATTTTTTCCAAAAAAAAATGAAACATTTTTTCAAATAATTCATTTCTCTTAAAAACAGTTAGAAAATTTTGACACAGAACCTCTCTACCAAAATCACGTTTTATTTATTTTCAATGAAAATTAAGATTTTGATACAATTATACAAATAACAAAAACATTGGGTTTCTAGAGCACAATACGAAATCAAATGCTACAACACCTATTAAATGATATTAGTGTGTGAACTGTGCATTAGCAGATTATTCCACTCTAATTTGGCACAGTGAGAGTCACCACTGGCAACTCAGTTTCAATTCCAGTAATATGTATTAATGTATGCAAATCAAGTTTCGTTTAAGCTTATTTATTCATTTGATTTATGTAAATAAAAAAAATATATCAGTTGATATTGAGTTCTGAATCTATTTACAAGTCAATCTATCTAATAGTTCTCAATTCTGATCCAAATCGCCTGACTGCCCATTGCATATCAGTATCAAAGTCGAAGCTGAAAATTCAAGACACACCATGTAAAATTGTATTAAAAAATTTAGTCCAACATCTCTAAAGTTAAATGGCCGTACTTAAAGTTTAAAAACTATATGATTCCAAGTCTGAATTCTCCAAAATGAAAACTATAGTACTCCACATTTAGAACTAAGAAAAGAAAAGAAAAGAAAAGAAAAGAAAAAACTGGTGGTTGTAATAGTTCTGGGATTGTCAATTGTGGCATGTGGAAACTAGAAAATAGAAAACTTGTAAAGTCGCTGCCCTCTTTGACAAAGTTAAAAGGTTAAAAACAGTCAAGTCTTAAAGACTTGCTTTCTGTATTAGAAATTTAGCATAGGAGAAATATATAAAAATATGAGTCCATCACGACAAAAGATGAACAATGAAACAGTAATAAGATCAGTTGAGTTAGGACCTCGAAAGAAAAAGAGTGTTAGAATATTATAATTTAATGATATTTTTGAAGTAGAATTCACTTACAAAAGTAAGAGAAAGATGTCTCAATTCTCAAGTATTTGGAAACTAGAAATGTGGATTCTAATTATAGTTTTAATATTGGGAATATTAAAAAATAATCTAGAGTTGTTTTTTAACGAATTTTAAAGAAATATTGGGAATATTGGCCAAAATACTCTCTTATTTTAAAGAAATATTGTGAATCACTTCTTATGGAAAACAATAACAAATGATTTAGGGAAATTAATAAAAATAAAAGAAAATGATGGGCATTCATTGCCTTCGATTTAAGATTTTCATGAAAACTGACAGCTGCGTATCCCTTTTGTGGTGCGTTTGGGAGAGACAAAGCAAGCACATGCATCAGATTTTTTTATTATTTATTAAACATAGAAAAAGTAAGTTTTATATTTTTCATTATTTTCCTTATTAAGTCAAAATATATTTTTCTTAGAAAGAAAGGTAATTTCCTCTCATCTTTCTTCAATGAAACTTCCTATTTTTCAAGAGATTTTTCTAAATAGGAAGTTTCCTTGAGTTGAGAATTCTTAAGCGAAAGAATTCTCTGCCACATTATTTTGTAACGATGTACTCAATCCATTTACACCCCTTTAATCAATACTTTAAGACAGTGACCCATCAGATCAATAGGCTAGATTAAGTGGACCCACCGTATTATACCATTAGGTCCACAGTATTATCCCAAAGCTTGACAATAAAATGCAAAAAATGGGACTAAGACCTCTTTTTCTGTCATCGAGACAATGGAGAGTCAATAATGGCAAGCATGACATGGCATGATTATTTAATTAATTAATAAGTGGGCAACTTGATTAGGTTATAATATGATGATGATAAGCATATTATTATAGTGGAGAAAGCAAATAGAAATGGACTTTTGCTAGATGTTGTATTCGCTTTTAGGTGATGTATTTGGTCAGTTTGGTAAGAAATGCAATCTTATTTGTCATTCCTATTCCCATCCATGTGGATTAGGTTTACCATTTCATATTTCTTTACTCTTTGTTGTATTTAAAAGAGGCTAAGCTCTGGCTCACCTAAAACAAAAGCTGACCAGACCGCTGAGTCAACCAAAACTGAGGCTTGGGTCCTTCGATTTACCTGCTCCTCATCCCAGTAAACCTTCTTTTTAACCTTCTTTTTAAGGGTTTTTTTTTTAATACTAAGATATCCATGCATCCCATCTAAATTTTTCAAGCGTCCTACTTGACTAGACTAATATTTGGGACATGTGTAAATCTCTCAAGCGTACAAAAGTATAGAGAGTAACTCTTTTTGTGTTGAGGGAGATTTGATTTCAAAACATTTCACAAATAAAAGTGAAAATTGGTCATCAAACTAACCCCTCAGAGTTTCCATTTCACTAAACTTCAATTAAAATTGGTATTTCAACTACATCAATTTTTTCATACTCGTCAGAATAAACCATCCATCCCAATGAAATCATTAATTCAGTGAGCCACAAGGGCTCTAATTCTTAAATTACTGAAACTGATAAGTAAATAATATAAAAGAAAATATAGTGTCACCATACAACTTATTAATAATCACTTAAATGATATTCATCTTTATCTTAAGTTAATAAATTTTGTGTTAGCAATTCTAAAGTTATTGATTACAACTCTATATTGTAAATATAATAAAAAGCTTTTTGTTATTATTTTAGATAAGTGCTCTCTTATGAAATATGGACACGTGTCCTTAAAATGGAAGATGATATGAATGCCACCTTCAAGTTTGGACATGTGAGCACGTGGCACCATTTGTTGGTAGCCTTGAAGTAGAATTCACTCTAAAAAATTAGTCATTGAGCTGAAAGTGCCTCTCATTTTATATACCGTCTGTAATTTTTTGTACTCAGACGATGTGAACTTCATATCCACTCTCAATCACACTGTTGCACGTGTGGATTTGATGTAGCACGGGTATCGACCCGAAAATCAGAATCTCGCCCGAATTGAAAACCCGGCCAATAATCGAAGAAATCTGGGAAATTTCTATTTTTATTTATTTCCATTGCTTTATTTGTAAGATTAGATTTGCTTAGAATCCTATTTCTTTTAGGATACTAGTTCTTCTATGATACTATTTCTTTTAGAATACTATTCCTATTAGGATAGCATTCCTATTTCTTTTAGGATACTATTTCTTTATTTTCGTTTTTTTATTTTTATTGCTATTTTTAGTTTTGGGTTTTTATAAAAACCCCTCTCTAGTATTGTAATAGACAGATTATTGATAATGAAATTAATTTGAGATTTATTCTCCTTCCCCTCTGCGGGTGCGCCCGTCCCTCTCTTCTCTCATCGGTGGATTCCGACTTCTGATACCTTCTTCTAATTCTGTCTTCTGCTTCTATTTCTTCAATCTTCTTTCTATTCTCTTTCCCCCTCTCTGTTTCCGGATTCAAACCCAAATACATCTCCCATCTTTCATACATAACCCACTTTTCCCCATTTCCATTCACCAACGTGGAACCCATTCCCCTTTTTAACCCATTCAGCTCTAATTGCTTTATCTAATTTTTCCAAACCATTTTCCAAACCTATTTAGCCCGATCCCCGCTGCATCAATTGGTATTCAGAGCCAGATCTCACCGATTCTCATCGGGTGAGACTTTTCTCGACATTTAAAAAAAAAAAAAAATATGGCTTCTTGTGATTCGAGCGAAGATAATGAGATTGAAGAATTTTTTATGCGACATGGGTATAATCCCGTAACTCAAGATTATCATATGGAGGTTGATTTCCCACCCTTCAGAGGTCAACTTTATAACAAGGACTTCCTCGACTGGCTTTCGGAAGTCGAGCGCTTCTTGGATTATTGGAAAATCGATGAGACAAAGAAAGTGCAGTTCGTGACCTATCGATTCTTAAGTGAAGCATATGTTTGGTGGGAGACAATACAAATCAACCGTAGGCAAAAGAATAAGCTTCCTATCAGATCATGGCCACAGTTGAAAAGGTTGTTACGCGCTCGTTTCCTTTCTGCTGTTAATAAGCAAAAGTCTAAAGAAACGAGTGAAGTCGTAGCGTCTCTTGAACAGGAGACAATCTCGCATCTTGCATCAATCTCGGACCCCGCACCCATTCCTACAGAGACATCTCCAAAGTGCATGCCAATTCCTTCAGAGACAGTCTCGACAGTTGTGCCACCTACATCGACATTCGTGCAAGTTCTTCGAAAGACAGTGTCCTCTCCACAGTTGCAACCTGTGCAAACACCACTGCGAGTGCCAATGTTGGAGAGTCAATCAGTTGTATTGTCGGCGTCTCAGTCGTTGCAATCGGCGAGTATTAATCCACCATTGTTGTTGCAGTTGTCATATGCACCACAAGTATTACAAGCGTCAAAGAAGATGAGCTTCATCGACAATGACCCATATTTGTTCTCCTTTGATGTGAAACCACTTTTCATTGTTGTTAAAGACGTCGTACATTATTTTGTTCCTACAGTCATTTTAGAATCTCGCACGCCTATTGAAATCACAAACGTCAAGGTTCACCATGGATATCAGGCTCATATTATTTGCGCGTTCGAACCATCGAAGTTCAAGAAACATCTCATAAAGTATCGGCGATTCTCACATTGGGTCCGAACTCGAGGACGAGTTCTTTTACAACCAGGGGAGACTGATGTAGCATGGGTATCGATCGGAAAATCAGAATCTCGCCCGAATTGGAAACCCGGCCAATAATCGAAGAAATCTGGGAAATTTCTATTTTTATTTATTTCCATTGCTTTATTTGTAAGATTAGATTTGCTTAGAATTCTATTTCTTTTAGGATACTAGTTCTTCTAGGATACTATTTCTTTTAGAATACTATTCCTATTAGGATAGTATTCCTATTTCTTTTAGGACACTATTTCTTTATTTTCGTTTTTTATTTTTATTGCTATTTTTAGTTTTGGGTTTTTATAAAACCCCTCTCTAGTACTGTAATAGACAGATTATTGATAATGAAATTAATTTGAGATTTATTCTCCTTCCCCTCTGTGGGTGCGCCCGTCCCTCTCTTCTCTCGTCGGTGGATTCCGACTTCTGATATCTTCTTCTAATTCTGTCTTCTTCTTCTATTTCTTCAATCTTCTTTCTATTCTCTTTCCCCCTCTCTGTTATCGGATTCAAACCCAGATACATCTCCCATCTTTCATACATAACCCACTTTTCCCTATTTCCATTCACCAACGTGGAACCCATTCCCCTTTTTAACCCATTCAGCTATAATTGCTTTATCTAATTTTCCCAAACCATTTTCCAAACCTATTTAGCCCGATCCCCGCTGCATCAGGATCCCTCCAATACCCAACTCTGATTTATATCAGGCGACATGGGACTTGTAAACTTCACACTCTCCCTCACATGCATATCTTATAATATCTAGATCTGATACCATGTTAAGAAACATTATCTTCTCAATGACTAGCTTTTGAGAGGAGAGTGCTTCTCATATTTTTTGCAGTCACTATGTTTTATACTTATGTGATGTAGAACTTATGAACCTTCACACCCATTTTTTGGAATCATGGATCATTTCTTAGTTGTTAGGGGAGCCAACATACAAATTAATTTCTTGAGTGTGAACCCATGGTAAAAGATTGACTTGTAGTTGCCCAGTATTGACTATGTATATTTTTTCAATTGGGTGTTAAAAAAAAATGTGCCTACCAAAAAAAAGAGAAAGAAAACGTATCAGACTATCAGCATCCGAAACAGTGGACTCATATTTATTTATCTTTTAAGGCCCATTTCCAAATCAGGAGACGATATTACCAATAGATATTAGATTATTGTATTAGGTGTTATTTTTAGTTAGAAAATGCCACGTCAGTTAGTTGAAGGGATGAAAATTAAAAATGAAGCGGTGCAGGAAGTGTTGAATAATTCACGTGACATGGGCCAGTGATAGAAAGCATTTCCTTTTCTAGAGCAAGCAACGTACAATCTACCATTTTGACCACCTATCAGCTTACAAGATATTTAGATATGGCGATGGGACCCATCTGAAAATTCCAATTCTTGACTATGCAGTGTGAGTAAAAATAATACACGAGAAATTAGAAATACATCCTCACCAGTTTTCAAAATTATAAAAGACTTTCTGAAGAAAAAAGCACATGTGGGTCCTCCATGAATTCAACACTTCTCTTCCTAGACTTTTAACTTTAGGGCAAATTGATCATCTTTAATTAAGCTTTGATAACCGTTTCGATCTCGATTGATAATATGTATTAATGTTTTAAAACTCAGCTCATAGAGTGATTCATTTTGAAAGAAGTGTGAGTTCAATAAGATTTAATTAGATTGATCCATAGTCAAATTTAGTCAAACTTGTGCTATTAATATAATATTAAATTATTAATTAAGATTATATTTCATAAAAATATATTTTTTCTTTCATAAACACAATTATAAATACCAAAATTAATAATAAAAAATTTATAATTTTAAAAGAACCAACATCTTCATCTTTATTTTTTTCCATTTGAAGAAATTAAGGGTTTTTAAGGGTTATAGGTTTATTAGATAAACTAGGTTAACCTGCGGGTTGTAGAAATCAAGGGTTCAAAAATCGGCTCAGCCGATATATCGGCCGATATGTATATCGGCCGATAATTTTATCTCTCATACCGATATCGACATTTTCTCTCTCCTCCAATATCGGAACCGTGAAAAAACTGCAAAAAACTGTGACGAACCGTGAAAAACCGCAAAAAACCGTGAGCACCTGTGAGAACCGTAAACCCTGAACTTCGGAAAACCGCGAAAAACCGTATCGGTGTTTTTTTTAAAAAAAAATAAAATTAAATACCGATATTTATGAATATCGACCGATATTTAGACTGATTTTCGGTATGTACGGCCGATACGATATATTTGCACCTTAGGTAGAAATAACCCTGAAGAGTTTTTAAATGACTTGATCCGTGTTTCAGTTGGACCACAGTTAACCTGCGGGCCAGGCTGGATTTGACAATATTGATATGTATGCGTTGATGCTTAAATCAGGTAAGATTTAATAGTTATTTCGAATCTTTAAAATAATTTACTAAATTCTAATGGCCAACTTTTGTACTCTTGAACATAGAATTTGTTAGCCTATGTCAATTGAGTAGACAGAACTTTTTCACAAAATTGATGAAATTGTAAGTTTAAGTATTTATCTAGTATGCTGGCCACCATGGGTGCCAATATCGGCCAATCGATCGATACGAAATATATAGGCTGATATGATATGGGCTTTAAATGCCTTATCATATCGGCCGATACGTATTGTATCAGCCGTACACGATAGTTCTCGGCGATATATATCGGTTTGATATCGATTGATATCCATAATATCAGTCTTTTTTAAAAAAAAATATCAAAATAGTGGTGGGCCCGAGTTGATATCTCAGCCAATATCAACCGATATAAGACCAATATTGACCCAGATATCGGCCTATATTCAAAATATCGGCCGATAATTTTGTTTTCAATTTTTTTTAAAAAAGCTTCTTTTTGAATTATTTATTTATTTTTTAATACAAAAAAAATAAAATAAATAAAATACCTATATTTTAAAAAAAATACAAAAGAGGAGAGAGAATTTTATCAACTGAGATATCAGCTGATATGTGGCCAAATTTTGCACCCCTGCTGGCCACAATAATTTTCTTATACTTTTTTTACATGTTTATCGATTTAACCAAAATGATCAGTCGCGCAATGGTAGACGTTTGATTATTTCATCTCTTCATATGGACGGCTATGAATATAGGATGTCCGATTGATTGGATCCAGTGGGCCGCAACGGCTTTGCCACGTGTCACGCTCTAGTGCTATGCAGAGGTTCACTATATCGCTAGCCCTAGTCGCTCCGAAGAAGAAGAAATCTCGCAATTGACGCACCACCGTCCGGTTATTTATGACTTATGAGGGAAGTCAGAATACTGCCGATGACATTTACATTTTACACAACATTACAAATTCGAAAAGTTATCCGTCAATTACCCTTTTCATTATAGTTTATTAATAAATCTTAGGGTTTTCTTCTGAAACTTTTTTCCGTTTATTTAAAATTTATTAAATTTTATAATGTCCTAAGTTTTTATAAAAAAAATTAAAAGTCCTCTTTCGTTAATAGCAAATTAATTTTTTATTTAATTTTTTAAATGCATGTTATAGAGCTCGTTTAGAAATTAAAATTACGTAATAAACTAGAAATTTTTTTTAGGAACTAGTAGCAATTAAAAAATCAACTAAACTAAATAATCAGAGTATTAAATTTGAAGACTAAAAATTTAATAATTACAAACAATCTCAATTTCTATTAAACAGTGAGATTAGCTCCGATTATAATCAAATTAAAAATAGAACAATGAAAAAATATATAATTAATATAGAAAAATAAAGTTAAAGAAAAAAAATGTATCATGAAAATTTTATAAAACACTTCATATGGTGTTAAGTATTTAGTACAAACATAAATAATTTTTAAAGAAAGTTGACGTTTAGTCAATATAGTCAATTTTTTTAAAGAAAGGTTTATCTAAAATTAGAGATTTTTAGAATTATGAGAAATATAAAAACTCTTTTCAAATAAATTCAAAAGATAGATAAAAAATCTCTATTCTTATGGAGTAATAACTACACACCCATTCTTTTATTTAAAAATTTTAAGATTTTTTAATTTTAATAGATAGTAGATCTATTATACAATAATAATATAAAATTATTTCATATTTTTATGATAAAATTATAGGAATCGGCTGATAAAAAGATCTACACTTAGTTATAAGTTGTATCAAAAGTTAATTTGATCAAATTATTTTCAAGTTATAGAACTTTAATAATATTTATAAATTGAACTTGGATTTAACATGAATATAAAAAAAAAAAGTATTAGCTAAAGGATTAACGTAATTAAAGCAGTCAAAGAGTGCTCCTAAAAGTCAGTTAGTTAACTACCAATAATTTCTCCTGTAGATCCTCCATTGACAGTCAAGGTCCGTAGGCGTTAAAGTACTCTATTGACTATAAACGACGTTAAGACGGCAAGTATAGAGCCATCAAATAATCCGCGGACTGCATTAAATTTTAATCTCTAGGTTAGCAGTAGGCTTGAACTTTGTCCCAACCTATGTCATAAAATAAGGTAAAATCTGAGAATTTAATTCAATAATTGAAAATAAATAATTTTATATAAAATCATTTAAGAAATGAATTGATTAAGCTTCTGATTTAAACTTTTGTAAATAAATAATAATTGAAGTAATCAATGTGTGCACGACCTTCAGTGCACCGGAGTGCATGGGACCACCGCTGGGGCGTAATAAAAACGATCTCAGGACTGAGACAGTGAGTAGTTGGACCGCGAGTTTTTCCGAACTCCAATCACCGAATGGAGAAGGAAAAAGCTGTGTCTGATTCATGGCGATTTCAGGTCAGCTGAGTTGCCCTTTCTCTCTTGGAAAGTGTAATGAGAGACCTGGACTTGAAATGGTAATTTCTGCTCTTCTTTTTCTCTTAGCAAATCCGTGACTCGCCGCCCTCCTTCAATACTCACTTGAATGCTTGTAATCTAAGGATTCGTTCCTATGTCTAGCAGACAAAAAGGCCCAGAGTCAGAGCATTGAATGGAGATGGCACTTCTCTTCAAAGTACTTCTCCTTCTCTCTCTCGTTTCCTCCTCCACCTCTTCCTGCAGTACCACCGATTTCGAGCTCGTCTCCAAAGCCTTCAGCTCTGTATCTGGCTTTGACGCCTCCCTCTTTGTCTCCTCCAACGGGAGTTGCAGAAATACACCCATAGAAGAAATAAACCTTCCATCCAGAAATCTCAGCGGAATCATTTCATGGGCCACCTTAACAAATCTCTCTCATTTGAAGAAGCTCGACCTATCTGGCAATCTTCTGCAGGGTTCAGTTCCCAGGCGGCTCTGGTTGATGACGAGCCTGGTCGAAGTCAACCTCGCCGCAAATCGGCTCGGTGGCACAGTCGAATTCGACCAACCGAGCCCCACCGCGTCTTCGCTGAGAGAGCTCAATCTCTCCAGCAACAGGTTTACGAACTCCTTCCGTCTCTCAGGGTTCTCCAATCTCAGAGCTCTGGACCTGTCAAAGAACGATTTGAGATCGATGCCTCTGGGTTTTGAAAGACTGGGAAAGCTCGAGCATCTCGACCTGTCGGTCTGTAATATCAGAGGGAGAGTAAAACCCATTTCGAATCTCCGCTCGTTGAAGTACCTGGACGTGTCAAATAATGCCATGAACGGCTCTTTCCCTTCCGATTTTCCTTCCCTCATTGGCCTCCAGTTCTTGAATGTCTCCCACAACAATTTCACGGGTCTTGCAGGCTCCGAGAAAGTCAAGAGATTCGGAAAATCCGCTTTCGCCCAATCTGGGATTTCCAGCGCTTTCAAAGCCCCCAGAAGCACTATCCAAGCGCGTAACAGAGCGCCAGCTTCCAGAAGAGGAAACAAAGCAACAAGAGTAGATGGAAAGAAACCCAGATCGAAAAAGAGGTCTGTGATTATTGGGGCAGTGTTTGCGGCAGTGCTCGTCGTCACAGCAACAGCTGCTTGTGGCGCTTGTTTCATACACAGGAGAAGAAGGGCAGCAAGGGAGAGAAAGAAATGGGCGATATCGAAGCCTACGCCTCCATTTGGATTGAGGGTGGAGAAATCAGGGCCGTTCTCGTTCGAGACAGAGTCGGGAACGTGGGTGGCGGATATAAAGGAGCCGTCCTCGGCGCCTGTGGTGATGTTCGAGAAGCCGCTTATGAACCTGACGTTTTCGGATCTGCTGGCAGCGACGTCCCATTTCGGGAAGGAGTCGCAGCTGGCAGAGGGGAGGAGCGGGCCGGTGTACAGTGCGGTGCTGCCGGGGGAGATTCATGTGGCGATAAAGGTGGTGGAGAAGGCGAAAGAAGTAGAAGAAGAAGAGGCGGTGAGCATGTTCGAAGAGCTTTCGAGGCTGAGACACCCAAACCTCTTACCGCTCTTGGGCTACTGCATTGCAGGTACGTGCAATTTCTCCTCAGGAAAAGGGTATTTTAGTCTTTCAGTGCTCTCCCTTTTCTTTTCGATACTAGCTCAGTAGAGTAGACTCCCGTGTCTTTAGAATTCATCTGAAAAACCTTGCAATAAGAAAATCAATCGTATGCACTGCAATAAAAACATTTAATAAGAAAATAAAAAAACTTTTTTTGAAGTTTTTTTCTTAATATAATTTACTTTTTTATTAAATTTATATAATTTTCATATGAATATTGTTTTATATTTAAAATGTTACAACTGATTAGTGGAGCAGTCTCAGTACAACTTTTACCTAAGATAGCACAATCACATAAGTTTTTTACCCGAGGGAATTGACTTTAGGCTCATACTTCATGGTATGGTATGAAATCAAATTTAGTAATTAGATGAGAGATTATCAATTGAACTATGATAATTTTTTTTTAAATACTAAGTGCCTGCACTTTTTTTTTTTCCTTATACTTAGAAAGAGTATCGAACACACCAAAGTAAAACTAGATTTGAAAGTGTTCCTTCGATATTCTAAACTCTTAAGAAGAAAAACTACAGAGAGAGAGAGAGCACAGTGACAGAGTTAATGGAGCATTTAAGGAAGGAGAGAGTTAAATTTGAAATTCAGTGGTAACGATTACACGGTATGCCTCAACATGTGGGTCCACTAGAGTGTGATCCATGCAATTGGACACCATTTCAAAAGACATCTCACAGTTTCTTCTTCCATTTCGTGAGATGTCTTTCATATAACTCATATATAATAAAAAATTATATTCTTTAAATAAAATAATTTATTTAAACCGATTATATTTCTAAGTACAAAATTAAAAACTAAACTCATCATCATGATTAAAACTGAATCTCAAAAACCAGGAAAAAGAGTTTAAAAATAGCAACCCATAATTTAAATTTGACCCGTTGACATGTACCATAATATAAACCCAAAGCAGTGAGTGAGTGAGGCCAACCCTCATAAAATTATACTTTACTACTTCTCCAACATAGTCAAAGCCTGCAATGACTAGACTGTAGAATTCTACTTACTATTTATATCTCTAACCAAACAGAATTCTCCCCCTACTTTATGGTTCATGTCTACATACACCATTTTTTAATTTAACTAGACAAATATTCCTTCAGTGGAATTTGTGTATGTCTGGTGCATCGAACTCGAGCGTGGTGGCTCGCCTCTCAACTATTTATTTATAAGAATAACAGCAAGAATGAATTTATACAATGAGGAATACAGATGTCTTTAAAATTTTACTCCCGAGGATCTATCTAAGATGAGGATATATTCCTAGACATTTTGTTTTGGGGCAGCAGTTGGATCTTGTGGCTGTGGAATAAAAACCAGAGCTGCCTAAGAAATGTTCCCCACGCTTCTCTATCCTCATGCTTTGCTTATATTTATAATTTTATAGGTAGTAGTTGAAAAAAGAATCTTTTGAGTGTACCTAGTTATGCATGCATATAGTTTCAGGTTTTGTTTCATGGTATTGTTAATAGATATGATTATTATACAAGTTTTTTGTATTAGATAATTTCCTGTCTTTTTAAATAGTATTGCCCTTCTCTCCTATTATTGATTGATTATATCAGTAATGATAAATTTATGTTTCTTCAATTCATTTGATTTATATATAAATAAATGCCGTTATTGTGACAGTGGATTATATATAAGTAAAGAAAATGTCTTCTTTTGATAAAAATGACGCCAAATGAGATGTGTGCGAAGCGACAGAGAGCAAACGGATGATAAATGTTTGAATGTTAAATAATTTTGAGAGAGAGTCTTCAATCTTGCAAGTTGACTGATACCTTTATTCAATTGTTTTTTCTTTTTTAATTTTAATTAAAATGGCATTTTTTAATTTCGTTAGGATGAAAGCCTTAGTCGTGCAATTGTGTGGTTGTGCGCAGGCAAAGAGAAGCTGCTGCTGTACGAATTCATGGCCAACGGCGACTTGCACCGGTGGCTCCACGAGCTGCCAACAGGCGAGCCCAACGTCGAGGACTGGAGTCGTGACACGTGGGACCATCACAACGAAGCCATTTCCGAGACCCACGTCGAGAAGATGGGCTGGCCCACGCGGCACCGCATCGCCGTGGGAATTGCTCGCGGGCTGGCCTACCTCCACCACGCCGGCTCCAAGCCCGTCGTCCACGGTCACCTCGTCCCCACCAACATCCTCCTCGCCGACGATTTCGAGCCGAAAATCGCCGACTTCTTCGTCCGAGGAAATGATGGGTCCCGTGGCACGGACTCTGACGTGTACGCTTTTGGTATTGTTTTGCTGGAGCTACTGACCGGGAAGGCAAGTTCGGAGGAGGCAGTGGCTCGGGTCCGAACCTTGGTGAAAGAGAGGCTCGGGGCCGAGGCACTGGACCCGAGGCTGATTCTCGGAAGCGACTCTGCTCTGACCCAGATGGAGGAGTGCCTGAGGGTCGGTTACCTTTGTACGGCGGAGTCGCCCCATAAGCGACCGACCATGCAACAGGTCGTTGGCTTGCTCAAGGACATACAGCCGGCGGCTTGACCAAATGCCACTTTTGCCCCTGCCCTCTTTCGGGTGTAAAGGGCAGGAAATCTCAAAAGGTTGAGGGTATTTGAGGAATTAAAGCTTTTGAGTTGGAAAGCTTGGAAAGAGAAAGGAGAGGAAGAGGGCGGGCAAAGAGAGGAGGAATGGTATTCTTTTTCCTTTTTTTTTCTTTTCCGACCAGAGAATCCCACTCAGTAATCTTGCCTGTCTTATTTGTTTATGATAACATCAAAATCAGTCGCCTCTCACCTTTGCTTGATTGTACTCGCTGATGTGAGCTTTCAAAGTGACAATCTTCGAGAATGCTTCTCTCTCTTTCTCTTCATTTTAGCTTTACTTTTTAAGGTTCTCTGCACTCCAAACTTTTTTTTTTTTTTTTAACGTTTGTGGCCCACCGTCCGTTGGCTGATCCATTCCGAGTTTAATACAAAGAAAAGCGTCGTTGTTGTAATTAAAATAAATCATTTTATTTTATTAAAATAACATCTATTGGTTCCAAGGACAAACATTGCAAGAATAATTATTGAGAAAAATAATAATTATAAAAATGTGTTTAATAAAAATGATGGTTCAAAGGCGCAAAATGATGCTTTTATTAAAATCAGACATTGGTTTCATTTTATCATTTATTTTAATGTAATAAATAGATAATAAAGTAACATATAAATATTATACTCTGTCTAATAAAATAAAGGGCAGCTATTCTCCCATGGGAGTTTTGTGTAACCAGACATGGATTTTATTTTATTGTCAATTTTACCTTTAGCATGAACAATAAAATTAACTCACCGAAATTTTACATGAACTATAAAATCGGCTCGCTGAAATTTTACCCTTCTCATGAACAGTAAAATCGGCTCACCAAAATTTATTATTCATACAAAGGGTAAAATTGGCACTAAAACCTTTGTCTGGTTTTACAAATCTCTCATAAGAGGGTCGTTACCCCTACAATAAATGGTAAAATAAAAATGGTGCTTGGTTTTAATAAAGAAAATCAATTTCCAAATCACATATCATATGACATGTGAAAATACAATTTATATTTTTAATTAAATAATATATTTTACTAAAAATAACGTACAAGAAAATGATCAGTGGGTCTATCGTGGCAATAACATGTACAATGCTGGTGTGGTGTAAGGACTGAGGACTGCTGAAGTGCTGCATAATTTTCAGTTATAAATTTTGACTGGGATCAAGTTTTTAATTTTTATAAAAAAATTGACCAAAAAATAAAAATATGTTAATATTTTCAAATATCAATTATTATTTATAATATATATTTTTTATCTGAATTTAGATTAAAAAAGTTGACTGCTATTTTAAATTTAAATAAAAACTGAGGTGACAGTAATACTGACCCAAGTCCCTAAACGACCGGTATCCAAGTCAATGACTGGTTCAAGAGATGCCGATGAGGGAGAAAAAGTTGGTTGTCTCCTCTCTAATTCTTTTGTCTTCTTCTTGACTAAAGCTGGATACTCCGGATTTTGAGAGTGGTGACGTTTCAAATGAAGTGCCACTGTTCGGAAAATTCTTACCCGTCCCCGTCGACGACGACGACGTCTCGGTAGTCGCTATCCTCTGGACTCTTCTGTCTCTTCGGCCGCCGGAGGAGTAATATGGTAATCTAGTATTTAGATTTAGGAAATACTTTTATTTGGTGATATCTCCCAATTGTCTCGGTTTTTAAGGGTTTACAAGACTGAACGAAAAAAAAATCTCGGTCTCATCCGATATCTTGGTCGAGAAATGCTGTTATTTTTTAATGAATTTTTACTTAATGGTGAGATAAATTTAAATTTAATATAAGTAAATGAGGCTGAGAAAGAGAGATTCTCATTTCAAACCGGGAGTGGGCTCTACATGAGAGCCCAAGTGAGGAGCCCATGCTGTCTTTAGTGAGTTCTCTCGGTGACTCGTGAGATTCTTCTGCCCAAGAGAAAAGAGTATCACCAAGAAAAAATATTAAATTATTAAAAATAAGTCATTAAGTCTATAAAGTCTTGTCTGCTGCCTTCACGGTATGGCCTAGACATCCCATTAAAGATGGTGACGTCGTAGTCCTCTCTTCACAGATTCCATGCAATAACATAAAAGAAAAGAAAAGAAAAATAAAGAAAAATGAAAAAGATGTTTGCGATTTTGCTTCAGATTTAGTATCTTTTCTTCTTTTTTTTCAGATGGAATATCTTTCCCTACATGCCATTAAAGGAAAAGAAACATGGCTCTTTCAGATTCCTGGACCAATATTCTCATCCCTGCGGCCCAGAAATTCAACCCAAGACCAGGATTTTCCTCTATCTCAATCTAAAATTTTAGATCTTCTCATTTGAGAATATTAAAAACTAAACCGATTAAATTGAATAAGAACATGATGAAGTACAAGTAGAGTAAATTTGAGTTTAAAAACTCAATTTATAGTTACTTGATATTAACCGACAAAGTTAGAATTGACCAGCAAGATGAATTGAGTAGAATTTAATTTTTGAGCTAATTTCAATCTGAAAGGTAATTTTTAATTAGTTTTAAAATAATTAAAGAAAGGAAGATAGACCATGAGTACAACCAAATGGGCTAAAAAGTCCCATGAGCTTTTGTAGAAGCCCAATCTCACCTGTTTATCCAAACAAACTCAAGTTTTTAGCTCCAGCCCGGCCCAAGTGGCTGTCATATGTATCAAATCTGTTTCTTTAGGACAGGTTTGGGTGGCTTTTGGGCCAGGTTTAGGCTGAGGAACAGGCCTAGTCACGAGTTGCTTATTTCGTGCATGGCTGTCATATGTATCAAATCTGTTTCTTTAGGACAGGTTTGGGTGGGTTTTGGGCCAGGTTTAGGCTGAGGAACAGGCCTGGTCACGAGTTACTTATTTCATGCATGAACTATATCCGTCCATGATAAAGCTTTTCCAAGCCCAGTATATTTTCTATTATGGGGCCTTATTTTAGGTCCACTTTCACTCCATTTACCCGTGTGACTGAGCTCAGCCACCTCCAAAACATTTTGTGTTTTGGGTTGAATATGGAGTTGGTTAGGCTAAGCCTATTTTATTAACTGGGCCTGAAATGGTCGTGGGATCAGCCCATACGTCTAAAATATTGCATAAATTCCTGAATCGAAACCCCCACAAAGTAGACCCGGCTTGGTCTGGGTCTCACGGCCTTATGGCAGTCCTACACTCTAATTGGACTGTTGAACCAAGCAATTCCTACGGGCCGAACGTGTCATAACAATATCACATACTGAAACAAATCTTACAGAAAAATATTTTGCCCAGTCCATTTCACTGAGGCCCGAGTTTTCTATCAGGCTCCAGGGGTCAAAAATTCCGTATCGGCAGATACGTATCAGATTTTCGAACACCGATATATCTACCAAAAAAACAGCCGAGATGACCGAATTTCTGGCCTATAATTCGGTCATGATATCTGCCGAATTTTAAAAATTCGGTCTTTTTGTTTTTTTTAAAAGAAGCTCTGTTTTTTTAGAAATATCGGCCGACAAAGAATGGAAAGAGAAAAAAGAAAATATGGAGAAAAGATTGAAGAAAAAAAATCACTACACCTTTCACAACTTTCCTTTCTCTTCTTTTTTTTCTTCGTTGATGGGAAAAATACATAGAGCGGCGGCCTGCGGCTAGGGTTCAATAGAGAGAGTGAAAGAGAAGAAGGGTATTAAAATATGAGCATTAGGGTTTCTAACTTGAAAACCCATCTTTATGAAAAAGAACTCACATGAGCTTCCTAAAGAGCTTACGTGGAAACTCATGTGTGTAATCTAATATTTTATCAAAACAGTTACTTTTAATGTGAAAGTAATATCTTTTTTATTTTAAATACAATATTTACTTATGCTGAAAGTAAAAAATATAATGTTTTCTTTTATTTATCTTATTATAATAATTTAATATTATATTTACCATCTAATATTTTTACCATTGTCATTATTATTAAAAGATATTCTTTATTTTTATTATATCAATTTAACATAATTAACTATAGCTCATAATTTTATTTATCTAATTATTATTAATGAAAAATAAAATCTATTTTCTCAAATGAAAGAAAATTTTCCTCATTTACTAAGAAAATAAATTATGAAATTATTTCTACAAATTTTCCTCATTTATCTACTTTTCCTTGTAATTTTACCATTTTATTACTAATTATATAATTTTCTGAAATCGTAACTTCAAATACATATTAGAAGATTTAAATGCCCGATATTTTATGAAAAAATTACATATTCAATAAGCCCATAATTATCTGCATTTACTGTAATTTTTTTAGATTTTTTTTTTAAAAAAAAACAGGGTGGAGAGAGAAAAAGTGCGGCTGAGATATCGGCCCGGCCGAATTTTCTACGCAACCTTTAGGCCCAAAACATTTTTACTGATTTGTCTAAAAACAAATATCATATAATCATCATCATCATCATCATCATCATTATAAATAGCCTTAGGGAAACGAGAAGTGGATTCTTTTCTTATTATACACACATATATGTTTAATCGTCATAATATTAATAAGAGAAGCTCCCAATGCCACGCCACTTCCCGCATTGTATCACAACTCATTTTAGAGAGTTCTCAATATCAATCACAAAGCGGTACTTCACATCCTTCTTCACCAGTCTTTCAAGAGCTTCATTTATGTACTTGATTTCAATAACTTCGATTTCTGGGTATATCTTCTGCTCAGCACAGAACTCAAGCATTTCCTGTGTCTCTTTGGTACCACCTGTAATGCTCCCAGAAATGGTTCTCATACCTGCAAAAGCCAATATAGCCCCAACAAGGTCATCAACACACGACATGGAAGAACTAAGTACAACTAAAGATGGTCGATTAGAAGCTTACCCAGATTGAGGTTTGCAGCACTCAATCTAATTTCACCCGGAAATCCCACTAAGACCAGAACTCCACCAGTCTTTAACAGCGACACATATGGATCAAAAGGGTGATCTCCAGATGCAGTGTCAATTATGAAGTCCAGGGATTTTTTCAAGCCCTACAAGAAAATAATAATAATAGTAACAGTATAGCGAAACCATACCAAAATGGGCAATGGGTGATACCATTATAAACTAAAATTCAAGGAAATTGATGCTGCAGGGATCATTTGAATGCTCCTTTATCAAATCAGATTATATATTTTTTGCACAACAAAGGTCACAAGCATTTAAAACAATCCTTATTTTTCAAGTATTTTTACCAATCATGAAAGTATATTGAATTTGAATCCAAAGTCATCAGAAGGGAAGTAAACCAACTTAAAAGGTATCTAAACACAGTGGTTGATGCATTACCTCCATCTGCTGTGCATCAGATGAGACCACGAATTTGTCAGCTCCCAAGAGACTTAGGGCCTCCTCTTTCTTGGATTCACTTGTGCTCAAAACTGTCACATTCAGACCAAAAGCCTTGCCGAACTTTACAGCCATGTGACCAAGGCCACCAAGCCCAATCACCCCAAGAGATTTACCAGGTTGGTTCATCTGATAACGCATCATGGGTGAGAAGACTGTAATTCCTGCACACAGCAATGGTGCTGCAGAAGCAAGTGGGTAGCTGTTGGGTATCTTATAGCAGTACCTGCAGATTTAGAACCCAAGAGTTGCAACACCTCACCTTTAGAGCAAAAACATTTACACCCTTTCAAAGTAAATTCCTAATAATAATCTCAGTATTGCACACCATTGAAAATTTCCTACTTTTTGCTTTCCATGTCACCTTGTGCATTGTCTTGATCTCAATGCTTCCATTCTTCATTTTCTCTGTATTTATTTCGCTTCTATTTGTTCTTACATTTTAGATATCTGAGTGGATATTGAATCTGTGCAACTGATGACTTCATTTGCAAGTTCTGATTAAGTCGGGTCACAAACATGACATGGGAGTAGGAAAGTTTTCAAGTCATGACAGATCAGATTCAACATGTGTTGGTCAAACAAATAGATAGTAGATGTCTCAATCACTACAAAATAGGGGTTAGTCTTTTATGTAGCATTTGCAGGCCAGTTTAAGAGTGTATTTTAACTGTTTGAACAGTGACAAAAAAATATTCAAAAAAAGAGAAGCAAGGTACAAAGTCAAGTGTCTACTATAAGAGAACTATACCAGCCAATCCATAGAAACTAAAGATACATAAAAAAGTACATGAATTATACATCAAACTCCTAATACAATTAGTTCATAGATACAAAAAGTTAACAGAAACTTCTGCTCTCTCTACTCAGACTTTGGCCAGGAAGTCAGTTGCTCTATTAGCTATATGTTTGACATGTTTGAAGCTTACCTGAATCCGTTAACTTAAAAATGATGCATATAGATGTGTTTCACTCATTATAAAAAATCTCTTACAAACCTTTAACCTTGTCCTATTGTTAAATTTGACCTTGTGCCAAACATGTCTGCAGCTAGTTTCATAAAATTAGACTAGAAGCTCTTTCTCAACTGTTTTAAAGGAAATTGATTAAATTCAATTCGAATTGTACAACTAGATCAAATTATAAATTCAATCCATGTGCAAATTACAAAAAAATCATCATTGTTATTAATATTATTTTATCTTCAATTCCAAAGTAGAAAAATCATCCTCGAATAAATCTGTCCATTATTAAATGATTTGATTCCTACAAGAGAAACCACGACCATGCTAATTGAGCATTAAAAGCTAACATAACATAGATTGGAAGGCTTGAAAGGATCATTACAAGATGCCACCCCCCCCTCTCCCACCCCGCCCCCCCCCCTCCCAAAAAAAAACAAGGAAAAACTTCTTCATTACAAAGCCGACAACTTTTAAAGAGGATCATCCCTGAGGTGCTTTCTAGGCTGCCCAATACATAAAGGGAGACTGATGTAGGAGGAAGGAAACATGCCACACACTGAAGTATATCAAGGGCAAAGGAATAATGTCCTAGGTTTGGGTATTGTAGAAGTCACATGTGCTAACTTACATGTCATATATGACAATAGGTTGAGTTGTAGACAGTAACAAGTTAGTAGCTAAAAATATGTTGATTTTGTGACCTTATCTGTATGCATTAATTAGGTTCACACTCATATGACACAGCTATTTCTCATTATAATGATGGCATTGAAAATGGATGGAACAATGAACATTTGATTCATTTTGTATTTTGAGTATCTTTAACTTTGACCATAATTTAAGAAGGAAAATGTTTCACAATATTACTACAATTTTTTTTAAAACAAACTATCATTGTGCTAAGGAACTCAAGTGCAAAAACATAAAATGAATGCAAACTTAGCTTAGTAATAGAAACAATCTTCCTCTCATGAACTACTATATAATTGGAATATCAAAACATAGAAATGAACTGCAGATTGACTTCAGAAATAGAAATAACTTGCCTCTCATGAACTACAATGTAATCAGAATATCCTCCTTTTGTTATTGTGCCATCCACATCAAGGGCATTGAATGTGTAGGTGCAACCCTTTTCGCAATAATTTTCTTGTATACCATTACAATTTTTACAATCTCTGCATGAGTTGACATATGTTCCCACACCAATGTGGTCACCAATTTTGAAGCGGGTAACATTGGAACCAACCTCTTTAACGATGCCAACAATCTCATGCCTAATTAAGAGTTAACAGATGAAAAAAGGGTTATAAACAGTTAGAACAAACTCTCCACACAATCATCCATGAATTGTAACAACCATCCCTTCTGGAAACATACCCAGGTACCAACGGATAATTCGAGTCTCCATGTGCGTTCCTTGTCCAGATAACATCAGCATAACAAACTCCACAATGTGTTATTTTCAGAGAGACATCATCACTTCCAGGATCCCTGCATTATTTTTCAGATGCCAATATGCAGAAAACCAAATAAGAAATTGTAGTTTTCTTGAATCTCTAGTTTGTTTGCTCTAAATTCTCTATAAGAAGGCAATTACACTTGCAATGCTAAATGGAGTTGAATGTTCGCCAATGAAGAAAAAAACAAAAAGTAACAGTGACAGACATTCGTATCTTAAGATAGGATGTGCCATGTAACAATAAATGACAGAATTAGAAGTTAGTGCAGTAGAGAAAACCTGAAGGTTGCTTCAATACAATGGGGAAAAAACAGAATATATCAGACACATCCATGGAAAGCTAGAAACCATCCCATTATGAAAAGTAAAAGGATTACAAGTAGGCAGTGCTAGGAGGAAGAGGAGGCTGTCAAAAACATGGATTGAGGTGGTAAGGTAGGTCATAATGGAATGTGGAGACATGGAAAACACAATTATCAATAGAGTTAAGTGGAAAAGTAGAATTTAAAGCCAATCCCGGATAAATAAGACAAAGGATTTGAGAATGATGATTGATGATGAAACATGGCGGTTATAGATAAGATTGTAAGGGTGCTTCTCATCCACATCTTCTAACAGCTTCATAAATGCCTCTATTGTAGCCAAGTCTTCTTTTATCAACTGGGAGAAAGATAAAAAGATAAATACAGAATGATATTCTTGCTTTTTGGAGGGTGTAATTGCTTCCTTGCTCCTGTGGCCAGATAAATCCTTTTGTTTCCTCTAGTTATTTTTCAGGGGTAAACTTATTCTTTTTGCTGTAAGGTGCATCCCTGTATATTCTTGAACCATCTTTTTTGAAATGGCCTTTTACCCCTTTTTTGAGACCCTATATATTAATGAAAATTCTGTTGCCATTAAAAAAAGTTCACTCTATCATACAAGGAACACAGTAACATACTACCATATAGACCAGGAGCTACATCCCTTCTATTATAGAACATAGAATGATTACATGTCCACAAAACAGCCTCCGAGGCTGCATTCGGATGAAGGGAAAGAAGGTGAATGCAGGGAATTACCCTCGTTTCCTTAGTTTGGTATTTACTAGATAGGGAAAAAGTAAGGCCTACTACCCCCAGGGGTGCTGGTGCGACAGTCAAGGCTCTCACCTTCACAAGTGAGGTCTTGGGGTCAATTCCCTGTCAACCCGTCTCTGAGGGTACTCTCCGTGGGGGTTTTCCCCATCGATTGAACCTAACGTGTGTTGAGAGAGGCATTCATGTGCCCTGAAGAACTAGTCAGGCGAGACACTTGGACACCTTCGGTCATTAAAAAAGAGAGTAAAGCCTACTTTTCCTCTCATTTCTCCTGGACAAGGAGGAGTAATCATGGTTTCCCCTCTTCCCTCCTTTTTATTTTTCTATTTATTTATTTTCTGCTCATGTCTTTACTCTGAAATTACCAAACAATTACAAGAGAATCCCTTACCCAGGAGAATACCCTAAAAAACTCTCTTCATCCCAACGCAGCCCGAGTGGCACAAGCAAGAGAATCCTCCCCCCTCCCCCAACCAAAAAAAAAAAATGAATCTATGACAGTAGAAAGGAGCACAAAGAACTATATGGTATATGATATATACTGAACGGGGTAGAGATTCAATTGTAAACAGTTCTAAATCTGTCTTGATGCAAGGGCAATCACTTTATAATCCAATTACAGCCATTTCCTATCACAATATATTCAAATGGCAAAGGGATTAAAGAAGGATATGATCGTTTGAGAGTGGAATGGCAGTACTCAAAAGGCAACCATAAATAGATGGGGCTATTGGCTATGATGATGATGATATGTTCTAACACAAAGAATAGGCATTAAATGAAAAAGTGAAATTTCTAGAACTAAATGGATTAAATCATTATACCTACGGCTGAAGCAATAAGGTGATAGAAATCCAGATGCATCCCTGGCAGCCCATCCAAGGCAATTTTCAACTGCACTTTCTGAACTCATTGTTATCCTTTCTTCTGACAGGAAAATTCAGTGCAAGGTTAATGCAGACAAAAAAAAGAGATCATCAAGGACACAGACTCGTAGGTATGAATTGATTTTAAACTTGTATGAGCTTCCAGAATCAAAGATGCCAAGCGAAGGCAAAGGGTACAAGAACTAACCATCACTTTTCATCTTTTACACATGTTATCTTGGGTGAGGATTTCCCAAGACCAACAGTCCAAGGGAAACAATTGGCTCGCAGAGGAGGTTTGGAGGACCAGATGATAGTGTTTGCTAACGAGGCTTTAGACCTACACTTTGATGGGCCTTGGACCCGTCGCCCCTCAACTTATTTAGATATGCGAGTGCAATCTCATCAATTGAATCCACGTATAGATTACCATAGATGCATTAGAATTCCATCTTTAAAAAAGTAGTAACAACAACAACAATAGAGAAGAAAATCTGCAGCCTATTTCCATATTCATAACTGCAATTTTCTTATAGAGCACAAAGAAATGAACCCCCAATAAATATTACTTATTTAACCATCAATTATATAATATAATCAATATTTTTTTGGAAGGTTATTTTAGAATCATGAATTTTATTTCCCATAGTCAGTAGGAGCATCATATCAGTTGACTTCTTTTATGCCCTTTATTTTCGTTTTTTATTGTGTAATTGTATAATAAAAAACACGTTATACAAACAATACTTCTCCATTTCTCCTCTACTTCTTCATTTTTTTCCTTTATTTTACATTAAAAATTACACAAGACTGAGTTCTTGTAAATATATTAGAGCCCTTTGGTTCTTTTAATCAAGATCTCCACCTCTTCGTGAGTACGAGGACATTGGTAAACTTTGGATGCACACAACTCTCCCAAGCCACATGCATTGAATTACTACATGACTTGAATTGAGACCTTAGTTCTAAGCCAAAGCACCCATCAGTTGAGCTATCCCTTTTAGGGGTAAGCATATTAGAGCCTAAGCATATTTAGTTGGTTCACCATATATTAGATGCAGTCATGAAAATTATTTCACCAAATACTATTAAGTGCCAAGTGTTAGCAAAAAATTATCTTAAAGATTAAGGCACATAAATGTTTTTTTTAATGGTTGATCTCAACTTTGATGTCTCTTTTTTTTTGAAAAGTATAAAAATAGAGATTCGAATATAGAAGATATATACTCAGAGTCAAATAAAATAAACATATACATATATATTTTTTTGAAAAGTATAAAAATAGGGGTTCGAATATAGAAGATATATACTAAGAGTCAAATAAAAAAAAATAAAAAAAAATAAATATATATATATATATATATATATATATGTGTGTGTGTGTGTATGTTTATGTGTATCTGTATGTGTATTTGTATAAAAAGAAACGATAAAAAAAAAATATAAAAAATAGAACAAAAGGTCCGTAAGAAAACAATATCGAAATGAACCCCAATCCTGAGAATAAAGGCTGGTGAGACGAGAAAAATTCCAAAGGGTCTTGATGAACAACAGCTTTCGTCAACGAGTCTACACACAATTTGCTAATCCAGGTGCCTCTCTGCTTGTTGGAAGAGGATCGGTCTTCCGTTCGTTTGCTCGGGCGCTGCAACACAAGTGGGCCCTGCCTTCAGTGGCAAATACCTCCTCCCTCCATCTGCTATCGAGGGAGACTCCATTCCCGCATTGATGGCGTCCAAGAAGAAAGAAGCCGAAGGCATTGCTCTTCTTTCCATGTACAACGATGAAGACATGGATGCTGACGACGAAGATGACGAACAACAACTAAAAGAAGAAGAAGAAAACGACGACGACAGAAGCGAAAGAGACGAACGTAACGATTCTTCTAGAGCTGACGATGCTAGAATTCCTTCCGACCATGCCGAAGAAAGCACCAGGCCTCCTCTCCGATCTCAAACACCCCTTTCGCACAACGACCAAACTCTAAGGCCTTCCCTTTTGACGCCGCAGCCCCAGATGCCCTTGTCTTCACCAGCGCCACTGCCTCCCGTTTTGGATTCTTCCAGATCTCCTCCCGCAGTGAGAACAGGGGCTTTCGGGATTGTTGATTATGCCCACGACGAAACTGCCATGTCTCCTGATGCTGAAGTAATTTTTTCTTCTCTCTTTTCTTTGCTGAAGCTCTGAAGTTTATGAATTTTAAGTTATGTTTGTGAGTTTTGGTTCCTGGGATTTGAATGGAGGTGTGTGTTTGGTAGAATACCTGCAATAAGTGCTTTACTTATGTTTGAAATCCCAAAATAATAATGTTAAATGGGGATATTTATATCCCCTCAAATTCAAATTTTGCGGGATTTTGTTATTATCAGTCTAGAATTCCAATTTCACTGAATGTGGAACTCTTTTGGGGGATTGGGTGATTTTATAAATTTCAAAAGATTCCAATCCCACAAAGAATTCGAGGCTACCAAACAGGCCCTCAATTTGATTTCTCGAAATCTTTTATTGGGAAGTTTCAAACCTTTTTCTCCTTGGTAGAATCAGCAATCCATCATCTGTTGCACAATGCTCCTAGTTATGCCCTCTCCCGGTCCCCCCTCTCATCCTCTTTTGATCCAAGTTGGTCAACAATTTTGTTAAAATGTTGGAAAGGGAAAGAACATATTCCAGCAAGTTCAATTTATCTGAGCTATGCAAGGACCACATTTGTGTACACAAACCATTGACTTAGAATTCAAAATCCTCAGTGACATTGATATCCATAGTTTGGTGCAGCACAAATTCAGATAGATTTTAAAATCTATAGAGGTCCCAAATCCTCAATTATAACCATTCTAACCCATCCCTTAAGGTTTGGGATCTAATATCCACATGAAAATTTTATCTAGAGACACAAGTCTGAATCCCACAAAAGTCTCTCTCCCTCAAAACACTTTCAACACAACCTCCACCCTCCTCGTGTTAGGATTTTTATTAGACAAGATGAAAAATGAATAGCGGTACTTCAAAAGGAGAAGACAAGTGGATTCTGTTAGGGTAGAGAAGGGCAAGTTCCCAATAAACATCAACTTCATGTTTGGGAGGTTAGGATTTTTGCATGGCATGGATTTTTTTTGGGTATTTATAATTTTCACAGTGAAATTTCTTGTTAACATGAAAATTTAGGCCAGGAATTATTAAATCTCACAAAATTCCAATTCAATAGGAGTTAAAAGTTTTCATCTTAGATTTCCAAAATTCGAACTACATTGATTGTAGAAATTTTCCAATGAATAATTCCTAGCTCACCTAGCATAAAATTGCCATTACAGGAATTCTTAAATCATGAAACTAGCACAATTTTGCTAATTCTACAATTTAAGGAACTAAATTCTTTTAAAATTTCTATAAAATGGGTTTATAAAATCGAATTGAGCTCAGAGAGGGGAAGACAATTTTCTAACTTGGGATGATGAAGATCACATACCCTTGCAAAGGTGGGGAGTGTGGGGTGATACTCACTTTTCCCACACTGGACATTGAATTTTTTTTAATCCATGATTTAAAAAATAATAATCAGGAATTGAGTGTTTTTGCCCCAAACATGGTATTTTTCAAAAATTAGTATTTTGAACCCTTGAAAGTTAATATGCTTGGAATTTAGCATCACTAACAATTGAATATCCATGGATTTTTCCTTCATAAAGACATGTCCAAAATGCAGAAGTCAACATTTTGTCTTCTAACTGGAATACGTAACTGAATACCCACTTGTATATTTGGCTTAACATTGCTTTATTTTAGCGGGTGGCTCAGTAAGCTCATTGTTGATCCTCAACTTTATTTTCCTTGGTGTCTATAGGATTTTATCTTTGGAATTTGTGATATAATTGTAGGAAGTATTTTTCAAATCATAAGATTCGTTGCATGGTGAATGAGGAAGTGGATCATTTAGCTTCTATCTCTATATTGTAATTGTGTGTGCGTGTGTGTTTTTTCCTCCTCTTTTGTCTTTCTTCAAAACTTCAGTAACAACAAGGATCAGTATACATTGAGTGGGGGCTTATGAAAATATGCTTGGTTGGATTCCTCTAGGTAGGGTTGAAATCGGGCTGGGTCAGGTCGGGTTTTTTAAAACCCAACCCGGTCCGAGTTATTAATATATGGAATCCAATCCGACCCGAGTTATAACCCGACTCAACCCGAAACCCAACCCGACCTGCATTTTGAACCTACTTTAGCCTACTTTTTTACCGGGTCGGGTCGAGTTAACTTAAAAATCTCTCCACCCAACCTAACCCGAATTCAATGCGGGTCTCTGACTTCTCAACCTGACTCGACCCGCTGACCCGACTTTCATAACTCGACCCGCTTGATTTTCAGGTCGAGACATGCGGGTTCAGGCCAAAACCCGACCCGAGTTTCACCCCTACCTCTAGGTAAGGATTCCAAGGCCCTCCAGAATTCATAGTGAATAAAGGGTAGAAACGGTAAGAAGTAGGGGAAAATGAGGTCTGACTTTCCCCTGTAAGCAAATTCTCTCCTCCTTTTGGCGGATGATCGAGCCTTGCCGTCACATTGATGCCCCTGCTAGAGCCTCATCGATGGGCCCTGCTAATCCAGCTAGCTCTGATGGCCCGTCGACCTGCTGAACCTCACTGTCCGGCCCTCCTGCTCCTCCAGCCAGCTCTGTTGGCCCGTCAGCTTGTTGAACCTCACCGTCTGGCTCTCTTGCTCCTCCAACCAGCTTTGTTGGCCCGTCGGCTTGCTGAACCTCATCGTTTGGCCCTCCTGCTCCTCCAGCCAGCTTTGTTGGCTCGTCAGCCTGCTAAACCTCAACGTCCGGCCCTCCTGCTACCGTCATTGGCATTTTTGGTACCCGTGCTCACGTCGGTCTTCGTGTAACTCCTCGATTTTCACAGCTCATGCTCCCTCCTGAGATCCCTCCACGTGACAGGCCACCTTCAAGGGTCTTGTCCCCTCTCCTGGGCCCAGACCCTCCGTCGGGCCTCCTGCCACTTTTTTTTTTCTTTTTTTCTTTGCCTGTTTGCCTTCTTTTTTATTTTTTCCTGAATGCCAGCTTGTGTACTTTTTTTTCCTTGTGCTTGTTATCTATTGATATTAATATATGAACCATTTCAAAAAAAACAACAAGGATTAGCAATCTTCTTGTCAAGCTTGAACATCATATCATCTAGGCTGCATTGTCTATCAAACCATCTGTTATATATCAAATGTTGTATATATACAATGTGCTACAAAAGGAATGTTGGGTTCTGAGTTTCAGTAAATATTTTAACTTGATTAAAGATTTATCAAACTCCTCCATCCTCCATGTCATATCCATATTTAAGTAGCAAGGCCTTTGGCTATTGTCAAACAAATTGATAAACCTAGGCACCCAGCACATAGACCAAACGTGCTAGCCAATGATAGCAACCTTTTAAGTTTTAACAACCACTTCCCCATTTTGCCTGTTTGATATGCTTCCCATTTTTGTAGGAAATGAGAGTTTTTTTGCTTTAAACACAAGTAGTATAGGTTAAACACCGTAGACCCCAAAAACAAGCAGGTTAAAAATCTTTATCAAATTTAGCTTGCTGGAGATACACTCCCTCTTGCACCAACTGATCAGCTCTCTCATTGTCAAATGTGGGATATGAAAATTTTCAAATTTACACCTGCTGATAATGACTCTAATTTCCTCTATTACATCACGTTATGGCCAAGGATAGTTCCCACCACTCATCCATCGTAAGGCAGAGTTACAATCACCCTTAATTAAATCCACGGTAGTTCCAACCTTACTAAATTCTATAGTACTGATCCGGGCAGCATGCGATTCTACCCTGATTGCATGAGTTTCCCTAAGAGGACCAGCATATGAAATAAGTCCTTTGCCGTTTGTGATGAATGCTAACGCAGGTTTTTAGAATGCACCATAATTCACATTTTTTTTTCATTAAAAAAAAAAAATTAGAATGCACCGTCCCATGAAAACCTAAAGTTAGACTTACATAGTAATTTCTATTTGCTTTCATCAAAACTATCTTAAATATTAGAGTTTTGCAACTTTCTGGGATCTTTCTTTTTCACAATTTTAATGTCTGCTACCTTAAAAAAAATCTTATGTGCTGAAGCATTTCTTATTGTTGGATTTCAATTTTTCTCTTTTTGGTGTATCTGCATTTACAGGGATTTTCCAGGAAAAGACACCACCCGGAACTGTCAAAATTTTAACACCAAATGTTCAGACATCCCCTCCACAATCATCTGAGCAATTGGAGCAATCTAATTATGAGACTAATACAACAGTAAACAATGCTGGGAGTGAATCTGAAGAAGCTCAAATCGATGTTGATGTCGTTGCCCCTGTAGAATCGCAAAAGGAAAATGTTGATCCATTGGAAAAGTTTCTTCCTCCACCCCCAGACACGAAGTGCCCTGAGGAGCTGCAAGTAAGTCGGTTAATACTATTGATGTTAAAGACTAATTAATTAAGCTCTGGACCTTCTCATGGATAGCCAGCATAGCTGTTACTTTCAGACTGCTGCGTGGAATCTTTGATATGAGGAATCTACCCATGTCAGACATGTCCCCATATTGCATTCTTCATGGATTCTTTGTACATTTTTCTATTACTATCTTAACATTAGTTTCTCAGATGACAAAATATGTTGCACCTTTTCCTTAGAAATCTACTGAGATTGTTAAGTACTATTACCTTATTGTTTTGGGTAAAAATTTTATATTAGCTTTTGTCAGTGTTACCTCACATGTTATTTTTATACTAGTAACTTTATTTGGATATGTCCAACAAACAATAACCTGTAGCAAATTGGTAAGTGCTTGTTGTTGCAACTACAATGTTTTGGGTGTGAATCCTATGGGTGTCAAATAGGCATCCATGCATAGAAGAATACTCCAAGTGCATGGTTCTTGTGTTTTGAAATTTACTGATTTTGGGCACCTTGTATTAGTTTCCAGAACATGTACTAATATGTATGCAACTTAGCTTTGATGAAGTGCAGAGGCCCCATTTCCTATGTACCATTTAGAAGTTGTCCTCTAGTTCCTAGGAACATTTCAGATAGAAGGCACTACCAATAGCCTCATAATTTTTCATTTCTTCTCAACAAGAAGCTAGGATCAGGACAAGTGAAAACTGGCTCACTTCAAATTGTCATTCAGATAGTGCATAATAGCATATGAACTATGATATATGAACAGCCACTCGGCCTATAAAAATAAACCATATCTATACACAGTAAAAAAGAGTCTCTCTCTCTCCCCTCCCTTCCCCTTGGAAGCCTATTGTATACCTTCATCTCTTCTACAAATTCAACTGTGTATGTATTCTTTTTTATCTTTTCTGGTCCAGAATGTAACCAACAACAACTCCATAACAATAAACTCACAATTACAACAATTGATGTTGAACTACTGTTTTAAGTGATTCAAGTCTGTAGGTTGTAGCAGTAACTTGACCATTATTGTTGCAACAGGTAGTACTAATCTACTGCACTACAGGCTCTGGTTGAGGTTATGTAACCTTATACATACAGTATCTACTGTCCATAAAGTGTGGTACAAGAAAGTTAAGGTTCCTTTAGTTGCAATCAGGATTCCATAACAGGGCATTTGTTTGCACCTGTCGCTTTCACTCATGCATCATTTGGTGTGCACTTCTTCCTCCCTTTTAGTCATAATGTGTCCTGTTATCACTGTTTTATCTTGTTCATCACCATGTTTGGAAATTTTTGGTTTACATGAATGTCTATGAATTCTATATTTTTTTGGCCAAATAATATTTTTCTTATTTATATGTTATCCTAACATATATTGTTTTTTTTTTCATGTTATTCTTCCTCCAGAAAAAATTAACAAGTTTCTGGAACTAAAGAAAAAAGGGATTAGCTTCAATGCAGATTTGCATAATAGGAAGAATTACCGGAACCCTGACTTCTTGCTGCATGCAGTGCGCTACCAGGATATAGACCAGATAGGGTCTTGCTTCAGTAAAGATGTGTTTGATCCTCACAGGTATGAAAAAAGCGACTACTATGATGAAATAGGTCACTGACAGCTCCTCTTATAGTTGTTAATTTTTTTTAGATACTATGTGTGTTTGTTCTTGAGTGTTTTTTTTAGACATTTGCATATATCATCTGTTCTTTAATAGATGTGTTCCAGCTCTTTTTCAAGGACTATCTAGCTTATACATAAGAGATTAAACATGTTAACGAATATACGGTGGACGTTCATACTATGTATACTTGCAAAAATTTTAAGTGAAAATTTATCTACTTATTTCAAGTGAACACAAATAAATAAAAATGTAAAAGAGTTTGTAACACATTTTTTTTTCTTTTTTAAATGGTATGGTGTCTAACCCACAACCTCTATGGTTGACAATGAGCATTTGCCATCTGTGTTAAATAAACTTTTGATGTGTGTGTGTATTTTTTAATGGTTGACAATTTTATTGGTGGAATTAAAGCATGTATTGATTGACAACATTGTAGCAAGATTTTGGAACACATCGTTAAAGAAGACAAATTCTGAAACATAATTGAATGCTGAAACGTTGGGGCCAAATTGAAATTCCAAATATTTTTCCTCGAGTTTCATCACTAAACCAGTTTATCCCTATACTGTGACATTTTAAAGCAAGCCATGATGTGACATATAAGAATTTATTTGTACATGGGGATGACCCATTGCACATGCTGCACCATGGGCCCCCTCATAAACGTGTTCCAAACCTTTTTCTTTTTTTCTTCTTCTTAGGAAATGAAACTTATTTGCACATACCTTCTAAACTATTTCACTTCCGTCCTGTTTATAAAATATTATGGCCTAGGGCGGCAGCAGAACTACTGTATTCAGTCACCAGGTAGCCTATGCTAGGAGGACATATCGCTTTTATGAAATATTGATATCTTAAATGGATAGCCAGTCATGGCATATGTTTTATAGATACAAACTCTTTCATCTGTGTTGCATTGTTAAGGTTCTTATGCAGTATATACATTCTATATATAGGATTGATATTCTACTAGAATGGAGGCTTAAGTATATCCTCTAATTTTTATTATCTCTGCGCTAAAGGGAAGAAGGATGCCTTAGATAGGAAGGGCTTCTCTCATGGTTTGCTATCTCTTAGGAATCTCAACTCTTTTTTCTTGTAAATATCCTTCCCTTTCTTTTTTTTAAAATGTCGGGTCACAAGTAATTTCGGTACAAGAATATAAACTGAATCGTAATATGGGGATAGAATGTGTAAAATTGTGGCTTTTCATTTGAAACAAAAGACGTGTCTGTTTCTACTCACAATTTTACAGGCTTATCCACTTCATCAGCATATTTGCCAATCTTGGCAAATGAAACTGTCATCAATCTTGAATTTCCTCTTCTGATGCTGTGGAAGCCATCTTCCAATGCTCACCACATTCCCAAGATGCCCAAATAATACAGTTTCTAAAATCTCCTTTGATGAGTTCCGTCCTAGAAACTCTACGCCGGAGATTCCCATGCCACATTGATACTCATCAACTCTTCCTCATAAGGAGTCCAAAATTCCAGCAGGGTCTAAAACATTGTCAATGATATGCAGTGGTATCAATGGCATCAATTTGTTATTGTTTTTGTTCTTGCTGCTGCTTCTATTATTTTAACTGTCATTCTTCCATTTTCTCAACTTTCTAGTTTCCCAGGGGTGAATTGTGTAAGATGCAACAGCTTCATCCAATTTGAATAAAAATGCCAAGTAAATCTGTTGCAAGATATGCATGCATGCTTCTTGACAGTTATTTGTTACATTGTATCAAACTCAAATTTCTCACCTTTCTTCTTGATTTTCATGAAAAGAGGCCGATGTGAAGCATGAAATGGAGAGAAAGGAACAGGAGAGGAAAAAGAATCAGAAAGTTGACTTTGTTTCAGGAGGTACACAACCTGGGGTAGTTGCTCAAGCACCAAAGATCAGCTCCCAGATTCCAGGTATGTGAAATCATTGATCCATGTGGGACGATGTTGTTCCCAAGTAAGACAACTTTTCTTGGGGACCAGTATTTTAGAATTCCACTTTTGCTGTCTCCCTCATGTCTTTATTTCTTTTTCCACGACTCAATGGCTTATTGGCCTTCCCTGTTTGGACGAAATTACAAAAGTATTGAGGAATTTTCAATAAACTGGAAGAAATTAGAAAAATATTGAGTGAAAGGCATCATTGCTTCTAATGTTCCGAGATCTGCTAACAATAAAGCCGATAGGTTGGCTGAGGAGTGGGTTTGGTTACTTTGTGATGTAATCTGTAAGTAGTAATGGTTGAAGGTGCTTATTTTTGTGTGCTAAGCGTTTGTTACTGATGTTAGTTCTGGTTGTATTCATTTAATTAAGGTGTTATTTCTCAAAGAAAAAAGTACCCTATATCATACTATGGAAGTGATTTTGCATGAGATCGAGCATGTAAATAATGTTTCCGTCTATTACATCAAAGATCCAAGATGAGGGTTCCATCATTTATGTTGTTTGCAGACATTATAGTACTAGATTACTAGTAATTAGTAAGGTCAGAAGATGATTAAATGATAACTGAAATTGCAAAAGGAGATGTTTTGAGAAGAATGGTTTAAAGATTAGTCGAGCAAAGACAATACAAAAAGTTTAAATTTTAGTTGTTCTTAGAACATTATGATAAAGTTAGATATTGGGTGAAACCATAGAACCATCATCATCAGAGCCATTCATCCCATGTATTGAACCATAGAACCAAGCAGAGGATTTGATTTGGATATAGCTAGTTGGATGGGGCACCTTATATGTAGGCAAGTCTGTGGAGTTTTCTGTGATGGGAGTCCTATGTCAATTAAAAGGCCAATTTTATATGACACCAATTGGACTGGCAATGCTTTGTGGAGTTTATTTTGGGTGATAAGAAAATGTCATGTGAATAAATAATTGTAACAGAGATGCAGGAGCTAAGATGGTGGATTAACATTTAAATAGAATTAGAAATTATTGCATGAAAGGAACAGTAAAGATAGCTCCAGTAGATGAGAAGATGTCTGTTATTTAAGATGGTTTAGACTTGTAAATAGGGAACTAGAAACAAATATTAACTCAGAGAATCGAAAGGTACTAGGAGTAAGGAGAGGCCTCTTAAGACTCGGATTGATTAGGTAAAGAGGGACATGAGTAGATTTTGGGTGCCGGAGAACATGATGGATGGAATAAAAATGTAGAACTCAAAAAGTTGACTACAGATAGGTGGAAAATGGTTTATGATGATGATCATCTGTTACATGCTGTCTTTTTGTTTCTATGTCCAATTTCCTTTTGTTCCTTGGGATTTCACTTCTAATTCTGGCTTAAAGATACAATTTTCTGCCATTTACTGCTTGTTTTTCTTGGTTCTTCAGTTGGAGGTTTGTCTGCTGTAGCTGTGTCTGGGGTGCATACAGTGCAGACTGTTGTGGATGCTGCAGCTAGAGATGGCAGGCAGAACAAGAAAACAAAGTGGGATAAGGTTTGGTGCATGAACGTCTTCCTCTATGATATAAATTAAAAATACTGATGCATCTTATACCTTTTGGGAATGATTTTAGGTTGATGGCGATAGGAGAAATCCATTGGTCTCTGGAGGATAGGAGGCTATAGCTACGGTTGGTGCACATGCAGCACTTTTATCTGCTGCTAATGCTGGTGCTGGATACACAGCTTTTGCGTAAGTGATGAGCTTTTGTATCTCGAAAAGTAAAAAGTGCATCTCTCTCTCTCTCTCTCTCCCCCGTCCCACCCACCCTACCCCCATGAATTAGATCTTTACCCAGTTTGAACTCATTCTGAGTTGATCTCACAGTTGGATTAAAATCCATACAAAACTGCCCCCATTTTTATTGTTGATATTTGGAGCCTTGAAAATCATAGCTTTTGGAATCCAATAGACTTGATTTTTGTTACGAAAAACATCGTCTAGAAAATATCTTTCAAATGGACCCCACTCTAGCCCATGGCTTCCATCCCATGTGGGCCCGACAAGGCCACCTGAGCATGCCTAGGTGAACTTGGTGAGAAATAGCCACTGTGAAAGACGTCTGTACTTCCATGATGGTAAACTTATATGAACTCATTTGTTGGTTGAGAATCACCATTCTGTACTCTTCATGTTATGGCATTGACAGAGTCATGTCTATTCAACGTGCAGGCAAAAGAAGAGAAGGGAAGCTGAAGAAAAAAGATCAAGTGAGAAGAGGTCGGAGAGAAGATCATGACCCAAGTTCTTGGTGTTGAACTTAAAAAAAAAAAAAAAAAATTAAAGGGCAAAAAGGAATTTATTCAATGTGGTACATGTATGGTGGGTGGTATTGCATAGCATATTAGGTACTGTAGCACATGGTTAATGAATCTTTACTATGCGTGTGGCTTCAATTTTGCCAATCCCACTAATCTGTAAGTAATAGAAAATATTTTTTTCAATATATAATGTTATGTAAACAAGTGGCGTTATATGGTATTGAATCTAGAATTCTTGAGTATCTCAAAATAAAAAATTCAAGTACAAACATTATTTTAGTCAACAGATTTATATTAGTAAAAAACAATGCTAAAATGTAGATTTAATTTTAATGCATTTAAATCAATTAACTAACAATCACTTTTAATTTCAATTTATTCACAAATTTAGATTGAATATGGTATAGTGCACTAATCCATTGCGTATCAATTGTCAAAGCTTCTGTTATCTTTAAGCTGAGGCAATGGACTCTGTTATAGTGGCTCTTGTAATGCTCCTACTTTACAAACAGCTTCCTAAAACAATGGATCTACTTAATGTTAATCAAAATCTACTCAAATGTTTTTAAGATTGATTTGACTTATAAATTTGGGAAAATATTAGTGGTCGGTTCTGCTTTTGAGTTATTTTGCATGAAATATGTAACAAATTCACTGATTTTACTCCCATCCAATTGATTTTATCTTTATGACATACATCCTTTCAAATTATATGATCTTACTGTCACCTTTCCTCCTCCCAATATCCCACTATTCTCTACAATAACCATTTTAGTGTTGGAATTCTAGGCACTAGTTCTTGTATTTTGAAATGGAATGGAGGTTCTGCACGGCTCTTCAGAGGCATTCTTAAAATTTCTATTTTAGTCCTTCCACAAAATTGAAGTTTGTAAATTGACTCCTCTTTAAAAAAAATTCTAAACAGGAGCCAGTAGACCTTTTGCACATTTTGGACCCATTGATGGTCTTAGTCTTCATTCTAGTCGCACTATCATCACATCAAAATCCAACCTCTAGACAGGTGGGCTAAGGCTAGGGCTCGACGACAATGAGGTCAATCTCATTATCATCGTGATCTAGTAGTCTCATGGCCCCACTCAATCGACTGCAGTGATTAAAGAAAGGGTAACCCCACCTAAAAATAGAGGCTAGATCCACTTTATCACCGCTTTCGCTGTCATTCAGGTCATGTTCATATCCCATTTAGCCCAAGCATAGCCGAAAGGAATCTGTCTAATGGCTTTTAAGAAAAAAAAGAACAAAAGGATGGTGAGCCCATCCCCTCAAATCTCTGGGGTCACATCCTTCTCTTACGTTTGTCCCTTCTCACTCCATCATTCCAACCAAACCATCCAAATGGTATCTCTCTCTCTCTCCTTCCTACGTAGGTAAAGTATTGTGGGCCCATTCCAGTTCATTTGTGGGCCACTGGCCCACCTCTTTTCTCCCAAACATCCAATGAGAATGGAGAAGAGAATTCCAAAATATGGGGCCGCCTTTTCTGGTCAATTTCAAAAAGGAATTTTCCCGCCATTAGACAGAGAAAGGCGCCATTATCATCGCCGACCCTTGCCCACAACTTAAAGCGATTGGCTCCAATGGAAAAGTTCATTGACTCTTTCATCATTGTGCTTTTCTTTTTATTTGGGCTTTGGATCTCACCTCTCTCTCTCTCTCAATTGGATGTACCTGATTTAATATTGATCCTCTTTAAATGAGAATTTTAATGATGTCTTCCTTGCAAGTACTTAGTTGTTGCCAACCATGGGCCACATTGATAGCTTTGTTATTGATTCCTTAATTTAGTTTTTTATTTTTTTAATAATGACGTTCATATTAATAAGATTCATTTGAATTGAAAGAGAGATAAAGATTAAATATTCTAAATAGAATAGCAGTATGATCACTCTCTTCTTTTCAAGTTTGCATAGTTCTAGTTTGAGGGAATGAATTCTTCTTCTTTACAAGGTTGCGCAGCTTTACCTACTGCAAATGATATGTGCCACTATCCTAACCTTCCATGGGCTAAGGACACAAGTATAAACAGGGGTGGAGTCCTTATTTGTAACTAGAGTCAAAAGTATAGGATTGTAGCCATTCATGGTTAAAGGCACTAGTATAAATAGGCTTGTGAGAGAGCTTTAAAATGTTATGTAAAGTTGTCGAGAGTTGTGTGTATTGAGCAACAGAGCATTGTGTTCTCTTTAACTCGTTGGTATTTTCTCTCTCAATCTTATCTGCCTTCAAAGAATTTGTACTCTAGAGAGATCAATTTAGTTCAAAGGAACAAAAGTTACAAGTTTGTTCTTGGACATGAGCTCTATTGAGTTAAAAATCACAGTTAGATTAAAAGGTCTTTACCATCATATTATGAATGCAAAATATAGAGTGAACTTCATTCGTCATACATGGGCAACTTGTAATTTGAAAACCTTTAAAGGAGGCCACACACGTACCATTCTCTTTCCTACTCATTCTCGTTGGCACCATAATTCTTCTTCAAAACCTTTCCTCAACTCTCTAACTAAACCCTAAAACCAGCTTAGCCCCCTCTCCCTCTCATGTAGAAATATCAACTCCCTATACCTAAAACTTAAAACAAGTGCAATCATTTCCTTTTATTTCTAAGGATGGGTTTAGATGAGAGTTTAAATTTTACGAGGGTTATTCGGAGTTACCCTTGATCAAGAGTTATACTGGGTATTATGAATATCCCTTTGAAAAGGGTTTTCAAATGTGAGAGGAAAGATAAAAAGTTAATTTTTTACTCATAACCTTAGTTATCAGATAAAGGCAATAGGAGTATCCAAACGCAGCCTTAACGTCCGTCCTTCCTCTTCCTCGTACTTTCGATGGAAAAACAAATTTTAACATATTTATCTCCATTTCTCTTTCTTATTTTTTCTATTTTTTAATGTTTTAATAGTAAGGTACTCAGGAGGGCGACATGTTCAGTTGTGGCCTCACTCGAGCTATTACTATATATATATTTGAGGAAGTATTTTTGATGAATTGAGATTCATATGTCTAGAGTCAAATTTTTTTCCTTTTACTCTCTCAATCCTTTCACTAATCATACTCTTATTCACTTCATATTCCATTATATCTTAATTCTCATCCTTCTTATTTTTAACCACCTTGCTTATTTTCTTCCCAATCCCTCTGCTTACAATACTTTGATTCTTTTGTACAGAGCACAATTTTACTCTTCAATAAACATACATATGTTAAACACCAACGATTTTTTTTTTCTATAATCCAAGCTAAAATAAAAGTTAAACAATGACAAGAACATAGGATTAGCTAAAACATAAATTTTATATATTTTATTCTAGAATAGAAATGTATCACTCAAAATGCCAACTTCATCTAAATAGAGAACTATTGTTGATGATGGTGATGGTAAAGAAACAGGTGGCTGAGTTTAGCACCACAATTATCCCAATGTCGAGCCCATTAAAAGCAGAATCAGATTTCTTTTTCAATCTAAATTTACAGAAGACTTCAAAAGATTTTCTTTAATTTTGAAGAAGTAGAAGACAATTGCCCCTCAACAGACGATTCCACTGTCGCCATCCGTTTCACTCAGTGTTCCAATCAGAAAGCATATTATATGATTTATATTTTTAAATTGCAAAATAGTCCAGTGAAAATTGACACCCTTTTTATGATAAGATGTTTAAATTTCTAAATGCATTCGACTAATTCGACTAATTCTCAAGACATGTACAAGTCTCCCTATCTGCACACATCAGATAATTCTACAAAAAATGACTTAATCAATGTACTTGGAAGTTAAACTCAAAACTCTCTTTCTAAAAATAGTAGACAATGTAAAATAATATCGAGAAATTGATGTATATTTTATTTTATTTTAATTCTAAATGATATCTTAAGCTTATCCCATCCATCTACAGTAGACATGTCATTTCAATACTTTGTAATTTGGTAGTAACTCAATGGATTGTGGACCTGTAAGGGATCATATAATTAACTATTCTAAAATCTGAATTGCTTTGATGAAAAATATCAAATTTCTATGTTGGTTCCTCCAATTTCAAGTAATAATCAAACCTGTTTGAATGAAATGGTGCGGAGAGAAGAAGGTTTGTCAATTATAGAGCCAGTCCAAATGAACACGAAAAGCCTGGGTCCCTACCTTTCAGCCATTCGAAGGGCACAATGTCACAATCATGAGTCATAACTCTTATCAATTCATGGTACACTAGTCCATTTTCCGGCCAGTGAACTTATCAACTAATTTTAGAGAAGTTTTTGTATTTAAAATGTTTGCTCTTTTAATATTAAGATGTTTAAATAATTTTTAATAGAATATATAGAGAATTACATTGAATATTTTGATTTTAAATATTGAAAATTTGATTTCTATAAAATTATTGATCATTTTGATCTCTCTTACAAAAAGTTATGATGATTGAATTAAAGAATATTTTTTAAATTATATTATATTATTATCTATAAAATTTACTATTCATCTATCCAATCATTTGACACCCGTCCTATGATAAATATGCAGTGGTATTCTAATGTCCTTTGAGCTGCCCAAACTTTATCTTATCAAGATATTATTAATTAAAAACAATATTGAAGTGTTTTTAAGTTTTATACAATTGATGAAAATTGTCTTGATAATAAATAAAAATTAAATTTTTTAACACAAGTTATATAAATGAAGAAACACTTAACTAGTACTATATAGAAAATCTAAGTCTCTTCATTAAATAATAAAACTTCTTTTTGAAAAAACACATAAAAGGAAAATAAAAATAAAAAAAGGCATTTAATGCCATATTACCATGGTGGTAATTGCAAAGATGATGATGTTTGAAAGTCATTTGCGTTCAAAGTTTGCTTTCTTAGTTACTTGGTAATGGACTATATCATATGATTATCACAATATATCATAATAAAACTAATATATAATAATATAATAGTTTCTAAAATTATTGTTTTATAATATCTAATTGTGTAAAATTATTATGTCAGCAATATTAATGACAATGATTCCGTATGACCAAACTACCCCTTGAGTTGACATGCCTGTACAGAATACAGACTACAAGGAAGTATCAGACATGAAAGTTGTGTATAAAGATTCACAAATACAAGGGAAAATGACATTTACACCCCACGTCTTTCATTTTTCAGTTCTTTTTTTCACTACAGCAGAAATGGAAAGGCCTTGGGCTTAGTCATGTACGTACTACGTAGTGAATTTATGATGCACCTGATACAACACCACAGGCAGTCATGATTCGTACTCGCCACTTGTTGATGTAGCATTAGCGAGATAAGGGAAAAAAAGAAAAAAAAATACTAGTTTTCAGTTTAATGCTGTGTGACCCATGATTACAGCCGTTTTGTTTAGAAAATTATGATTTAAAAAAAATTATATTAAAATTTAAATATTTTATAGTGTTATTGGTTTTTCAAATTAAAAGATATAAGAGATTTGATTAATATAAATTAGATTAACTCCCTTTCCTTCTTCTGAGTGGATTCTCTTCTTCTTATTTTCTCCTTCCGTCTTCTCCTCTTTTTTTCTTCTCTTCTTCTTCTTCTTCTTGATTCGAGAAACCGATAACGGTGCTCGTTGCTCCACCTTCGCCTTCACGCCTAACGACAATGCTGCTTGCATTCATACTGACTCTATAACGAATGTCCAAGCCACCCTGTTTCAGTGACAGGCCTCTTGTTTGTTCTTCCCATAGCCTAGCGCAGTCCTTGTCGTACCTGTCTGTGCCCATCTCCACATCTCCCACGACGAGCAGGACCTTGTGCCTACTTGAGACATAGGATAATACATGGGTTGTGTTTGCCGTTTGGATGGAGAGAAGCGGGAAGACTTCTCATGGAGAAGTTTAATTTCTTCCCTTTGAATGCATTCTCTAAATGAGAGTGTGACTCGCAAATAATTGATCTTTCCCTCCTTCAAGAGAAGATGGCATTCTCCAACTCTATTAGAAGAATACCAACTTCTCCAAGAGAGGAAAAAAAAAAAGATGGACAGAAGTTGTCCTACACCTTGAGATCCTCTTGCTTTGAGCTCTCATTATCCAAATATAGTAGATGTAGATGTGTATATTTTTTAGGTACGATTTTTTAAGTTTAAAACTATACATTTTTTATTTAAAATCAGTTCCGGTATTCATAAAATTTAGACTACATGAATTTTGATACTTTATTTGTAAAATTCAGTCAAAAAACTGACTTGTTTGAAAATATCTCTCCACAGCCCACATACTCCATACAGGACTGTCCGAACGAACACATTTTACACTGAAATGTTCGTTCAGACAATCTAAACGAACAAAAAATGAACTGGATATGTGTTCGGGCGATAAAAAAAAAAAGAACGACAAAATGATAATTTCATACAATTTTTTTTTTTAAATAATGGTGTCTAAATAGTCACCCATTTTAGCAAGGCTCTCTATCAAATTTATTTTTTAAATGCTTTTACAACCCATTAAAATCATTAGGATCTACCCATTATAATAGATTCAAATTGAGTACTCAAAATCTTTGATGCTGACCCATTTTGAAAAGCCAAATTTAGATTAGATTAGGTAAATTGTGTGAGATGTCAATTAAAAGTTAAAATAAACATTAAATTATTTTTAAAAAAATTGAATAAAAGAGACTTTAAATAAAAGTACTTTTATAGTTAGAAAAGGTGAAATTTTATTATTAAAAGTCATAGTGGCCTAATATGTGGACCTTGTTCTCCCTCCTTTTTAATGAAAATACTTACAAAACCTTTCTAAAATTTTTGTCGTTCATGTATGTTATTATTATTACTTATTAGCACACCTGAAAGAGCGAAGGACGCAGCGTCAATCTCGCTGTCTCTGGAGGTGAGAACTGTAAAAAGGAAAGGAAGAAAGAGAAAGACGTGGCTCGACTTTCCATGTCTCTCTCTCTTTCTCCAGTCTCTACCCATCCCCACGAAAATGTAACGTTAGAGATTCCACACATTTTTCACTTTTTTTTTCCTTATTTTCAAATTTACATTTGAGAACGCAGCGTCAATCTCGCTGTCTCTGGAGGTGAGAACTGTAAAAAGGAAAGGAAGAAAGAGAAAGACGTGGCTCGACTTTCCATGCTCTCTCTCTCTCTTTCTCCAGTCTCTACCCATCCCCACGAAAATGTAACGTTAGAGATTCCACACATTTTTCACTTTTTTTTTTCCTTATTTCCAAATTTACATTTGAGAAATGAACGCAGACTGTCAAAAATTTATTAAGAGACATGTAATAAAGTAAAATTTTCATTTTATTTCTACTGATATACAGAATATATATATATATATAGTAGCATGTTATTAGTTTATCGGTGCTTGTTTAGCTGTACATCGATAAAGTTGAAATAGGAATTTTATTCTATATCATGTCTCTAAATAAATTTTACGTGTGTTAGAATGAATGGACTTGAGAAATAGCTGAAAATTTAACGTATAACTTACACAAGTGATATCTATTACTCTTAAAACACACTAAATGAGACTATGAGAATTTGAACCAAACAGCTTCTTCTTTCTTACATGAAAATTTACTGATAAAGTTACAATCTTAAAAATTTAAAACCGGTTAATCATATAAAATAAGAGAAAGACAAAAGCCTGACTCACCACTCTCACTTTTTGGTAAATTCTAATTGTAAATCTGTAATTACTGCTGCTACTATGTTCCAACCAAGGACATCTTTCACCAAAAGTAATTAAAAAACTACCCAAACATACCGCATCTTTCACTGTGTTATTTCTTAAAATATGAAACTCCCAACATCCATTTACCATTTGTTTTTTTTTTTTTTAAACATGCATCGAAGCATTTATAGAAACAATAGCTGCAGAGCAGCAGATTGTGTTACGTACATGTACTCTCCCTGCTCTGTTTCTTAATCCACCCAACGGTAACTTTTGGTTTTGGAATTTTTGTCTGGAGATGGAGGGCATTTTGGTAAGAAAATTATCAACGGAACATTTGTAATCCAGAGGAAGGAAAGAGATAAAAAATGGCACAGTTTAGTGGGTGGCAAGTGCATATTTTTCCTTCGTGTTAAGCCCCTCAGCCCATTCCCATGTGAGTGACATTTCTGCCTTCTTTACCTTCCTCTCTCTCAGATTTCTCTGATCTTCCAATCTCCATCTCTGCCTCCTTTCCGTCTCTTTACGTTGATGCAAATTCCCAGATATTCACTGATAAAATCATAGGCCTTCCTCTCTGAGAGAGACACACCCATAACAGGGGAAGCCTCTGTCTGTTTTGAGGGTTTTCACCATGTCTGATCCCAAGCCGGAAGAGATCAGTCATCCACCCATGGATCAACTACAAGGATTTGAATACTGCATTGACTCAAACCCATCTTGGGGTATGCCAATTTTACTTGATTCACCATCACAAATTCTCATTTTTTTTTCCCATTGTCTATGGTAACATGTTTGATTTTGTTTCTTTTGATGGACACAATAGGTGAAGCCATTGCTTTGGGTTTTCAGCACTACATCTTATCATTAGGTACAGCAGTGATGATTCCCAGCCTACTGGTCCCATTAATGGGTGGCAGCGATGTAAGAAGCCCCTTCACTTTTCTCTCACAAATCACGCCTGTTCTTTAAAATTTTAGCTGCTTTGAATTCTACTTTATCAATAAAAGCTTTACAATCCATACAAAAACGATTTGGGAAATTAACAGAGTTGGGTTTTCCTTACCATTGGAGCAGGGAGACAAGGTGAGGGTGGTGCAGACATTGCTGTTTGTGAGTGGGATTAATACATTGTTACAGACTCTGTTTGGAACGAGGTTGCCAACGGTAATAGGAGGCTCTTATGCGTTCATTGTACCGATCGTTTCAATCATACACGACTCCTCATTGATGAAAATAGCCGACGATCATGCGGTTTGTAATCTCGAAAGTGTCTGTGTTTTTTACTGTTCTCTTGAGTTCATGGATTGAAATATGAAATTAACAATTTGGGTGTCTTTTAATTTGTATTAGAGATTTCTGCAAAGCATGAGGGCAATCCAAGGAGCTCTGATAGTCTCTTCAAGCGTGCAAATTATTCTAGGATTCAGTCAGCTGTGGGGTATCTGCTCCAGGTACAATCAACTACTGAATAGCAATCATGGTTGTGTATGAATCACATCTTTTGGTTATTCTTGGTGAATCTATAATTGTGGGTGATTCGACTCATCACGGGTGGGCCACAGTTGTCTTTGTTTTTTCCCTTTCAAGAGATAAGAAATGGCAATGACGAATTTGTCTGCCAAATCAAACTGTGCGTGCAGTGCACATTTTTGCAGACTGTACTCTCAAGGAAAGGAAATGTATCAAATCATCGTTAGTTTGATTGTTACTGGAGGTGAGACTAATCCCACTGGTACGTGTAGACCTCTTAATCTACACACAATGATTTAGTCAATGGGGAATGGCTCAAAGGGTTGAGCGTGAATCTAACGCAAGATCTTTGCTCATAAGACGAGCGTGTTGACCATCAAGCCCCAACTCTTAGCATTAATTTGAGTGGGTTTATTAGGCCACTAGAGGGACTTTCAACTTTTGGAGTAGATAACATTGAATACTTTTCATTTTAAATACAAGTTTTTATCCTTTTTAAAAAAATGTGCAGTGAGTTTAGAGAATTCACAGCAGACACACTCATTTCTTTTAAGGAGATATTACCAATATATTTTTAATTCAAATAATCAAAATATTCTTACTAAAATTTTATTATAAGATATAATTATGCATTTCTCATAAGACATTACTAAAGAATGGTGAAAATTGTCTGAAGTGACTGCCATTTTACATTGCTTCAGGTTTTTCAGCCCCCTCGGCATGGTGCCAGTAATTGCTTTGGTGGGCTTTGGCCTTTTTGACCGAGGCTTCCCTGTGGTAAAAAGCAGCACCCTCTTTCTTCATTCATTCTTTCTTTCTCTTAAGGCACTGTCACATTTACAGACATACATACAATCAAAACTGCATGCATGGCGACGGCTCAGATCTCCCACACGTGTGCCTCAAAGTGTAAATGTGCCAGTGCCCCAATGGCCACTTCCTCCACTATGGGCCATTTTCTTGACTCCTTTTTTTTAAAAAATTTTACATCTAAATCAGGTTGGCAGATGTGTTGAGATTGGGGTTCCCATGCTTATCCTCTTCATTGCATTCTCCCAGGTAATCACAATATTTTTCTAGGATTTGCTTTTATTTTTTCTCTCACATAATGGATATCCAACGTCACTAGATGCAACTTTCGTTAAGGAAAGTCGGCCAATCCATTCCCCCACTGCCTTTGTTCTTTTTATCCTTTAAGGACATGATAAGAAAGAATATGACATTGAAAATAGCAAATCCCACATTACCCTCATATCTTATTATTATTATTATTATTTTGTGTGTGCAGTATTTGAAACATTTTCAAGCAAAGCGGCTTCCCATTTTGGAGAGATTTGCTCTGCTCATGTCCATAACGGTGATATGGGCATATGCACACTTGTTGACGGCCAGCGGCGCTTACAAGCATCGGCCGGAGAAGACGCAGAGAAACTGCCGGACCGACAGGGCCAACCTCATCTCCTCCGCCCCCTGGTACGATCATGATCACCATAGCCGAAAGCAAATTTGGATGGTCTGGAAAAGAACACAGCCCACATGATCAAGTTGTGTGGTTGTCAAATTGAGAACTTTATGGTTGGTTTGAAATTTGAAAAGCAAACATGGAGATCTCTCTTATACCCATGAAATAGGGAGAAATTTGAGCGGTCATGAAACTTGAAAGTCTTAATGTAAAACTTTAATAATGCAGTACGGTTGTAACAACTACAAAGTTTTTAAAAAGGAAACGGATGTGAAAGCAACTTTTATTTAAAAAGTAATTATCTAATACAACTTCCTCCATTCTCATTAGATTTTAAAAAAAATAATAATAATAATTTTATAAAAAAATCACACTCTCCTTTCTGTTCCCAAGCAAAGTAACATCATATGGAAAGTAGACTTACCTAAAGAAGTTTTAGATTGTAATTGTTGGACCTAGGTTTTCCATCCAAAACACTAGTTTGATAAGTGGAGTTGCTCAACATCTTATAACTCTATTTTTCTCCTTTTCCAACGGATGTGAGACTCGTTTGTAGCCCCAACAGCAACTTACCTATGTATCACATGAATGCAGGATAAAAATACCGTACCCACTTGAATGGGGTGCACCAACCTTCGACGCTGGTCATGCATTTGGGATGATGGCTGCCGTTCTCGTCTCTTTGATTGAGGTAATGTATTACATTTTACAGTAGAAAAAAACCTCTACATCAAAATTCTCAGCATTTTTTTTCTTAACCATGAACATTTTCCTATTATGTAATTTTTATCTTAAATTGAAAATTAATGATACTAATTAACTGAAATTGCTATGTTTCTTTTTTCAGTCGACGGGAGCATATAAGGCTGCATCTCGACTCGCAAGTGCAACGCCTCCACCTGCGCACGTCCTGAGTCGAGGAATTGGCTGGCAGGTTTGTAATTTTAATCACCAGCTTTTCTTATTTAAAATTAGATGTAATGGAAATATAATGTTCACTAAGATCATTCTAATTTAATAATAATAAATGAACAAAAGCTTACCGCCAAATCACTGTCAAGATCATCTGAAGTAGCAGAGCAGCTGTCTCTGCAGCATTGTTGATTGGGCTCCACACTCACGTGTATGGACATTGTCATTGTTAACGAGGAACTTATTTCAGGTTTGGTGGTTGATTATTAATTAGGTCTGAGAACCAGGGGTAATTTCTAATTATTTGATTTTTGATCAAATAAAGTTTTTTTATATATTATCTAATTTTACAGTGGATATAATTCACACACTCATTTTAATAAGGAGGCATTACTATTTAAATTGTGAAAGTATTAAGTAGTAAATCAAAATACTAAATATAATAATAATACTAATGAATTTATACAATTCCTTCATCTGATTTAAGACCCAACCGAAGCCAATCCACCCTAATTTTAACTGTAGAAGAATCCAAAGACAAGACATGCCAATGTTTAACAAATGAATGAACGGTTGAAAATTTGAAATGGCAAAGGTGGAGGTGGGCCTTCCTGCAGTAAACGGCACAACAGAGTACTGTGGCTCGCCTTCCTGCAGTCAACGGCACAACACAGTACTGTGGGCCCTCATGCAGTAACGTGGTCCTTGGCCCCTTGAGCAACCAAGGAGAAATACAAAAGCATGCTGGATAATGTCAAATTGTTTTTGTTTGGATCCAGGGAATCGGCCTCTTATTGGACGGGCTGTTTGGAACTGGGACCGGCTCTACTGTCTCTGTGTAAGTGACTGTTGACCTCAGCAGATGATTTTGAACTGTGATTCCGGTTCAACCTCTAGTAATGACCGTTGACCTGTTAACTGTGTGTTGATTCTACAGAGAGAACGTGGGTCTGCTAGGGGCAACCCGAGTCGGAAGCCGTAGGGTGATCCAAATCTCAGCTGGTTTTATGATATTCTTTTCCATGCTAGGTGACATAAAAAGTTTCATGAATTGCAAGTTTGGCATCAGAATTTCTAAGATCTCCCATTCTTTTGTTTGTTGATCATTTCTTCAACTAATACAACGTACATGGGTATAGGGAAATTTGGAGCACTGTTTGCATCTATACCATTTACAATCTTTGCTGCTGTCTACTGTGTGTTGTTTGGACTAGTTGGTAATGTTCAACCCATTTCATAGTGTTGCATTTTTTGTGGTGTGGGTTTTGTTCTTACATTTGTTTGTCCTACAATCTGTATTTGCAGCCGCAGTCGGCCTTTCATTTCTGCAGTTCACGAACATGAACTCGATGCGTAACCTGTTCATCACAGGTGTTTCCTTGTTCTTGGGGCTCTCTGTGCCACAATACTTCTATGAGTATACAACAGGTGCTCAACATGGTCCTGCTCACACCAAGGCTGGATGGGTCAGTACACTGCAGATTTCTAACCATAGACGCTCGCATTTAAGTACATCATGATTCACTTTACATTGGTCAATCATCCACCACCAATTCCTGAAAAAGGTTAAATCTCCAGTGCTTTTCATCCTCCAGGTGGAAAGCTTAAGCTGGTCTTGCCCAAGTAGTGTAACCATAGACGCTCGCATTTAAGTACATCATGATTCACTGTACATTGGTCAATCATCCACCACCAATTCCTGAAAAAGGTTAAATCTCCAGTGCTTTTCATCCTCCAGGTGGAAAGCTTAAGCTGGTCTTGCCCAAGTAGTGTAACCATAGACGCTCGCATTTAAGTACATCATGATTCACTGTACATTGGTCAATCATCCACCACCAATTCCTGAAAAAGGTTAAATCTCCAGTCTATTTCATCCTCCAGGTGGAAAGCTTAAGCTGGTCTTGCCCAAGTAGTGTAGTACAATTCGGGGAGAAATGACCGATGATTGATACACACTGATACATTGAGAGAGAGAGAGAGAGAGAGAGAGAGAGAGAGAGTACACTGAATGGCGTGCTAGATTTTTCTTAGTTGCAAGGCTTCTGATAACTTTCATGTGCTTCTTTGTTGCAGTTTAATGATTTTCTTAACACCATCTTCTTCTCTCCACCGACTGTCGGACTAATTGTAGCGGTATTTCTTGATAATACACTTGACTACAAAGATACAGCTGTAGACAGAGGAATGCCATGGTGGTCCAAATTCCGAACATTTAAAGGAGACAGCAGGAATGAAGAATTCTACACCCTCCCATTCAATCTCAACCGCTTTTTCCCTCCATCGTAACCGCTGTTGCTTGTTACCATCACAAAGAACAAGACCCCACTAATGAAATCAAAGATCATGATCTCAATGAAGTGGAAGAAGATGAGGGTGACAGTCTCAAGGCCCCACACAAAAGAAGAGTAAGAAAGCAATGGGTTCCAGTAAGAGTGGAATTGCTGTTTTGAGCTCACCAAATTGTATGTATTTGTGACTCTGGTTTTTCAGGGCTTAATTGAATAAAAGTAATGTATTTGCATTTAAGCATGTTATTATTAAACAATTAAAGCCCCAGGAGACATCATACTATTCATACTCTAACCAGGCCAAAGAATAAGCCAATAATGCATCAATGAAAATGATGAGTTACTGCAATAGTAGCAAAGGACATACCATCGTCTTCGTGATTCTAGTTTTCTAAGGCCAAAGGATGTGCTATCATATTTTGTGATTCGGATTTTTTTAAGGCTTAATGGAATAAAAGTTAATTAATGTCCTTGCTTTTAAATATTTATTATTAAACAATTTAAGCCGGGATACATCAAACTCTTTACACTCAACCAGGCCAAAGAATAAACGCATAAGCATGCAACACTGAACATGATGAATTGCTGCAATAGTAGCAAGGACATACTACCGTATTTTACACATGCATTCTGGGCACCTTGGCTGCCTGTAAATGCTTCGACCTACACTCCTTGGCCGCACTTTTTGACCTTCCTCAATCATCTTCCCCACTCTTTCTTCGAAGTCATTCCATTCTATGGTGCTATTATCCATTAAAATCCTCGCAAATCTTTTTTTATTGGGTCGCAAAGTTGGAGCATGCCCCCCACCATGATAGGTTCTGTATCCAGTTACCAGAGAAGAAAGCTGGCTTCCTGAATCAGTCATAGCAAAGACATCTGATGTTGCACAGGCAATGAAATCCAATGCCGCCAGCTGCAAGCATAAGATATTTTATCATTTAAATATCAAGAAAAAGGTTCAGAAAGAGATTCCAATGCCGTTAGCGAGATGTTTAAAAGTTCACATTTATTCAAGTATTAATTTTCCATAACAAGGATTACGCAGAGACACTATCCAATTCAGTGTAAAAATTACTTGCCCATGAAGTCATAACTGAAAGAGCTTATTATCAAGACTAAATCCATGCCAGTTGTAGAGTTATTATCATATTATGTATTACATGTGTCACTCATGTACATGGAACTATTAAAAGAAACTCGTGACTGCATGTACATAGGTAATAGAATAAGATTAGAGTTGTATGAGATTAATAGTGTTAACTTTGTTTCAAATGACCGTTTATATAGTTGAAGCACACATTCCTATTTCTTTCGGTCCCAGAATCCACTGAATCAGCAAGGTTATGACCCTCCTTGAAAGATCTTCCTATTCCACTCTTTGTAAATACTGCATGCACTTGCCAACAGAACTGTGTGAAGAGAAATTCCGGAAAGGTGGTGCAAGTTCTTCTTTCACTTTAATGAGTGAAATAGAAAAATACAATGATGGGATCCATGTCCACGAGATACCCTTGAACACACTTTCTTTAGAAAGAGAATGTGTTCTTTCCAAATGCTCCATTAATTGGACAGGAGCATAACTAAAGAATGTAAACTAAATGATTAAATTGACAGTACCATAATTATTTTGAAGTTACAACAGAATTCCAGTCCCTATATATATGTAAAGAATTCTTCCCTATTTCTTTCAATCCCAGAATCCACTGAATCAGCGAGGCTATGATCTTCCAAATCAAAGTATTCCTTGAACATGCTTTATCTTAAAAGAGACTCCAAGTCCCACTCTTTCCATATATTGCAATTGCCAATAAAAACATTTTACATAGCACTGGACCAAAGAGCCCAGAGAATTGGACCATGGAAGGAGAAAAATGAATGAACTATTGTCCAAAGAAGCACTTTAGGGATGTTTAAGCTTCTCTAGTTAGAGACTGCCCATTAATTTTTCCAACAGCTTAAGCTTCCCTAGTTAGAGAGACTGGTCATCAATTTTCAAACTGGTCGACAAATCATTGGATGGGATCTTTAGCAAATGGCATAGATAGGAGGTGGGTGAAATTTCAGTATCGTCTACTCATCCTAGCTTTGTCATTTTGGACCTTGAAAATGGACTCTTATTAGCCTTTTTTGGCCCATCTCACAAACGTGTGACGACTGGTTGGGAGTATTCCCTGCATCCTTCCATCCATGGTGTCCTGTACAAATTCCAGCCAATCATGTGGAATCCAGCTCATGACAGATGATCAGCCTCACTAAAGAGAATGACAACATCATCCTTCCTCAAATTACTCCCATTCAAGTACAAGATGAAAATTGACAATGGATAAATTGGTTTAACAGATGGCAAAACTTCTGGCCTCAGATTCCAATGCCTTCAGTGAATAGATATTCCTTCACGTGTGTGTGTGTGTGTATGTGCATGTGCAAGTGTGTGTGTGTGTGTGTGTGTGTGCGTGTGAGTGTGTGTGTGTGTGTGTGTGTGTGTGTGTGTGAGAGAGAGAGAGAGAGAGAGAGAGAGAGAGAGAGAGAGAGAGATTTGAACATTTATGATTATAGTGCAAGTGAGATAGTTAAAGGTTCTCATTCATTGAAGTATTAATTTTTCCATTATAGAGATTAGGTAAAATACTAACCATTCAGAATAACCTATGAGGAGAAATTCCTGAAAGGAGCAAGTTCACTTGGTGTGAGTGGATCTTCCTTCATGACTGTGTGTGTGTGTCGGGGGAGGGGGAGAGTGAGAGAGAGAGAGACTTATTTCAACATCTACAACTCCAATGCTGATGGTGAGATTGTTAAAGGTTCCAATTGATTCAAGTTATGTAACAAAGGTTTGTCTTTCTTTTGAAAAAGAAGTTCTGTAACAAAGGTTAAGCAAAACACTGACCAGTCAGTCATAAATAAATGAAAGGTTAGAGTAAGTGTTCATGAAGATAGTTGTTTCTTGCACGCAATACAGGTAGATTGTTATTGACAAAGCATTGGAGTTATATTTGACAAGCTAATTTTTCAAGACTAAATCTGAGCCAGTAATAAAGATTACCAGACATGAAATCACCTGTGAAGAGAAATTCCTAAACTGAGCAAGTTCACTTGGTGTGAGTAGATCTTCCTTTGTCACCAAGTTTGGGTAAAGACTGGTGAGAGGAAGCATCCTTGATTGCCCCCCATATATGTGGGATCCCGCAAGATATATGTAGGTTCCACGCTTAAAACCAAGTGCAGATAGCATAAGGGCTGCTTCTTCCGGTGTCAACGGGCATCTGCCCAATTTCCTTAATTCTGCAGGAGAAGGAAGCCTGAAACCATTTTCATTCAATTGGACACACAATATTTTACCAAGAAAAAATAGAGGCATAAACACATCTCAAGCAAACCAACAATACTACTATCAATTGTTGTGCTGCTTTGGTGGAATTGAGTCAGGCTGAGGTCAAGCCTAAGCTGACCATGGAGTAACACACCCTCAACAAAGCCAAATTTTGACCAAATAACCAAGGCTGAACCCAGCCTGACCACATTTGTGTGAACCCTAATGTCAGATAGGTTCAATCAGAATAAATATAAGATCATGTTTTTTACAGTACATGTCCAATAAACCTACATACTACTACTTATAATGAAATATAAATTAAAATGTATAGAGAAATTCTCAAGTACCTACAGGCAGAACCAGGACCAACAACTTTTTTTTTTTTTTTGTTGGTGGTGGGGAGGGGGGTGGGGATGATGTAAACATTTGAGGATAAAAAAAAATAAATTTAGAATCACTTGGTTCAATTCCATCTCGACAATTTTAAAATTTAAGGTTACTAATAAAATTTCAATTAGAATTCAAATTCAAAGGATTAATTAAAAATATCTGAATGAACTCCTAAATGAGAAATGAAATATTATTAAAATTTTAATCATCACTCCACTTATGACTTAAAATTCTAAGATAAACCATAATTTATTAAAATAAGTCAATCATACTTTTATTGGCATTCAAATCCTAATTCCCAAATCCTCAATACCTGATCATAAATTTGTGGCAATAGTCTCTTTACATTAGTGTTTGGCATTTGAATATATGAAAACTAACCTCTTTAAATTAGAAGATACTCTCTAAGTTTTGTAAATAGCAAAATTTGAAGCTATTATATATCTTTAACCATTGGTTTTAAGGATTTATAGAGGACCATCGATTTAAAAAAAAATACCCTCAATTTAACCGTCCATTTTACAACATCAGATCTAACAGCTACAAATCATAGAATTAAGAGATGTAGAATCCCTTGTTTCCATTGAAACAATTGTGGTTTATGGAGGCATGATTTCTTACATAAGCAAGAAGAAAAATTAATACACATAGAGGGGAAAAACTAATCACGTTAATCCATTGGTTTTATCCTTCTAGGCACCTCCAACATCTTCTTCCCAGAAAACAGAGGTGTTTTCTTCCCACACACATACACAAAGATCAAATTGGAAGCCATTTTCGAAATTTCAAACCAAAATTGACTCTCCCTTAATTATAGGAACGGATTGACTGTAAACAGGTAATTTGTTATTTATTAGATATGTTTTTTGCTTTAAGTGGCAGGCGATCTTTTTCCATTTAGAGGACTTCTATTGGAGATTTGAGGGCATCTTGCAGGAGCCAACAATGGAAATATGAAAACAAAAAAAAATCTCTAAACCAAAATCCTCAAACATAAAGCCAACGACCAGACCCGAAGTCACGTTGCCAGTTGGATCCAAGTTCACCCCTACCTAAGTTGCACCTCTAGATGGAGGGAATGGACCAAAAATATGAACCATACAGATGATCCAAGCTGTTTGATGAATGACCATACAAATTTGGACAGAAAAATAGCCAATCCAATGAACAATTGGACATGAGGATCACACTAACCATCAACAATGGGGCTCATGATTTGGATATTTTGTAATCAAGTACGTATATTTGACATCTGTCAAGGCTGTGTGATGCCCATGGAGCATCCTACTTCATCTACCTATCAAGGATTCCTTGTAGAAGGCACAAAAGAAAGTAAAACAAGAACATTTATGCACCTAATATACCGTACTTTGTGTTTTTCATGCGCTCAACAAGTGTAGGAAAGTGAATTTCCCTGTAGGCTTGCAATTCCTTTCTCTCATTTTCACCACCACCAAAATCACAGAGTGAGTATGATACCATATCCATTTCAAATCTCAAGTGCAAAGCAAGATATTTCGATGGGTGTCTCGACCTATCATGCTGTTTCAAGGGAACACTGGGCATAAATTTTCCGAGCAGTTGCTTATCCAACAAACTCTGGGTTGCTCCATATTTTCGGATCCTTCTCACCAATAAAGAACCAACTTTTTGAATTTTTGGCACAAACTTCAAAGCATGGAAGTTACATTTGCATCTTAATCTCTGCAAAATACCTTAAAAGAATTAGTACACTGAAACCAAAGCATTTTGAGAAAAATATTTCCAGATAAACTCTATTCAGGTTTCAAATAAACCTGAAAGATGACACAGGATAAAAACTAATAGGGGATAGATATGTAACAAACATACACATAGACAAATATACCAACACGGATCGAATACACACGTGCATGCAAAATGGTGATAATGTTTCAGGAGCACGCACACACAAAATTGGTGATAACGTTTGAGGAGCACCAGTGCACCATGAAATGCACTGACCACTGGCCATAATTTCTTGAAAAGATCTCCAGCAACAAAGCTGTCAAGATAGTGCAACAGAACTCCAGGAATTTAACACAGATGCATAGAAATCAATATAAAAAACCATCGTGAGGTATAGTTTAAGTGCTTTTGGCGATTACATTAACTACTCTAGACCTCTAATGCTAAAAGAGAGAGAAGAAAAAAAAAGAGATACTGAGATACAACAATAACGTAAGGCACTGTTATTAACTGCTTACTTTTCTTCAGCAATGTCTCATGCAATTTTGAATGTTTCGGCCTTTCTTATCAGCTATAAGTTGCAACAATTTCACTCAAAGATATGACGAATCTCTATACATGTCTTTTCAGATATGGCTGCACTTTCCTTGAAACTGTAATTTTCCCTGGACAAGCTGTTTTTGGCACAGGCACTTCTCATGTGATTGATGATACCTCTTGCCTTCGAGGCATGATCCCATGAAAAGGTCCTTGCACTATTATTACTAGAGATGTTGAATGTATATTGAGTTGAACTTTACAAGCTGTGTGGTCAAATGTCCTTCGACTGAGAAGGTGATGGCAAGAAGGGTATTGCATGGAGGGCTTTTTGATTTCATGATGAATACTCCTATATGCCATTACAGTTGGACATGGAAAGGGGTATTCTCACTCTGGCATAAACATTGGGCTCATAAACATCAGAAATGATTATTCTTTTTTTTTTTTTTGAGCAGTCAAGAGAAAAAAATCATTAAGAAAAACTAAAGTTTAAATACAAAGAAATGGTCTAAAAGTATTAGACCATGGGGGAGGAGGAGAGGAGGAGGAGGAGAAGTAGAACATAATACAAAGCATCATATAAAGTACACGCCCTCCCAGTGGATTGTCAACTCCCAGTTTGACAAAATAATCTGCCACTCCATTAACTGATCGTCGGACTTGAGCAAAGGATACTCCCAACTCACTGGCCAACACTCTCATCTCCCTGATCACATTATTTAGTCTCCAAGGTGGTCTTTTCGAACCTGTAGCCCATATGAATGCATTTGCCGAATCCCCTTCAATAACCAAATTACCTCCTCCAAAATCCTTCCAAATTGTGAGGGCTCTCAAAATACTAAGAATTTTTGCTTCACATTCATCTGTTTAGACTAATGGTCCTTCACATTTATCTGTTTAGACTTTAGACCAGCCACTGGTCAAAACTCTGTTTAGTCCTGAAATTTATGTTATATTATTGGATAATAGTTAATCCAATTGGATTGATCAATTAAGTCCAAATTTTGAAATTTTTCATATTTTCTTTGTTTTCATTGTTTTATAGAATGACAATTTGAATGCAAGGCTTTTCTTTAGATGGGATAAGTGACCAATGCCTTCCAAACCATATGTGTGAGCTTGAGACTCATTACCATTTTTTATGCCCACAAGGTCCAGCCTAAATTGTCCAGCCATGAGATCACTAAGTTTCCTTCTCCCATATGCCTAGTGCCATGAGTTGATCACCCAGAACACTTGGAGCTGGGCAACATGGCCAAGTCAGTGGCATACCATGGAAAAAATGGAAGAACAAGAAGAAAGAAATGAAGAAACTAAGTTGTTCTCGAATTTGGAACAATCTACAAGGCTCAAGTAGTGTCTAGAGAATTGATAAAAGCCCATGGAATTGTGTAGAGTTCTTTAGGGTTGTGTCCAAATCTCTATCAGAGTGTAAAGAATAGAAGAGTATGGAAGAGTTCTAGAAGAGTGTGGACTTTTTGGAGTTTCTAGTCTTTGAATATGGGAGAGAGTAGAGTTCTAGGAAATTTCTAGAGAGTAGTCTAGAAGGTTTATGTGTTGTAGGATTTTGCCAAGTGTCAAGATCCTAGCTACTCTTGGGTTAGGACCTCAAGTATAGGGGTGGAGGTCTCATTTTCACCAAGCATGCAAAGTGGCAAGCCAAGCATTGTAAAGATTATTGAGAAATAGAGTAATTCCATAGCTTAAATTGTGTTTCTCTTATCCCATTCTTGAGTGTGCAAAGTGTGTGAGTTTTGGGATGATAAACTTGGTCCAAAGGGAGACCAACGCTGATCGAGGTTGGCTCAATTAGCGTGGAATCATTTATGGATAGGGCTTCATACAAATTTCCTCTTGATTTTTTATTCCCTTTTTTGGTTTCTTTTGGAGAGGGGTTTGTTGTTGGACTTTTACTCTTGCCATCTTGAGAGGAACACCTCACTGCATCAGATATGTACTCTATACAAGTCGGTCCAATAATTTGGTGGTCCAGTCAAGATTGATAATACAATGGGCCCCAACTTGGAGCAAGCGGTGCACAACTTCTCAATAAGACATTTCTAACCTGTTGATCAGTGGCATTTTTTCATTAAGGTAGCTAAGTCAAGCTAGCAACCCCAGGGTTGTAATAATGAGCACCTTCAGACTATGCAATGGGCTCTTGTCCTTATTACAATCATGAAAACAAACTAAGAAAAAAAAATGCTGTAAAGGCCCTCACTCAACAAAGTAAAGATCAAAGTCTAAACAAATAGAATTTATCAATCTAAGGGAGTTTTAGCAAGTGACCCATCAACGGTGGGGTCATCAAATAATAGATTGGGATTACAAAGTAGGGGCCTTGTCTGTCGATGCAAAAAGCCAAATTGAATAATCTTGGCCCATATCTTTTTACAAGTGAACAAAGTACAAGTTCCTTTTCATTGAAGCATGCTATGATGTAAATAATGGATGGAACATTATTTTGATATGATTGAATAATCTACTAATACATGAATAGTTGAAACAACTCTGGAAACATCTTCACAAGATTCTAATTTCCTTTAAATGACAAAACATAAGTTATTATTTGAATATATTAGTTGAACTTCCAAATAAGTAAAAGTGATCATGACATCCCCAAGGAAATCTTAACTACCTGCAACTTCAAAGGCAGTGGATCAAAGGCAAGTCGATTGCCAAATCCAAGGAAATGCACAACTCCATTCCTCAAAAGGATAGGAAGTACTATGTTTACAAAGTCGACAGGTTTTGACTCTTTCATGATATCTGCATCAGTAATCTGAGACAAAAGAACAATACATTAAGTTAGTGTGCCCATAGTGCATGCATATTCACAATACAAGCGATGTATCAACTAGGAAATGGAAGATACCAGGCTACCAATGGCTTCTATGTCAAGTGACTGTAAATGAGGAGGCAACTCCTTTACAATACGCACATCATCCTTCAAATGATTAAGAAAATACTCTTCTTGGTAAATATCGCCAAACTGGCTATAGAACAAAAAAATTGCAGGATAAGTTTGCAGCAGAAAAACACATTTAAAAATGATGCATACGCATATAGTGAATAAATGATTACAACATTCATACAAAAAGGCACCTTTTTCTTTCTTTTTGAGAACAAAAATTTATTCAAACAAATACAACAATAGTAGACCCAAAAAGGCTTTCGGTCAACAAAGAATCAAAATAGCGTGCATTACAACATTACAAAGCACCAAAATTAATCCTTCCTCTTATGATGGAGTCACCTATCTGTGTTCTCTTAATCTGCTATTCCTAACTTTTTTTTACTACTTCATCATGCATACATTTCTAGGCCACATGTACTTCGTCATCCAACATTCAACTCCAAATAATAGTGCAGATCTAGCTGCCATGTTAGAAAATGTCCCTTTGATCAAAATGGCACTCAGTAATCACATGAAGAGTCTACTAGATGGTCTCAGCTTTGCCCACCCTGCAGTAATGCTATTTACACTCTCCTCATCAAGCCCCTATCTAGATTTATAATTAGACCCAGTTATTGGATCCTGTGGCTTGCACTAGTTATTGGAACCTGTACCACTAAGTGCTTTCAATTTTCACTAAATGCAACTCTATACTCTCATAACCATTAAATTTGCACCCCCATAGCTTATGCTGTGTCTGTCTTTCTTCTGCTAATGTGAAACATTTAAATTGAAAGCTTTCTCCAATTGTCTTCCTTATCAGACGATTTCAAGAACATCACCATCATCATCATCATAGTTATTTTTCCCATCAAAACCATTGTAAGATCATTTGATAGGAAAAGGAAATTTCTAGGTCATTGGATGTCAATTGCACTAAAGAGCCAGATAAATAGTTCCCATGATAAATCTTGGAATGATGTTATCAACAACAGTTATCAATAGAAACTGGAGAAAAAGCCAATCCGTTTGACATGATACAAAACTATGCTGTTAAACCTGGTATCCCTCCACACACTGCTGTAAAGAAATTTAGGAAGAACCAAAGTGGCATTGAGTAGAGAAGCAACAGTAACAGCATTACACACCTGCAATAATCAACCAAAAAAAAAAGTTTAAATCTGATTGTTCTGATTTTAAAATCTCTGAAACTTAGTGTTTATTATGTTTTCATTTCTTTCCTATAAACATTTAAAAAAGGTTTGGGGTGCTCAAGGCCTTACAGCAACTCTCTGTTGGTTCAGTCCCCCATTAGCGCTCACCAATATAAAGCCAGTGCTTATGGTGGTCTCATCTGTTCAAAACATATCACTTATAGTAAATCTATACAAATTTCGGAATATGACCCTAAAAACAAGAGACTGAACTAGCGTAACATCTTAAACAAAAACTATATTTGTACAAAAAACGCTGCCCAATTCTAGAGTAGATATGATCAAGATCAGTAAAAAGATGAACAAAATGACAGGATTTTTTTAGCATAGACAGAAATAAGCTTTATTAAATGCAATAAATAAGAGTACAATAGCAAAACTAGGCCTCGTATAAAAGAGCTACACAAAACCATCAACGAAAGAAAGACATAGAATAGACACCGCCCTAGCCTCAAATTACAAAAACTCCACTACCGGTTGCCGCTTCTAGACTCCAACTTTCGTCAGGAAATTTGCACTATTCGTTGAGTGCCTAATATGCCTAAAAAGAATGAATGACTCTATTCCTACTCACCTTTCTAATGTCCCTAACAATATGAACCAATCCCCAAGGGGGACTCTTCCTACCACTAGCCTACACAATAGCATTAGCAAAGTCACCTTCAACAATAAGATCGTTATTCCCATGCCTCACCCAAAGGTAAATAGCTTTTCTTATTGTAAGTAATTTCGCCTCGTTTGACTCCATCATCCCTATAGGTTCAGAAAATAACAGTAACATCTTTCCCTTATCGACATGAACTACATCCCCTACAGCAATCGGACCAAGCTTGCCCTTAGCCACACCATCTACATTAAACTTCTAAAAACCAAACTCATGCTTCATCTAAGCCAATTTTACATTCTTGTTCCTTCTATCTCCCCTCATACAACCTTCCCACTATAGATAAAAATCCTCCAAGAAGCAACCAACAAACTCCTTATAAAGTGACAACCAATCCACTAGATTCCAGTTAGCCCTTTCAAAAACCTCCCCAATGGCTCCCAACTTTCCTTCAATAATTCTACTATTCCTCTCTTTCCACACTGACAAAAAAATGCTGCTAGAATCAACTTCCATGCCACTCCCCTCCTATCTTTGAAAATGGAATTCTAGAGCATTCAGACACTACATTCCTCACACTCCCATCAATAGCCAACGAACAGCCCATCAATCTTAAGAACATCTCCCAAGCACCTCTAGTAACTAATTGTGATGGCCCGCTCCAATCATGAAAGAGAGCAGTGACAACAATGAAAGAGAGTAGTGGCGTGATAGAGAGAAAGAAAAAGACCATCAATGGAGCGGGATGGAGAGGAGAAAAAAATCACCAAAGAGTCGAGATTCCCAAGGGTCCCATACCGCCCATGGAAGCCTCTTGAGCTTGGTTTATAAGCTAGCTTCTCCTCCCCTCTAGCACAAGGCCTTTTGAGGTTGTGCAGGAGTGCATGCCCAGAAGCAAAGTCGTGAGCGCCCGGAGTTTAGGCCCAAAGCGAACATTGTGCTAGGCAGGAAGGGTCGTTACAAAATGGTATCAGAGCACGGTTCCACTCTTGGAACAGAAGTGGGACAATGAGAGTATCAAAGCCGAGGACGACTTTAGTCCAAGGGGGTGGGATTGTGATGGCCCGCTCCAGTCATGAAAGATAGTAGTGACAGCCATGAAAGAGAGTAATGGTCTGATGGAGAGAGAGAAATAGACCATCAGTGGAGCGGGATGGAGAGGAGAAAAAATTGCCAGAGAGGTGAGATTCCTAAGGGTCCCATACCGACCATGGAAGCCTCCCAAACTTGATTTATAAGGTATCTTCTCCTCCCCTCTAGCACAAGACCTTTTGGGGTTGTGCAGGAGTGCACACCCCGAGTAAAGTCGTGAGTGGACAATATTGTGCTAGGGGCGGGTCGTTAGAAAATGGTATCAGAGCACAGTTCAACTCTCGGACCAGAAGTGGGAAGATGAGAGTATTAGAGCCGAGGATGACTCTAATCTGGGGGGGTGGGATTGTGATGGCCCACTTCAGTCATAAAAGAGAGTAGTGACAGCCATGAAAAGAGTAGTGGCCTGATGAAGAGAGAGAGAAATAGACCATCGCTCCCACTGAGATGGAGAGGAGAAAAAATCGCCAGAGAGGCAAGACTCCCAAGGGTCCTATACCGCCCATGGAAGCCTTCTGAGCTTGGTTTATAAGCTAGCTTCTCCTCCCCTCTAGCACAAGGTCTTTTGGGGTTGTGCAGGAGTCCATGCCCCAAAGTAAAGTTGTGCGGGCCCGGAATTTAGGCCCAAAGCAGACAATATTGTGCTAGGGACGAGTCGTTACACTAACATCAACACATCAGGAGATTAACAATCTCCTCCTCCTCTGACGCACATAATACACAAGATTCCGAAAGTATTCCTAGCAAAAGACCCCTATCCTCAAATTACATTTCACCAAGATTTTTCTTTTGATAGCTGCCCAAGTAAATACTTGAATTCGAGGTGGAACTTTATTGTTCCAAGCCAAATCACATGATGGTGAAGAGCTCTGATTCGAAGAATACACCGCCCGAAGAACAACTCTAACTGAGAACACCCCTGAAGGGTTGATCAACCAAATCAATCTATCCTCCTCCTCTCTATAAACCTTGACGTACTGATTTGAACAAAACGACAGGATTACCTTGATGTAGTAGATCAAGTCTATTTGCACACGGCTTCCATGCAGATGCCTGTTTATATGGCTCCTTCCATAGTCTTGACGAAACCTGCCTGAACTGATTCTATTGCAGAGAAGAAAGCAAACATAATAAATAAATTAAGCATTATAGATTATACAAATATATCTTTGAGCTCTGGGATATGTCCATAGGAAAGCAAACCTCCATAAGAGCCTTGGAAGCCAAACTTAGTAGCCGCCCATACATCACTCTTGGTGTCTTTTCTTTATCTACGTATTCAATCCTCTGACACAACAGCAGTGTAACCAACACATTCTTAGTTAAATTTGCATTTGACTACTGTGCTTGTTAAGCATCTTTTAACAAAGAGTTTAGAACACTTCAAAAATAAAGCAGTTGATGCTCCCTAATAAGTAAATGAAGAAAACAGTTTTTGCGAGATACAAAGCCAGGTATTAACTATAGAGGTAAAATTAAGAGACTGGAATTTGGAAAACCTTATATGAGCAGCTCGCAAAACACCACAATGACCCAAATTTCATAGAACTCATGAATCCTTCAGAAATTTCCAAAGAAATTTTGTCCATAGATCATTTCTAACTTGTTCACATATTATTTAATAATTAAATGAATAAGGGAAAGAACAGAGGTTAAAATTAAGCAACTTTAATTTCTGATATATCTTTTTTATTCAGTGAATTTCTAAATTCATTCCAATTTTTCAGAGTTTCACAAATCTTAAGTAGTTTCCTTGCCATTTTTTTTTTTACCTGAATTCAACTTCATATAGTTTCTATTTAGCTGACCAGGCATGACAAATGATTTAAAGTGAACCATACCTGTGATGTGTTTGACTTTCTCTGTGCCAATGACCCGTTTTGTAGGTTCATGCAATGAATGATAGAAATCATTACAGAATCAAGCAGGAAAAAGGAACCAACCAGCCCAAAGACAAACAAAATCGACCTTGCATGCTTATGAAGTAAAAAATGTCTTTTCCCATTTGGTGTTCCCTTAGATGTATTCAAATGGTTCCTGTCATTCCTCATCCCACGAAATAGTATCCTTTTGGTCCAAGATAAGTAATTTCCACCAACTGTTCTCCTCCCACCAGAAGAATCGCCACTCGATATACCATCTGAGCATCTACTCTGGAAGTTCTTCATCATGAAAGATGGCTTCTTACCATTTGTTGAACCATCCAAGAAAGGTGGAGGACGTGGACTTCTGGGTGATCCTTGCTTTCCCATTTGACTACTCAACACAGCGTCATACAATGAATATTACCATAAAAAGATCTTTCTGCTGCCAGCAGATATACCATAATGAGCAAAAATGCAAATTTGTTTTACTTCTCTTGGTCTTTGCAGAAAATACTCTCGCCTCCATTCGTCAAAAACTAAAGTTTCTCATATAAACATGAATGAAAACCTAAATTTGAAGAACACCCACATCCGAAAACAGTTTTAACCAACAAAATATAAAGCAAGAATGTACAATTCTCAATAAAGAACGACAACAAACTCCACCTCTAATAACTCAGACTCTCAATCCCCTGCTCTCTTCGACATTTCATAAATGTATATAAACTAGACAGCACAAGAATAGTTATTGGATTTCAATTAAAATTGACCAGAACTCTACCATAAATCCTCTAATCGTCAATGAAATTCCAAATTGTAGCAAATCCTCATCCAAAATAATATCCAACACCCCAAAAATAAAGGAAGAGTATAAAATTCCTAATTAGGACTGCAAAAATCTCCCCTCTAAAAACTGGTTGTCCAGTTTCCTGCTCTCCCACAATTTTATACGCATTAGACACTAGAGAAGCCAAAAGAGATTCTTGGATTCCAAACAAAACTTAACCAGAACAACGCCCTTCTACGATGATATTACAAACCAACCTACCCACCTACAAATGCTCCGGATATCATAAAATAAATGATAAACAAGTTGGCGGGAGTAAGCTTGTGGGAAAAGCAAATGTTCATGGAAATGGCATTTTGAGGTGTGAAAATCGACAGATTGGAGAATAAGGCAAGTAGCTTAGGAGAAGAGGAGTGAAAATGAAGTGAGAATTGAAAAGGAGAAACTGAACTTTCAAATGAGCAGCAAAGAATCACCATCCCAACAACTGCAGCTCTTACCAAACGGATGCGGAATTTGATTATTTTGGGGATTTCCTTTTCAGTAAGAGAATGCGTGGGAATGAAGATGAAAGAGGAGAAATCTCCTAGAGATCTAGAATCCTCCATTAGAGAGAGAGAGAGAGAGAGAGAGAGAATGAATGCAGGCGTAACAAAGGAGAAATGAATCTTTACTTCAGGCTTTTGCCTTTTGGTGACGTGCGCGGGTGATTCGAACACAGAAGGGAGAAGAAATATAGTTTAATAGGGTCCTTAGCCTCGGGCCCTCGGCTAATGCCTAATTGGTTGTTTGCTGAGTCATTCAGATTTGAACACGTGGAATTCATGACATGATCAAGACGGTTGCTTTTGTTCTTAAAGATGATTCAGAGTATTTTTCGCGTACAGTCAGCAATTTAACTTAAATTTGTATTACAGGTGAGGATTTAAATTTGATTAAAAATTTTATTAAAGATTTGAGTCGACATGTGCATTTAGATTTCCTAGTCTTCATCCAACTTATGGTATTGATTTGATTGAAATTAATTTTTTATGGTATTGTATCCACATTTATATTTTTACATTATTCTTTAAATTAAGACATTGAATTAAAAAGGCATTAATTTGGATTTATGTATATTTAGATTTACATTTGAAGCTAATCAGATGTTAAATTTGGAAGTGAATTTAAATCAAATAATATTAAATGGATTCAATGATTTCAAATATTATTTAATTTTTTTATGTCCCAACACATGTATGACCCACTTGTCAAGTAAAAATGAATTGTCATTAAAATTAGGCAAATAGAAGTTGATGTCAGGAGATTAATTATGATTGATGCCTTTGATAGATAGAACTTTATAACGTTGTAAGCGGCGAAAATGAAATGCTATATTTCTTAAGCAGAGACAATAAATAATCTTATTAAAAAGGAATATTTACAAAGCACGAGTTATGGCTCGTACAAAATGATTATAGAAAAAACAAAATATATATATATATATAACATAATTCTAGCCTAGAATGAAAGAAGCAGAATAATTCAAAAGACTCTCTCCCACCCAAAAACACAATAAGGGAAAATACTTCATCACTCACACAATCTTATAAACTTCCACATTTGTTGAGTAATCGGCTCTAAAGAGTTCTTTTTTTCCATTTGTTCAGACGATAACATTAACAATCTTTATAAAATTGTCATTTCTAAGTTTAGATCGAACGAAGAATACTCTCATATAACTAGTAATTTTGCTTCATTAAACTCCATTATACATGCAGACTTTGATAAGGCTAGCAACAGCCTCTCATTATCCTCATGATCCAACCCACTTAAAGAATTTGGGATCTGGCTTTAATCACTTAACATTCATCATATGTAGTAAAATCAAATTTCCAAATAGGGTCCAAAATAAACTGAGCTACTCAAATCGGAGAGCAACTCTTAAATATAAACTCTCATCCACCTCCTTCATTTGACACCAAATCCTAGTCTTTAGACTAAAGAATCCACAAATTCTCAGTCCACATGATCATAAGCCTTTTTCATATATGATTTTAGTAAAATCCCAAATTTCTTATCCCTATGCCTAGCATGTATCACTTTGTTTACAATTTGCACACCATCTATGATTTGTCCCCTTCAGTCTTATTAACTTCCTAGGGACTACTCTAATTCTACCGGCCAACACCTTCACAAGTGGCTGACTTTTTAGCCAAGCTTAGTGCCATTGGCCTTTTCTACATGGTGTTTCTCTTTTGAATTTGGAGGAGATTTAATTTTGGTAATTTGTGTATTTTGTTATTTTTTTTCTTTTCTTTTCTTTTTCTTTTCTTTTTCCTGATCTTGTTTTGGGTCTAATCCTCTTAGACCTTTTTCCATTTTTTGTATATGCTCTTTATAAATTATTTATATATGATCCTTTGTTATCACTAAAAAAACACATACATTCCTAAGCCCTAACAAGACTAATAACTCTAAAGTGTCCTAGCTTATAAGCCTCCTCCCTATTAGGAATAAGTGAAATAAAAGAGTTCTCTTGTTTATAATCCCTCTGTTATAAAACACACTGAGTCACAGAGTATCATTTAAGTACCTCGTATATGGACCCAATAATTGAGATGAGGATGATTCATTGAATAAATTATATTTAAATATGGATTACGAATAAGTCAAGTGATGTTAAAAAATTAAAAATAATTTAGAATGATTAAAAAATATAATTTAATTAATCAAATCAATGTAATTTTTATAGTCATGTATTCAGTATAAGTCTTTCAATGATATTTTCACAGATAAAATAATACATGAGAAGCATGTGTTCAGAATTTAGAAGTAGCTCGTATAAATTTTATATATGAGACCGACCAGTTGCCAATCACATCAGCTGTGAGGTTCTGAAGTAAATTGCAATTTACTGTATTTATTTATATATTACATCAAATTCAGAGTTATGTGAAGATCCGGTAGTCTACTTGCAAAATCAGCCTAATGAATCTAAGTCGAGATTTGTTTTCATTTTTTTTTTCTTTTAAAATTCCATTTTTGCCGATGTTGTAAGCATTTGGAAGCCCTGTGGATCTCTTGGGTGCTCAATTGCTCATACTTATTACCCAAGAGCCTTTTGACGGGCAGAACTTGAAAATATGCTTGCAGTTGCGTAGATGTTCTTTGCAAGATCACCGGAATTTATTTTTTTTCATTCTATCAAAGTTAATATGTTTGTAAAGTTATACATTTTCAATGGACCTTTGGAGTATGATATTTATAAATACATCAGTTCTCTCTCATTTATGGTCGGTTTTCAAGGATGCATTCTATTTCTCCTGTAGCTACAGATCCACTTGCAAGTAAGGTTAAGTATCAAGTTTTTGCACGCAGTTTTTATGTGTATCCATAAAGTAAAATTGCACCTAATGTGTGAAAGTGATGAAAGTCTTATATCAATTAATTTGAAAAATCAATGAGTCTATATAACACTCAAGGTAGCTTTTGAGAGTGGGTTCTATCTCAAGAATCTTATTAAGTCTTGATTTTCTAATATAATATCAAAATAGAGGAGTACCACACGGATGAATTAGGTTCGTATTTTCTGCCTTGTATGGAGGGAGAGAGCTGAGTATATCTAATCTTGACGTTGAGGGAGAGTGTTAGCAAAGTCTCACATTTCCTGTGAACCTTTGGAATATGAGGTTTATGAGAACATAAGTTTTATCTCATCAATAGCCAATTTTTAAAGATGAGTTCTACTCATGAGTTATAACATAATCAAATCCAGACAAGGCTTTGAAGAGTCGATGTCAGTCACGATCTGAGTTCAATTTTGTATATCTTTTTCATGATTTTTTTCCATTTTTGAATGAAACTTACTTATCGTTAAAAGAAAAAAAATCATAAAACTCACCTCTCTTTGAATTCAAACCACTATATGTCCAATGGCATCACCACTCTTGAAATTTTTTACTTTGAATTTGAGAAAAGTTTCAACAACATCAAGCTTGGATAATGTTTTGAATCGTAAGATACATGACTGACCCTAAAATTTCAAAGGCCCTGGACCCTAGGGAAAGTGCATAGTGGGGCCTAAGTCATTGGTTAAATTGAGAGACCCAACAAATTACATGTTTAACAATCAAAGAATGCTCCCTCGTACGATCACGTAGCAATTGCCTACCACGGCCTTGTGCTAACACCATCCAAATACAATGGGTTAGTCTTTTTTCTTTTTTTTAAAAAAAAAATTTGATCTATTTGAAAAGCTTATAGTATATGAATATATGATTTGTCCAACACTATGATAAACCTCCATTCATACACTCACTCATGTATATGATTTTCCAACTCAAGATGAGTCTTTCTTTATTAAATGGATAAATAAATATTATGAAGGATATTTTGAAAAAATAAAATATATTAAAAAATATTTTTAATTTTTAAATAACTTATTTTACTTAACATAATAAGCATCAAATAAAATATTTATTTAAATTAGAAAACATTGAGGCTGTTGTCAAATCCCCATGTCCCACTTCATGGGATGGCTTAAAATTTAAATTAGTGAAAGGTGAGCCATATGCGGGGCATTTCCGTCCTTTGAACGAAAGCCCTCACATTCCAAATTCAGTCTCTGTAGTCGAGCATGCGCTGCAAAACCCGGCAAAAACCTTTCTTCTTCTAATTCTCAACTCCAAAGCTATGGCGACCTTTGAGACCCTCCTATCCCTATCTCGCCGACTGCGTATTAAACCATGCTCATACTCTCCATTCTCTTTATGTCTCCTTAGGCGTTCCGTCTCCTTCCTTTCTCCCCACTCTCCTCTTTCTAAACCTTCCTCCTCGTCCACTCCCCTTCCAACTTCTCCATTTCTATGCCTCCCAAGATATCTCTCTTCTTCTTCCTCTCCGTCCGATCCTCAATCGAAAACCCCAACTGTCGAGTCCGCGAAAAATCCATCTCCAGATTCATCCATCAAACCCATTTCCTACCCTGTAAAACCCCTAGATCCGTCTTCCACCGATGAAGATCCAACCCCTCCTCCGACTGAACCGCTTCCGAGACGGCAGAGAGAGGAGAAAAGAGCGGATTTCCGGCAAGCGGAAGCCGGTACTGAGCAGGCGACAGATGTTCAGGCTCGCAGTTGGACGCGCGAAGACATCCGCTACGTGAAGGACGTGCCATCGATATCCCCGGTTTCCTATCCAGCGCGAGTGGCGCCCCTTCCAGAAGACAGGGTTGCAGCATCGACGGAGGAGGAAGTGGAGGCGCCCAAGAAGGACGAGGAATTGGAACGAGAGAGGAAGAGGATAGAAACTGATGTTCGGGTTCGGAGGATTCTTAGAACTGAAGAAGTGAAGGTCCCTTTTCCGACGCTTATAAAGGTGGACAAAAAACCGCAGAAGGTCGTTCTTGATCTGCAGGAGGCCATCAGAGAAGTCAAGGTCAGTATGCACCGCGCCCATTTTATCCTTTTTCTACTCTTTCCAATTTCTACTTTAACCTTGAGGAAATTCGAATTAACTGGTTCTGTGTTTAAGCTTTGTTTGGTGTTTTGCCATTTTAGGAGCAGATACAATTTGTTTAGTGTTTGGTGCTTGACTCCACATGCTACTTGTTACTAAAAGAAGATTGCAAACCTCCCCTTTTTTTTATCTTACCGCATGCTTTCTTTTCAATGAAAGTTGTGATTTGAGAGATTCTGAACAAACCTTTTCTTGATTGAGAAGCTTGCAAATCTCACCTTTTTTAACATTGGGCATGTGAACCGAAATTAGTTACTTAGGTTTGTGCTTGTTTTGTGTGGTGTCTGTTTGGTTTCCCTTTATCTGCTGTTGTGTGTTGTATATGGTGGAGTGCAATCAATTCTAGATGAACCTAAAATCCTAGACTTCCACTGTATCATGAATCCTACTCTTTTTTCATATTTGAGCCACAAGTTTGCTGAGTTGTGGAACCTTAATCCACAATAATGCAAACTGCATTGCCTTCTTTCACTTTACCAGTGTATTTTTCTTCCTAAACTAATGTGTACAAGGACCTGTGTGGACTGCAAAGAATTTGTTGATTGTCCTTTTATGCAGTTTTTTTTTCTTGCTTAAATCATTTTCTTGTCATTTGTTGTTTCCTGTATAAAAATTCATTTTTTACTAATTTGTTGTGTAATTTCTAGTTATTGTTCAGGCTAATGCCAAGCGAAATTTCATTGAAACTATTGAAGCTCATGTGAGATTGGGTGTAGATCCACGTCGAGGCGATCAGGTATAGTGATTTTCTGTGTAGTTCATTAATAGGGGTGTTCATTTGTCCGAAGTTAGCCCGAAACCAACTTAAATAAATGGGTTTGGAAAAAAACATTTTTGCGTGACGGGTCGGGCTCGGGCTCGGGCTCGTGCTTAGGTTTTTACTTAAAGTCCATCAAGACCCGTCAGGTTTTTAGACCGATTTATTTTCTTATATATATTACATCTTATTATTAAATAACCTATACCTCATCCCACCCCTTCTTCATTTAAGCTCATTGGCCTAAATGGTCTAAACCAGTTAATTTTTTTCTTTAAAAAATTCAAAAAAATGAGTTGAAAAATAAACGGGCTTTAAACACGGGACTCAGGATTTATATATTTTAATTGGATGGGCTCGGGCTTTGTCCTTTAGAAGTCCAGTGGGCTTTGGATGAGCTCAGGCTTTTGTAGATATAAATGGGCACGGGCTTTTTTGGCAAAGTCCGTCTTGAACCCGACCCGTGAACATGTTCATTCATCAATTCATGCTTTTGGTTCTACTTTGTGAAGCTAGCATGTCATGTTTATGACCATTAAATTGCCTATGTATCCCAGTGGACCGTTTACACGTGACTTGCAAATTTGCAATTAATTTCTGCTGCCTCTTCTTTTGATTGGTACAAATTAAAAACAACATTGGATGTGCCTATGACCGTTCACTTTTTAAAAAGTATTCAATAGACTGAGTTATAGGTCCCTGACATGTGACCCTCACTGGTATCCGTCTTGCATGCAGATGGTGCGAGGTGCTACAACTTTGCCTCATGGTACTGGAAAGGTACTCCCTCATATCATTCCTTGCTGTTAGCAGCATGTGATTGGTCATATAATTATGGTCTTACTAACTGCTGCCACATTCTGCTTACTTCACAACTCTGTGATGTCTTCAGGTTGTCAGGGTTGCTGTGTTTGCCGAAGGGGCAGCAGCAGATGAAGCCAGAGATGCAGGAGCAGATATTGTTGGTGGAGATGAACTTATAGAGGAAATTAAGAAAGGTTATGTTCCACTATCCTTTGTCATATTACCATACTAGCAATTGGTCTGAGATGGAAATATTATTATCAGTAAAAAAAGAATATTATTATCATTGATTTTGTTTAAATACCTAAACCTGAAGCTCTTGCAGGAGGTGGCAAGCTCAATTTTGAAAAATGTATATCTACTCCTTCTTTCATGCCTCGTCTTGGAAAGGTTTGTGACTTGGAACTCCCTTGTCGTATATGATGTTTAAATTCAACTCTACTTTTTTGACATCATTTATGAATTTTCTCTATTAGATAGCAAGAATTCTTGGTCCTCGCGGTATGATGCCCAACCCCAAAGTAAGTTTTCACTAATTTATATTGTTAGATGCTATTAATAGTCTGATTGAACATCGTTCCATCACATTTTTTTTCATTCTTATAGTTGGGATCTGTGACTAGCGATGTTGCTGGGGCAGTGAAAGAGGCAAAACGTGGTCGCATCGACTTTAAACTTGACAAATCGGCTATTGTCCATGTAGGGCTTGGGAAGGTATGAAATGTCAAGATCATCTTGCTGTTCTTTCTTTCTAAATGAAGTTTCTTGTTACTTATCAAGAAAAAGTCAAAAAATAAAGAAAAAAAGGAATAAATGCTATGAAATGGGTGACCACAAGCACAAATATCTACCAATTTAAAGGTTGCCACACTTTATATCTGTGGAAATTTAAAGTAATTGTTGAGAAGCAAACTTAGTCATCCTAGAAATATAGTTTACCTCCAAAAAGCTTATGTTTTATTGCTAAAAGTGAAGAGCCAACTATATGTTCCATGGTTATGGGGGATTGTTTCCATGTAGCTTTGAGTTTAATGATTATTTTTTAGTGCATGTTTGATCACTTGGGGGCATGATTGGATGGAATTATTTATGCCTAACATGGTAGTGGTTGATGTTGAAAGAGAGCCACCCTACCAAGTTATGTATGATCACAATGTTATGCTTGTATTATTTTCAAAAAAAAAAAAAATGTTATGCTTGTATTGGCTTTGCCACATTAAATTGTAGGTTACTGAATGGATGTGTATTATGTAGTTTATGTTCATCTTACTCAAGAACTTTTGTAGTATTTTTTATAAAAAAAATTCGCAATTATATTCAATGAAAAAGAGAAGATACAGTGTAAGATATATATAGTAGTCCTCTACATAAAAAAGTGAATCAATAGTCAATGAAGGCCCCAAACCCCAAAAAAAAAAAGTTTAATACCCTACCTTTACAAATGACCCACTTAACCCTCAGTACAGTCCACCCCTACTTTGGATAATAAATTGGCCACCGCATTTGCTGACCTTTTGACCTGCCTGGAAGGCATGAAGATATCCTTACAAAGATTGGAAATATCCCTTTCATTCGTACAAACCCTCCAAGGTGGTTTCCTCCTACTAGAAGTCCAAGCATGGCATTAGTTGAGTCACCTTATTTTTGAGAGGTGGTATATGTGTTCCAATTGATCAACATGTTTTTTTTTTTTTTTGAAAGGTAACTTCATTTATAAAGCAAAAGGATACAAAGAGGAAGGGCAACAAGGAAAAGCCCTCCCAAACAGAAACAACCAAATTACATCAATCTGTTAACAAATTCCTCATTTGAACACACCCCCTGTCTAGCCATAGAATCAGCAGCGGTGTTTGCCGACCGCGGGACCCAAGCAATCTTAAAATTAAAGCTGGCAATAGCATGACGAATCCTATCAACTTTATCAAGATAATGCTAGGGACAAGGAGAACCCAGCACCCAACCCACCACTACCTTCGAATCACGCTCCACTAAATTCCCATGGACTCCTAGCTCTTCTAACTCCAAAATACCTCTCAACAAGCAAACAATTCCACATCAATGACAGACCCATTAAGAAGAGGACCGGCATAGGAAAGCAGAGTAATTCCTGAATCATTACAGTAAGCCCTCCATAACCTACTAGACCAACTTCCCGCATACAACTCCCATCAAAATTGAGCTTGAGCAACCAAGAAGGAGGAGACCATACCACAGAAGGATGAAAATCTAAGTGACCACTGGAAACATCCACCAGAGCCCAATCTCTAAACAACTCTGAAACAGAGAACTGACGGAACTTCAACAGCCCAACCACCCACCAAGCAACCCGCAACTTTATTTTTTCAAGAATCCGAGCCAAGGGGCCAACTTTCCCCTGAAAAAGCCTCTGATTCCTTTCTAACCAGATGGACCAAACAATACTTAAGGACGTCACTTTCCACAACTTCTGACGAAACGAACTACCAAAAACACAACATCTTCATTAAACTTGTTATTTAGTAATATGCTTTACCCCTAGTTCTTCTTCTTTTGAAATGGTGACTGGCTCAAACTGAAAACATTTTGAGGTTGGACTATGCTTTAAGTTCTTGTCTTGTTGTTGTTTCTTTGTTGCACAACATTTGGCTCTATCAAATCTAATACTTGTCCAGTTATCATCTTGTAAATCTCTCTCTCCCCCCCCCACCCACCCCCCCCCTCCTCTTCAAAAAGGTCAGTTTAACCACTCCATCCAAGAGACCTTTGTCCAATAAAAAAAAATGATTTCATTTGAGTAAAAAAAGGCCGGGGGTCATGTGCAAGATTGACTTGAGTCTACAGTCATGTGCATTGGTCCTCTTGTGACATGTAGAAAGATTGGGATTTTGAGAAACTCTATTGGTGCTATACGCATTTACTTGGATTCTTACTCTTTTTTGTAATACAGTATGACTCTTGTTATCTCTCTCTCTTGCAAAAAAAAATACCAACACAGTATGAACTTGTTACTGTCACTACTTTTTATCAATAAAACAGTTACTTTAAAAAAAAAAGAGTTTGGTTTTTGGCGCCAAGTGGAATTCATGGATGATGAAATGTGTATCCTGAGCTTATTCTTAATATTGTTAAGTAACATACATAAAGGCCAGTTTATGAGCAAAAAGGGTGTATAAGGCGACCAACTATCCCCTTATTAGTAGTGTAGCTGAAGGTTTGAATCACTTGTTCCAAAAAGCTTCTCAGGTTCATTTTCTTCAGGAGTTCAATAACAGAGGTGCAGATTTGAATGTCATAACTACGCTTGCTGATGTCAAATTAGTTCTTCTGATGCAAATGCTGAGTGAGTGTAGGATATTTTCAGGGTACCACAAGGTGCTTTGAGGTGGTGTAACTCTTCAAGGTTAATTTGCAATGAATGCAGTAGCTGGACTACTAACACTAGAGGAGGCAATTAAAAGCTTTTCCATACAAATAGGATGCTATGTGATCCATTTTACCCATCAACTACCTTGGTCTACCATTAAGGCTAATCCTGAGATGTGCTCCAAGCACTGAAAGATCCAAACTGAAAGTTGCAGCATGGAAAAAATATTGTCTTCTGATGGACATATTGCACTAATTATACTACTCTTGCTATTCTGCTTGTGCATAACCTATCATCATCATCATCTAAGCCATTTATCCATTCAATCTGGGGTTTGCCTTTATATTTGGATTTGGCAAATTATTTTCATTGGCCAACTGCCTATCTGACACACTGCTTGTGTATTGCCTGCCTTTATTTAAAGTTTTAGTACAAGTTGCTAAAGTGCTCGATAAGATCCAATAAAAAATTCTATTGGATTTTTTCTGGAGTGGGGGAGAAGGAGGGATATAGTTCAAAAGATATGGTGGAGATATGTGAAGAAGAAAGAAGAGGCTTTATAAGAAGTAATGAAATATAAATTTGGGGATGATGGTAATAGATGCTGTCTAAATGGAGTGAGATATGAGTAGGGATCTAAAATATTGAGAGTTTTATTGGAGTAGAGTATGTGTAATGGCGTGCAAGAGTGTCCGGAGGAGGGAACAAGTTCCTTAGTTTTTTAGGAGGATATATGGATGGGAAACTCAAGGATTAAAATAATTTTAAAAGGATATAATTTAGTTCTACTCAAAAAATAAACTCTAATTGAAGGTTTTGTGGAGTTTTTTGGGGGAAATTTTGTATGAGTACTAACTCTTCCTCCTCCCTCCCTCTCTTTGGGTGGGGTGTAGGGAATGAGTTGTCTGAGCACCGACTTTTTGTAGAAGATGGATGGATTATGTATCACGGTTGGACGGCTCTCAACAACAAGATAGATCAAATGACTCGAACACATGGAGGTGTAGATAGAAAGATTTGGGTCAATGCATATTGTCAAGCAAATCAATTTTTTCATTGAGAAATCATAAAATCCTTGCAACCATTCCTTTTAAGTTGGTTTGGGAGTCGGTTGCTCCTAGGGTCAAAGCCTTCATTTGATAACAACTTCAAAAAAATCTAACATTGGATCATCTTAAATCCTGTAACCTTGTGCTTTTTAACACTTGATTCCTCTATTACTCCAAAGAAGAGGTGGTCGATTTTTTATTGGTTTATCCCATTTGTTCTTACCCATAAATGTTTTATTATCTCTTGGGTTTTGCCAAAATTATTTTTCCATCTCTCATTGATGGGTGGGAAAAGGGGCCTTTTAATAGGACGTGACAGAAGTAATGGAAAATGATACCACCATCTATTACTCTAGGCTATTTGGAATAGACAAAATGTAGAATCTTTCATGGCAAAGCAAAAGCTAGAAACTCCTTGTTGGCAACAATTTCATCGTTAAGGATCCAATAGAGTGCTTATGCATCTCAGCATCACTCCATCCGACTTTACGAAAGATCCATCATCCGACAAATGCCTTAGGAGCTGATTTACTTAAAGCTCGACATGCACTACTGTATTATGGTTTTGTACTTTTGTTACCCTCCTTTTACTTTCGACTTTTCCTTTATATCCCCCTTTCTTGTTGAACTTTTTACATTAAAAGGAAGAAGAAGAAGATCCAATGGAGTCTCACTTCAACGGAGATGCAAGGTGTATTGGCTTTGGAACTGTATAAAACTTAGCTGATAGTGGTAAAAACTAAGCTCTGCAAGTTTGTGGGAGACATAGTATCGACACTCAATATCATTTCAGTTCTATTTTTGTAGCTAAGCCCAGCAATGCATTCTATGGCTGGCAAACTTTTGTAATGTTTTCCTTTTCCTCTTTTTTTCAATAAACTTTGGTTCACTCTCGAAAAAGTCCCTTAATTGGAGTAGTGCTTGATGGTCGCATAAGACTACTCTACTTTGTCTCCACTTTATTCAACTTGCACCAATCCTCTATGCAATGTGCTCACCAAGCCTGTCATTTTGTTCTGTAGTTGCAACCAGAAAACAGAACTTGCCACATTGTGGCGCCAACTACCAAGTGATTTCAACTGTTGATTAGATCCTCCCTGTTCTGAAAACTAAGAACTTGTATTTCATATATTCTTTAGTATGTTAAATTTCAAACCATTTTCTGAAAAGAAATTCAAACCATTTGACTTAAAGCCTTTCTCCTAAGTTCTTGCCTATCATTTACCTAGTCTTTTATTTGATTACTACTAATTAGCACCACATCATCTGCAAATGACATATTCCTATGGACTTTATCCTGGATATTTGCCATTAAGTTATACATAAGCTAAACCAAAAGATGGGGTGCAGTGGGGTAGGGAACACTTAAAAGTGGATGTCTTGGTATGATGCAGCACCTTTTCATGTCTTCTATGATCTCAATTTATTCATTAGACATGGATTTTCTCCAGTGTCAGCCAAAATAACTGGCAACTCTAGCACAAGCATTGTTTTAAATCTGCAAAGCCATATGTAAAATTTTCACTTCCCCTGTGAACTCCTTTGTGAGTTGTGCTATAGAAATTTCTTCTCTTTCTACCCAGCATGAATGGTGCTTTACATTAAGGTTGTTGCCTAAGTCCTCGCTCTGTTGCTCTTTCTATAGTTAAACTCTTGTATGAATGCTTTGTATACAACACTTTATGTTTTGACATCAAAACATGGTTTTTTCACAGGTCAATTTTTCTGAGGAGGCTCTTCGTGAAAATGTTGGCGCATTTGTCAATGCTCTTTTGCTTGCAAAACCTGTGGGCTTAAAGAAGAGTAAGTGGTGATATACATATCTATTGTCATTTTTTATTGTTTGGCCTAGCATGAAGTTCGGTGGGCTCAGGCACATGCACATGCTGGAGTTACTGCATAGAAACACTGTATTTATATGATGAGAGAATAAAGTGTGCAGCATATTCAATGACAGCACTCATGCTAGATGAAGTACTTTCATCTAAATAATCAATAATAGTTCTATATAGAGAAGAATGTTCATGATGTTAAAGAGGTATAATTTCAATAACAATTTTCAGAGATAAAAAGTTTGCTGCCCACCAACATTATTTGTGAATATGTGGCCCATGGTTTCACCATTCTGTGACCTACATTCACACACTACAATCTCATACCAGATGAATCGGTAGTCTGTCATTTTGTTTGGCCTAATTGTGGGCATAATCATCATCACCACCACTACCCATCTGTTTGGGGTTTGCTTTTTGAGTTCTACTCTTCCATTCTACTTTAGTATAAACTTTCACTGCCCCACAATCTATCATGTCCTTTATCCCTTGTCTCCAGATTTTAGTGGCCTCTCTCTCCTTCTTGTACCTCATAACATTTAAATTTTATGTGTGAGGACTGTTTCCTGTCTTCTACATGTCCAGATTACCTCAAATGGATTTTCCTATCCATGTGGGTTATTTTCAAGGTCTCTCTAATTGTGGGCATCTTTTTCTTTAATTCTATCTTCTGCATTTTCATTACTAAGAAGAGAAAACTTCACCAACTAAAACTGAAAAAACAAATTATATGAAATTATGAATGGAATCTGAAGGAAAAAAAGAAATTAATTGCATTTTCTACAATTTTCACTGAAGATGAATGCCATTTGTGAAACAAAAGTTAAAAAAAAAAAACCTTCCAACTCAATGCTTTGGAAGTCACCAAATATATTTATCAGGAGCATACTTAATACAACTTTACTACTTGGCAGTATATTGATATAAATAGGTGCAATGTATCAATTTTCCTGACATTAAAAGGGAGGAAGAAGAAGTTGACTTGTTACTTGCTTGACCTTTTTCATGCTCTGAAAGAACTCATTGTGGTGCAGCATCCAAATATGCTGGATACGTGAGCTCCTTCACATTATGCAGCACGGTAATCCTGTGGACCTTATTTTTCATTTTGTGGATGCTTGCTTCGTTTTTTTTTTTTAAAATATAAAAACCAGCAAAGAACAAAATAAGCTAAAGGAACCTTAAGTGGCAACTTCTGCCTGTTTTCAGAATGAACTAAAAGTGGCAATTTGTCCACATGAGCCAAATGCTTGTTACTTGCTTTGGCTAATTGCATTGCCCCTTAGGGTACATAGATTGTTGGATCAAAGATCATGCAATCTGGTTTGCAATTCACAGGTTGTGAGTTGTGACATGCCAACGATCTCAATTTGCTAGGATTCTTTTTTTTAATACTAAAGTATTCATTATATTTTATATAGTTTATTAACTGAAATCTGAGTACTTGTAGGCAAACTTTCAATAGTAAATGGTATTTCATGTGTTTTTGTAGAAAGTAGAAAAAATGTAATAGAATATAAGTTGTGAAACAAGGTTTGGGTTGAGATGCAGGTTGTCTGAGAGAACCATGTAACCATACTCCTAACTAATTATTCTATATTCATCTCGTTATAGTGGTACCCAAGTTTAATCTCTATATGTTGCCTACATATATAACAAATGGTGATCGAATTGGGATGCACCCTCAAATAACAATTTCATGACTCCTATATGCTTCCCACCAAGGCCACCGTGGATGGGTTGATTTGAAAGGTCTTTGTTTGAACATGCTGCCTATCAAAATAACCTTGATTGAATGAATGAAGTCATGTTTTTTAGTCCCAAATATTTAATTTTGTTCTAGAGTGGAAATTCATGGTGTTCAATCAATGAGCATTTTAACTGGTTGGAACCAAATTGTGAGGATCCAATTTGTGGGGGCTGGGTGGGTGTGAGGGGGGGAAGGGATGTGATCAGGGGCCATGGCAGACTTCATTTGGTCCAGGTCCTCAAATTGTTGAGTTCTGGGGCCTAGGTGATCGTGGTTAAATATGCGAATCTTCTGTTCCTTGATAAAATAGGGCTTCATTTATCTGATCAAGGTTATTTTGACATGCTTCTTATTTTAGCAATTTTTCTTTCCAAACAACCCATTCCCATGGGCTCTAGTGGACCCCTCATGATTGGGATCAATTTAGACTACGGTCCCTCATGCTTAGGATCTGGGGCCTTGACTTCAAATAACAATTTGAGGACCTTGCCAAAAGGGATCCACCATGGCTGAACCTCACCCTCTCCCTTCACACCCACCTACCTATTGTGAATTGGATCCTAACCCGATTGACTTCAATCTCAGTTACAAAACACGTTAATCTAAATCCTTGAATTTCCAATATTGAATAAAATTGGATCTTTGGGACCTTGAAAAGGTATTACTTCACTTATCCAATCAAAGTGATTTCCGATAGGCACTCTACTCAAGCAAATACCTTTTGAACCAACCTGTGAGTCAATCTGTTAGATTTCTCAGCTGTAAAATATCTAGTTTCAAAGTTAGAGCCAATCTGTTTTTCAAGTATGAATGACCGATTCAATCTTGCTTTCTTTCTCGAGACTAGGTCATATCATTTTTTTTTTTCAAGTTCTCCTCAGAAGTATATATAATATGTGATGAAGCAGTAGTAGAAGCTACACAGAAATAATAAGAAGTCTATTCTGAAGGAATTTTCCAGAAGGGTATTTGAAATAGATGTCTCTGATTTGGATACTAAAATATGTTGCAAGCTATAGACTATAAGGGCTGTAATATGGACTTTTTAGGGAGGGTCTTTAGCAGATATGTAATAGGTAATTTTGGATGTACGTTAGTGGTCCACATGAAGGAATGGGGAATGGCTACCACTTGAATAAATCATCTGAATCTGTTTAAAGTTTCACCTGTGGCAGTGTAGTTTTTTAGTACCCTCTACGTCTTACATGCTGCTGAACTACCCATTGTGAAATTGTTGAAAATGGTGTCAGGAAACCTTGTGATACACTCCAAGAAGCACACATTCCTGTGTGAAATTACACTGTCCGTCACTTTGTCCAGTTCGCTTCTGTTCATTACTTGTCCACTTTGTCCAAATATAGTATCTAACTGCCCTCTGTACCTTTCGAAGAGTGGAGTTGCTGAGAAACTTGGGTTGTGAAGGGTTTACCCTGGCTGCTTGTTTCTCAACCAATCCTGATGATGCTCTAGTGTAGAATTAGAGATGTGCTTAACTTTTTATGTTCTGTTATCTATTAACCCGAATCCCCATGGTGCCTTATTTGCAGTACTTGCATGTGGGGCCTATGTGAGCTCATGTAGATAGGTTAGTTTGAAAGGCCATTGCTTGTATATGGTGTCTATAAAAAATCACATTGATTGGATTAGTAGATCCATGTTTTTTAAGGTTCCAAAGATTTAGTTTTATCTGGTTGTGTAAACTCCATGGGATAGATCAATGGTCCATCTCATAGTTACCTGATTTGTTATAATTGGTCTCGAACTGCGAACTAGTTCGTTTGAAAATTTCGTGATTCAATTCATAGAATAGTGCAATGTCGATTCGTTTTAGTTCTAGTTAGATTAATTTAGTTCGACCTTTTTAGATTTTTCTAACTCTAGTTTTATTGATATTAAAAGGATGAATAATTTTCTATACTATATGATCTTCAATTTTTTTTTGGTTTCAAGATAATAAAAATAGTTTTATCTTTAAAAAGTTTATCAACGATGATCAATGAATAACTGGTCGGTATTTAATATAGAGGCTTTAACTCATTTAAGGTTTGATAACATATAGTGAGAAATGCTAATAATTTATCAATAAATTAGTTAGGCATATGAGCTATTATATAAAACAAATCAAATTGTATTTAGTTAGAAATTTAAATTTCTTTATTATAACGGGGGTTTCTTTGTATCATATATTCTTAAAATGTCTTGCCCTTTGTTGCAAATTTGTCATATTCAACTTCAGTTGCAGCAGTTGAGTCTCCTAACTCTGTCCTTCCACTCCTCTTTTCACATGCATTTGATATGTTTACGAATTGTATTATTTTTTTTCAAATGGATTTTAACCATGTAATAGTTTAGTCACTTGGTTGCAGCAACCATAGCAGTCAAAGGCCCTTAGACCTATATTGTACCTTGTGTAGCTTTAAGGCTGGCTACCTTAAGACTAGGTGTTTTTGGAAACGTTTCTATAAAAGCTGAACTTTTAAAGTTAACCAGGACCTCTAAGGCACCTTGGTTACACCGCGCGTTGACTACTATGGCAACAAACCATGATTGACTCTTGTAAAATTGAAGTTGCCTTCAAGAAATCTCATTTTGGATGATATTTTGGAATGTCAAATTCACAATCGCTTATGAAGCTTTTTGTTTCTATGGTCTTCTGCAGATGGGTCCTGGCTTTCCCATTTCAATACAGTCATTATCGATGGCAGCAGAGAACTACAAGAAGCAGCAACAACTTAAGCGATAATCATTCATTCATGCAGAAATTGAGGTGTGCAATTAAAAATATGAGGCATAATTGCTTCTAAAAAGAGCATTGTGATCTTCATGGATAAAAAGTTGCAATCTTTATATGTTTATTTTTTTGTAGAAGGATTTTTTTTATTTTGTCTGCTGGAAGATGTTTATGGTTATACAAGAAACATGTTTCTCCCTCCAGATGTGAAGGGGCCAATTGTTATCTTAATGAAATTGTCTCATCCATTCACCTAGTTCATTTGCTTGGTATCCAGTTATATTCACTTTATGTTTTAGGTCCTGAATGTCCAAGACTTTGTTCTAGAATGGTGCCAAGGTCCCCATTGGCCTTGCTTGACTTTTATCAGGGTAAAGTTGCTATTCATGAAGAAGTCTCATACTGAAATGGTCAGTGAGGCCTGAGTAGGCAGCCTACCACAGAATGAACGTAGATTTATTTTAGAGACGAATTGAGATTGTTTGGAGGTTTAATACTAGCAATTTCTGGTGCTTCCAGAAAAAATCGAGGCACCAGTTGTACTGGGTTAAAATTGGCTGCTAATTTGAATTGCTGGGTTGGTAAATTGGTTGACACTGGCTGATATCAGCCTTACTAAAATTTATTTCTAAATGTTGCATTTTAATTTTCTTTTTTGGCAATTAAATACCAAAATGGGCCTATAACAGAGATGGCTAGGATCTAATGGCTTAAAAAATAAAAAATAAGAATTTGGTTGACACTAGCCAATATGCATTACATCAGCAATATTTTAGAACCTTCTTCCGAAGCCAGATTAATCAAGAATTGCTAGTGATCTTGTGTAATTGGATCGATATTCTGGGTTTCTAATGGGTGGTGGGCCTTAAACCATGCTTTTGTAGGGTTGATGTTCTCCACTGAGTCTTGTGAACCCACAATTTCATAATACGACTACCAAGTCAATCCAGTTGCAGTTGTCAGTATCTTTGGAATCAAATCCTTTCAGTTTATTCAAACTTTCTGCTTGTGTTTGGCAACAACGAGAAGAACAGACCCATCAATGCATTACTTGCAATATTTATGATTTGAAGGACCGCAAACGGTTTGCTTCTGTTTGGCTCGCTCGACATCAATTTAGGACTGTTGTGTTTGGCCCCTCCCTCCCCAGTCCACTGCCACCCCACCTAACCCCAATCTACTCTATGAATTGGATCCATGTTCAAATTTGAATCTATTATGAATCGATCCTACTGTTGGATTGGAATTCATTAAAAATAGTTTCATTTTCAATGTTGATTATTTTAACTTTAAAAATTGTGACTTCTGAAATTCAATGGACTTCATTTTTTATGAGAAGTATCATCTGAAAAATATCTTTTAAAGAAAACCTTGGCCTTCCATCCATGTGAGCCCTATAAGGACACTTGAGTGTTGTCGCACATGTCTAGGAGATCTTGATTATATGTGTGTGAGAGAGAGGGATGAGATCTCGGCCCTATAGGGACACCTGGGTGTTGTTGCACATGTGCGACGTCGCCCAAGAGATCTTGCCTGTGTGTGAGAGAGAAACATAGAGTCTATAGCGGATCAAATGAATTCACCATTCATTGAAACACTTCTATTAATTAGAAAAACTAAGGTCAATTCGACCTCATTAAATCCAGCAAAACTAGACAAACCAAAGTACCAAATAAATCAAGATAAAGCAACTTGCAGGGTAAGACAAGCAGAAGAGTACCATCACCAGTCATTTTTCTCATTACATTGTTCCTGCACATTGCTATTTTTTAATTGAAGTATAATAATGAGTATATCCACAAGAACTGAGCTAACAGCTGTTTTTAAGAGTATTTATCTAATTAACAACAAGATATAGCTGTTCCATTAGGCTCTTATATGTAACTTGACAAAATGGTAAAATTTAAATAGGTAGAAATTTTTTTATGAACTTAAGAAGATAATCTGATTGTTAAATTAAAGTGATATATGCTAAGCCTAATATTAAGTATATCATTAAAAGTAAACCCCATATTAAGGTGAACATTTACCACTACATAGATTGGTCCATCATCTACAATTCCTTTTTCAAATAATGAGCATTTTCTGTAACATTATTTAAATTAAAATAAAACATTGAGAACTTGAGTCATTTAAAAATATTCAGAGTCGAATCATTTGACATATAATAATAAATGCAATTATAAAATAAGACACAAACATCGGCAAATAATTTTTCAATCTTTCAATTATGTATGCATTATTATCATAGAGTATAAGTTATGGTATAATCATAATACATATTGACAAATATTGCCCTAATGTTGGTCCAATATGTGTTAAAATTTTCGAACAATTTGAAAATATCTTGATATTACCTATCGCAATTAATATCTCAAAAATAGAACAACATACAATCAATCAATTGGGTTAACTGATCCAGTTTTTTAACCCTTTACATTATTTCTCTTTTTCCTTTTTACCATTACGTATACTATCATCCAACAGAGTAGAGAAAGGAATGTTTGGGTGGGGATTCTCCCAAGGACTCGTCGACACAATGGACACAAGGAAGGAGACCTGCGATTCTACACTAGCCTTCCATGTGGAAGTTTACACTGGTATGATTATCTTTCAACTACTGGGATCTATTTTCTTATAATATTTCTACCATCATTGAAGTTATTTTATTATTTAAGTTAATATTTATTTTATTATTTAATCCAATCTTCAAAAAGCATCCCTTCGCTTATGGTACATTTGATTTGTAATCTTCTACGTGAGGAAGATGACTTGAGGGCAGCACTCGATGACCTAATATTCTACTATTATATCATCTGGTGTCCCTTCAGGAGAAAGTATTGTTACAAATGGCCACTCATTGTAATACGGGTAAATCTCTTGAGAGATATGAGATGGAGTAAAATTCTCATTTACTCTTACCGGTGTACCGCTTATCAAGTATAGATGTACCGATAACACACTATATACATTATCGGTACATGGTAATTGATGATGGGTACACCAGTAGGAGTAAAATGGGAATTCACTCTGTCCCCTCTCTTCTGACAAATTTTGTCCGTATTAAGATGAGTGTCCCAAATTAATTTCCTTTATACTGCACTTATTCTAAAGTTATACTCTCTTTGTCCCAATTTAGTTGTCTTATTTGGATTTTAGAATTGTCTCAAAATAGTTGTATCATTTATATTGGAATAGTATAAAGTGTATTGAAAATGGATGAGATCGCATGGAGTGCTAGCTTTATACAAAGAGTTCCTTAAAAAATACAAATGTTTCAAATCAGACAACTAAAATAGGACGGAATGAGTAGTATTTTATGCTCTATCCTGATTGGACTTTTAAGAGTTAATTTAAAGTGATTATATGTTTTATCACATCAACGTAAAATATAAAAAGGGATAAGTCTAGCATTTTCTTCAATAAAACATTCTTTTCTTAAATTAAGGGAAGTAATAAGAGCACCAATATTTAGATGGTGGAAACATAAATCGGTGTCTCTTGTAATAAAATAAACGCTTAGTGTTCCTATCAGTTTTTAATTTTAACCAAGAATAAGTTTTGCATATGCTCGAGTTGAAATACCTCTGATGGATTGTTTTGAACCGGTGCTTTTGATGGATTGTTTTGAAAAGATATAATAGTGGTGTCAAATCTTGATTTCATCAGTGAACTCATCCAACTCAACCAGACTCAAAAAATTGGATTTGGGTCTACAATTTTTTTTAAAAAAAATAAACGATTCAACTCAAAATAAATTCAGATCGGGTTGGATAGAGGGGTCCCAATCGAGTTGAGTTAAGATAAATATTTTAAATTATTTATTTATTTTATACCTATTAATTTTAATCCATGTACTTCACTGAATTAAAAGAATTCTTAGTTTATTGTCTTAAATTTTCATATCTCATTGTCCTCACATAAAAGAGAAGTCATTTTCTTTCATTTTTCTATTGAAAATAAAATTTCTTTCATTTTTCTAAATTTTCTAAAAAATATATAAATTCAAGTTGGATTAAATTGAATAAAATAACATTTGAGTCTCATCGAGTTTGGTTAATTCTCAGTATAATGCTTAAGTTGACTTACCAATAGGTCCAAAAATATTCAATCTATATTGCATCCATTCAAAAAAAAAAATTACATATAATATTTTTTTCTTTTTGAATTTACGTGTCGAAAATTCAACTTAAAACTCCTATAAATGATATCCATTATCCTTAAAATACGTTATATTGGATCATGAGAGCTGAACTCGGTAGTAACATCTGAGCTTAATTTTTTTTTATTTTACGGTGAATGCTTTTACCGGTTAATAATTGAAGGTCCACTGCCATCATCTAGCTCATAGGCTAGGATCTGTTCTGACTAGCATCAGTCCAATTGCAACCCAGCTATTATGTTCTACTGGTCGGTGGCAACTGGCAATTGTTGTTGGGTCCGACAAGTAATAACAATTTAACTCGATCTTACTTAAATCAAAATTTTCAACTATTAATCTGATTTATCTCATCTCAATTTAATTTTATTAAAATCAACTTGATCTGAACCTACCTAAATTTATATGAAAATTATAAAAATAAGAGTAAAATTTATAATAAAAAAGAAGAAAGTTCCTTTTATGTGGAGCTTTTGGACAAAAAAAATTAAGACATTCGACTGAAATATTTAAATATGGTGAAATACATAGACTGAAATTATTAGCTAAAATATAAATAAAAATTTGAAATATTTTTTTTTTAATTTCAGTCAGTTCAAGTATAAAATCCCTCTGTCTAATTTGATAAGAGTTTGTTTCGGGTTGAGTGAGATTAATTTAATTTTTTTTAAAAATATATGATGTTGAGTTAGAATCAGATCAGATTACTGAATAGGGTAAAAGAAATACCAAACCCTAACTCGCTAAGTAATGCAGAAGATGGACCCAGTGTGCAGAGTGCAGACCATGTGCAGCAATGAACGCACTCTAATTCTCAAGGGAAAGCAGAAGGGATGCGTGGGCCTACATGTTACATGCTTTTTAAGATGTGAAATACATGCCATGCTTGAATAGGTGGGGCAACAATACAAAGCCTAAACAATTGGTGGCCCCATTTAAGGCCCCACCATGGTTGGGCCACGAATTTACCTAAAAAGTCCGAGTGTAAAACTATGGTAAGCCTCGGTCTACAGTATACTAGGTGGTTGTGTAAATATGATGATATTGTTTGCTTTGAACTTCATAGACTCATAAAATTTTGTTTCTCGCATCTATGAGAAAAGTGTTTCCTCTCTCTTAAACCCCCATTATACCAACAAATTGAGCAATGTAGGAACTCAATTAGGTGTTACGATCCACCCCTTTAATACTAGAGCCATCTCCGACTCTATCAAGTCACAAGACTGACGGTTTACACAGACAATAACACACAGGTAGAGGGCCCACACAGGCAGAGAGTTAAGTTATGCTTGGATACCATTTGTAACGACTTGTCCGAACCCAGGATGATATTATACTCTTTCAGTACGAATTCTTGACTGTCAAGTCAACCCTTGCAGATTATAAAAGAATATCTATCACAAAAGATAGTGGGATAAAAAAATTAATAAAATAAAAATAAAATACAGATATAAAAAGGCTGAAATGATTGAAAATAGAGATGGGAGTCCCTCATCCCTTTCTCCATCCCTTCCAACGAATAATTGTAGTCCAATTATGAGAGAACGATGGACTAAGATACATTCCAAACTGCATGTGAGAGTTGTGAACTGGTAACTAAAATGTTCCCTCCCATCTTAACATTCAATTTGGATGGACCACGAGTCCTTCACCTTTTTCACCTTTTCTTCTCGTTCCCTTTTGGAACCACATGGTCGTGGCTTTTTTTTTTTCTGAATTTTTAGGTTATTGGATTAATATTTGAGACATATACAAATTTTTCTATTTATATATATCGAATTTTTTTTTAGAGAGTGGACATTTTTCAGTAGAGTAAGAAAGGAGCTGAACTCTCATGATACGATTTCTTCACCAATAAGTGGGTGGCCACGACTTGGATTGAGTTAACAACATATAATAATAAATATGTTAGATTCGACTTGGATCTTTTAACTACTGATTTAATATAATTTAAATAATATTTTATTCAATTTTCTCTGACTTAAAATATTAAAAAAATGAGAAAAATATTTTAATAAAAAAAAATAAATAAATGCGTTTCCATTTGATACGAGCACGTTGAGATCTGAAGATTTGAGAGAATAAGTTAAAAGGACGGCTGGACCTAAGGAAATGAAGCGAAATTCGTGGAAAAAAAAAGTAAACTGTTTGGATGCACTGTTTCTGGAATGGAAGAAACCTAATTTTTTCTGGATTTGTACGGATTTCCTGAAAATATCCCTCTTCTTTTCGTTCGAAGTTTGGAGCCGCGAAATAGGAGGAATTCATATTAACTATGGACCTATGGTCTACATGGATGAGCTTTACCAATATTTAAAAAATGATTTTTTTATGGGATTTACTATGCATATATTTTCCTATAATATTAAGAAATACACCTGTATTTATTTCGACTGTTTTCACTCTGCCAAATGACCCATGAGTTTTTTTAACCTAGTGAGATAGAGTTAAAATTAATAAATTAAAAATAAATAAATTAGTTAAATATGAATTTTAATTCAATTTGAGTTGAGTTCGGATTTTGCTCAAGTTCAAAACTTTTATATTCACCTGACTTAAATTTATTTCGACTTGAATCGAGTTGAGTTAATTTAAAACTTTTAACAAAAATGCATGATTCAATCCTAACCAGAGTCATGAAATTAACTTTCTTTTTTAAGAATTACAACACTCATTTGCTATATAAACCTCTATTTATATGCTTTCCTCTTTTATTATTGCTCTTCTTTTATCTCTTTTTTATATAAAATATAATTTATTAAAGGATAATGCTAAATGTATAACAAGTCTCTCCTAAAATCATGAACCTTATAAAATTTCATGAGATCTTAGATGTGGGGCCTATAATGGACTAAGATGATCCATTTCTTCACTCTTCCAACCACCTATTCATGTCAATTGTATATATATACTCATTTTTTATACTCCCTCTTTCTCATTTTAATTGATCCTTTTTAAAAATATGAATTTTTTAAAGAACTCTTAAAAAATTTATAAACTTCTCTCCAACATCCTATAACTCTTTCAAAATATATATGAGACAATTATTTTGAGACAGTCTCTAAAATACATATGAAACAAATAAATTGAAACAGAGGGAGTACAAATTAAATTTTATAATTTATTAATTTAATCTGATAAATTTTTATTTTGAAAAGTCTTAAAATATATGACTTTACTTATTTAATTAAAATAAAATTTTATAGAACTAAAGGTAGTTGAATCATTTGTATATTATAGATTTTAAATATAATATATACTCCTTCTCTTTCAAATTAGTTGGTTTATATGAATTCTAGAATTGTTTTAAAATAGTTGTCTCATTTATATTAGAATAGTATAAAGTGTGTTGAAAATTGATAAAATCAGATGGAGTACTAGTCTTATATAAAGAGTTACTTAAAAAATACAAATATTTCAAATGAGATGAAAGGAGTATTATATATTCATGTCAAATATGCATAAATGATTAAAAATTTAAAAGTATATAAAATATGATTTATTCAAAAATATAATATGTGCATCAATATTGCTAACTATTAGTCTTCGTAGCGCTTTTTCTAATGAGAGTCCCGACGACAGTTACGTTGGCTCAGAGAGTTAGGGTTTTGTGAAGTGGACAAACTCTACGGACAGGTCTCGCTACAGGAGATCTGAATCCTCATGAGTCATGATCGTATCAACATGAATATCTCATTTGTCAATTTATTGTTAAATGAATTTATCGCGAGATAAAATGATAAATGGCAGGAGAAATAAATCCCCATCAGTGTCTCTGTGAATGCCTGCGCAGTGCATATGCATTTAGCATTTTATATGGAATTGAAAAAGGCCCCACCACACTAAATACCAAAAAAAAAAAAAAACACTTAAAAAAGGGCCCCACATTCGAAATGAAAAATAAAAACTTTAAAGTAGCCTACTTATTTAAGGAAACATAGAAGCTATATTGCTTGCGAGCTTGAATGCTTGGCTTTCCTTGAAGTTCTTTGATTCACAGGGCTTATGGGTCTTTCATGTATTTATGGTATTAGTTTCATCACGAGATATATTTATGATCGAAAAGAAAAAAAAATTATAAACTATATGTGATGGCATATATTTGTTGTGAAATGTAGAAGTTCATGTTGTGACCGTGGCATACAGTCACAACGGTGCTTAAAGAGAGTTTGAGGACTCATGGGATAGAAGAGAAAAAGCTGTGAGAGAAATTTGTTTGGGAGAGTGAGTTCAAATACTTTTTGTTGCGTGTATATGTGACACATGTATATTATTGTAAAATTGTGCAGGTGTAAAATTTTAATCCAAAACAAATACTATTTTACTATATTTGATTAAAATGAATAGACGTTTTCTTTTCTTGACATATATGAAGAACTCTATTAATTGAGTGCTCTAGATTTTTCAACCATCCAATCTATATTAAATAAATATAAATTAATAAAGTACATTTCATCATTATTTCTTTTTATATCAAATAATTGAAAATTTTAAATATGAAATTAACCTACGTATACGTCTTATTTCATTTGGTTATATTGTTTCTTTTAAATTTAATATATTCGCAAAGGCCTTTCTTGATATATTAATATATTATAGTTTATAATATTTTTAGAAACTTTCCTATATTGAATTAGAAAAATTAACATGAAATTTAATTAATAAAAAATGTACATTGTTGCCATAATATTTGAATGTACACAATAAATTCCCGTATTTACGTCCAACTTATTTTCGAACTTCTTCTGTGAATCTCCACTCTCTCCCTCTGTCTCTCTCTCAGTGGACACTGTACTGGAGAGCTGCTGCATAGGAGAATGCAACGCACTCGTTTGTACGCTTCCTCTCTTCATCTGTCTTCTTCTTTTTTAATCTCCGATTCTTCCACTCGAACGGTACAATCACTGAGCAGGTCGTCTCTTTGTTCAACACTAGTCTCCCGCAAGAGAAATACAGCGAGAGAGAGAGAGAGAGGAGCGGTGGAAACTGTCTCCTCCCCTCTTATGCCATCAAAATCTCACAGTTTGCTTCTCCTTCTCTCTTTGCATTGCAGTATGCAGGTGTAGGACTTGTTTTTTTGAGGGGTCGTAAATGGAGGCTTTCAGTCAAGAGCAAAAAAAAGAGGGCATCATTCTGGTCGTAATAGTGGTGCTGGCGGTCTTGGCAGTTGTCTCTTTACTGGTCGCTTTTAGCTACTATTGCTACATTAGAAGCAAAGTCTCCAGACGCTTCAAGACCCAAAAGAGTAAGAGCAGAGCTTTTTCTTCCCTTCCCGGATTTTCTCTACTGGGGTTTTTGGGGTTTTTTTGGGTCTTTGTTTTTTCTGTAATCTAACTCACTATTTGCGTTTGGAAGGGAATAATGGCGTGAGCGGGCGTGAACGAGAAGGGTCTGTAAATTTACAAGTTTTGACCGAGAACGGAATGCAGGTTTTCACATTCAAGCAGCTCCACTCGGCCACTGGTGGATTTGGAAAGGCGAATGTAATCGGGCATGGTGGATTCGGATCGGTGTACAGGGGAGTGCTTCCAGACGGGAGGAAGATTGCTGTGAAGTTGATGGATCGGTCTGGGAAGCAGGGAGAGGAGGAATTCAAAATGGAGGTTCTTTCCATCCCAATCCCCAATTCCTTTTCCATGCTATTTGATGAACTCAACTCCTCTCTTTTTAGAACAAAAAAGCTTGTGCCTTTTGTTTTCTTCCTTTCAACTTAGGGAAGGGAAAGTACTTTCTCCAAAAGTAATCATTCCTTCACTTAAAAAAGTTATTTTCCGAGGAAAGTGTTTTCCTTTTTCATACTCTTACAAACAATCCCGCCATTTCGTCTTCAATTTTTTTCCTGCTTGAGCATGGCACAATCTGCCTGTAATGGGGCCATACAGATGGACGATCGTGATCACTGTATGATAGGCCTTATATTTATGAAATGCTGTCATGATGATGATGTTTATAATCTGTTTTTTTTTTTTAACGTTAAAAAAATGGAGACCACAATTTGGATTTTTATTTCTTACTTTTAACACATAATTTGTTGAAATGCAGGTGGAGTTACTTAGCCGGCTTCGTTCTTCTTATCTGTTAGCTTTGCTTGGGTATTGCACTGATAATGACCATAAATTATTAGTTTATGAGTATATGGCCAATGGAGGTCTGCAAGAACATCTTTATCCCGAGAGTGGTATGCACATTTTAGTGTTTTGCACTTGATCACTTTTCTTTTATTGCTTTTTCACTTTGTTTTCTTTTTGTCCTTTTTAACCTGATCTTTGTTGTCCATAACATGAAGGAATATCTTTATTTATTTGTCTGTTGCCTTCTGTGATCCAAATTGCAATATAAAGTTGGTAATTCTTTAATATACTGACCTTCTGAAATAATCTTATTTAAATGAAACATCATTTGTGGATATCATCAATAGACTATGATGATAGAGGTTTTCCATGGGTGATTGAATTCTTTTTTTTTTTTTCCTTCTTCTTTATGCACGCTCAGTGAGTCAGTGCACATACATGAAACCCTCCATGGAACTTTGTTACTAAAGGTCAACCTTGCCTTGGGAGTTCCTAAAATTTACTTTATAATGATGCAAGTGGAGGGACCTCATTTCACCTAATGAGAAAATTAATGTCAATAACTGTTCTATGTTTAATTGGTGGGACTTAGAACTCCCATCTATTGTGGCCTAATGAGACATATTGTGGCCTTACACCATCTATATGGCGAGTTTAAAAACTGAAATAACAAGAACATTATCTTTTTCTATGAGAGGAATGATCTTCCCTGGAAAAAATCTATAAAAGGAATGCAAATAAAGTATATTAGGGACTTGGACCTATTTGTCTTGATTGTTATGTTTTTTTCCTCATTTTAAGTGTTACTGTAATTTTTGTTTTCTTTAGTCTTATCTAACTATGGTATATGGTTTAAAATTAAGTTTCAAAACTACTTTAAAGATTTAGGATATTTTGGGATGGGTAACATTTAGTAAATGGTGCTGTAGTATTTGCTACTATGTCTTTGCTTGTGGAGGCTGGGCATGGGAAGTGATGTATCCGTAAGTCACATGATGGATAAGTGGTGTCACCAAAACTCACTTTTTGTAGGCTCTAGCTATATTCACAACGTAACCTTTTTATTAGTTTGAAATTTGGACTCTAGGTAACCTTTTTATTAGTTTAAAATTTGGATTATTTGGGCATGTCGGCATGTGGAGGTCTGTATTAGTGTCTACCTTCTCGAAACCAGAGCTCAAGATGCTGAAAGCTAATTAATTGGATAGAATCCAAAGAGTCCTAAAATGCTATATTTTGGAGAACTTTGATTCCCTGTAAGAGATTGTTATTGATGGCAAAGGTTGCCAAAGAGGCCAAACTTACTAACTAAGAAATAAGAAGTGAATCTTAATAACTGGTTGTATAAGAGGAGGAAACTGGATGCAAGATGGTGGCAGGAATCAAGTGTGAAATGGATGGAGAGATGGACACTAGGTTCTTCCATTGAATAAACAATATACGGAGAGGTAACTGCTTACACTTTAAGGATTCGTTGGTTATGATTGATTACTTTTGTTATAGACATAGATTGGTGTTGAATGTGTTAGAGGATGATGTTCTTTTATTTTCATTACTCAAAAGTTCACTGTTGGGTATTTAATGTGAGCATAGTTTTGATTTCAAGCAAATGATTCTTTCTCATCTTTTGCTTCTTGTATAGAGCCATTATCATAGTAATGCTCCACTTTGTAGTTCAGTGGCTATCACTTACTAGTGGTAAATAACTAAATATGCACACTGCACAGTTGTTAGGCATTTTGTGAACTGACTTCTTTGGCTTAATTTGCAAGTGGTGGATCTTTGGGCTGTTTTTGGATGGGAAGAAGTGGGGAGACTTCTCTAATGAAGTCCAAATTCTCCTCTTTGGATCCATTCTACAGGAGAAAGTGGGGTCTAGGAACCATGAATCTTCCCCCTACCGCTCTCTTCCCACCCCCACCCACATCCCTCCCTCTTGGTGAAGATGGGCTGAAGTTCTCCTACCTTTGAAGAACCTCCTACTTTAAGCTCTCATCCAAACTCCAACCTTGGTGTTTGGCAGTGGCGGCAGTAGTGAACATAGCAGTAGTGGTAGTGGTGGTAAACACGTCGTCGGTGTAGCAGTAGTAGTAAACACAGCCTTGGTCTAGTGGTAGTAGTATTGGGCAAGGGGGGACTTTTGTGGAAAAGGATACTAAGGTGGTGTTGGTGGTAGTAATAGTAGTAGTAATCGGAATAAAATTGGGCAAGGGAGACTTTTGTGGAAAAGGATATGGAACAAGTCATGTTGTAATATGAATTTGCCTTCTTTCGATGGCTTGGATATTTTTTATTCCTGTGGTATAATTTTGTTGTTGTTTCAACTTTTGCATGTGAATTTAGCACTAGTGACGTGTTAATGTGTCTGATGTTGAAGTTTATATTATTTGCTTATTGGAAACACCTTTCTAGTTGAGTTTACTGGTTTCCAACAGGTTCCCATGGTGGTGTTTCTAAATTGGATTGGGAGACAAGGATGAGAATAGCTCTGGAAGCAGCAAAAGGTCTGGAATACCTTCATGAACATGTCACTCCCCCTGTGATTCACAGAGACTTCAAGAGCAGCAACATCCTTTTGGACAAAAACTTCCATGCCAAAGTTTCAGATTTTGGTCTGGCAAAACTTGGATCTGAGAAAGCTGGAGGCCATGTTTCCACCCGAGTATTGGGTACTCAAGGATATGTTGCTCCAGAGTAAGAACTGCAACAGCCATCTTGTTGGAAGAAAATTATCCTTTTTATCATACTGTTGTCACTAAAAAAACTGCAGAGTTAAATACTGTTTTACTTTAAACCTAGAAATGTTTTAACTTATTTTGAGATTATTCCAAATGAAGGTTCTACTGCCTTTGCAGGTATGCACTAACAGGACATTTGACTACTAAATCAGATGTATACAGCTATGGGGTTGTGCTCTTGGAGCTTCTCACAGGCAGGGTTCCGGTGGACATGAAGAGGGCACCTGGAGAAGGTGTGCTTGTATCCTGGGTATGTCTCCTCTTTTCTTTGTAGTTCACAGTGCTGTAGTTCTATAGACAACATTTCAGAATTTAATCTAAATTCGTATGTTTGTTATATTACTACAAGAACAATGACGACGACAGTGACCAATAAAGTTGACTAACAACTGCTGGTGTGTCATATCTTGGTGCCTGTTTTTGTTTTGGATAGATTTCTATAATGCCTTTATGGTTGTTGAAATGCTTCCTGGAACTACTTATATGGGCCATCAATTATCTACCCAACTCTCACGCCCTATAATACTATTCAAAACACACACATGCACACCCTATAATCGTCCAACTGATATCAAGTATTAGATTCTTCATCATCATCGTCAAGTATTGGATTAACAGAATAAGAGAGGGCGAGCATTTCTGTATGGATAAAATTTAGGCAACTTAAATCACACCGGAGGGATGTGTAAACTGTAATATGTTTTTAATCATCTATAAAATAATGTTTTGCCACTTGCTGGGCCTCATCCTTATGTTTACCAATGCATGTCATGGATGACTAGACTTTTTCCCCATTCTCCATATGCTTAGGGTACTGGACCTACTGGTATTAGACTATTAGTGCCATGCTAAGATTGATGTTTATCATTCCTAATAATCTAATGCTGCATGAGCTGTTGTTAGTCTTGATATTTGACTCCTAGGAACTCTGGTGGTCTTTACTTGCTTCAGTGTTGGATGGAATGCTTGTATTCATTTTTCAAGCTCTAAGATTCTGTGTACAGAACGATATCATCTCCCTCCTTCCATGGATATCTGGCTAAGGATGCCATGTAGCAGTTTAAATTGCTGTTATAGGCATGTTTGAACTGATTCGATCAGACTGGAACCTAAAAGCCTGGTCTAGTTAAAACTGGGTACGGACCAAAAGCCTTGAATTTTTTTTTAAAAAAATGGTCATAGGCATTAACCAGTTTGACCTCATTTGACATGTTTTTTTCACTAATATTTGGAATTATCTAACCCCAAGGGGTTAGTCTGACGGTCAAGACGCTCACCTCGTGAAGTGAGGTCTTGAGTTTGATTCACACTTAACCCCAATGCCACTCTCCGTAGACTTATCTGGTGTGCGTGAATTGGGAGGTTTATACATGCCCCGAAGGACTAGTTGGATGACACATGGACACCTTCGGTCATGAAAAAAAATTGGAATTATCTCTTTTCAAGCTTTTGTGTCTCGTCAGCCCAACTGTTCAAACTGATTTGAACTGGTGACTGGAATAGTTGGTTTAGTCAGCACCTCACCAGTTTGGTTTCAAACTTAGTTTTAAATGACCTGCATAGTACCATTCTTGATGGGTAGCTTGTTTATTCTCTTTTGAACCATTTCATTTTTACACTGAGTAATTCTCATCTCTCTTTTTTTCCCCATGCCCCGGCAAAAGGCTTTGCCTCGGCTTACAGATAGAGAGAAGGTAGTACAGATAATGGATCCTGCATTGGAAGGCCAGTATTCAATGAAGGAGGTCATTCAGGTTGCTGCCATTGCTGCCATGTGTGTGCAAGCTGAGGCTGACTACAGGCCTCTTATGGCTGATGTGGTGCAGTCTCTGGTACCTCTAGTGAAGCATCACAAGCCAACATCTAAGGTAGGCAGCTGCTCTAGCTTTCATGCGGTCATGTCTCCCACAACATCAGAATGTGGAAAAACCGGATAGTCAAGCCAACTAAAAGCTTCCACTCCATGCCAATTTTAGAACTTAGTGTTAGTCTGATGGGGACCGATCCTCAACTCTTCAACTGGCTTTTGTTTTTTTTTTTTGACTTGTTCATTCAATTGGAGGAATGTAATTCTTCCACTCACTGAAAGTACAAGCTTATGTAATGTACAAGCAATGTAGGTAGGCCTGTTTTAGGAGAACTTGATCAAATAGATACATCTCTTGAGTCTTCATATTTCTTGGTATTTTGCAATCGATACTGATGAGTGAACACGTTTTGGAGTTACAGGATAAGATACTGTCAGGCTTTAGCCGAAGCCATATAGATCTGAGATAGGGAGGGAGGTAGTATCTATGGGTTGGGTGTTTTCGTTGGTCATTATCAAGAAGAGAAGAATCATTGTTGCAACTGTGACTCCAATGTGAAGTATTTTTGTAGCAGCAACTAAATGGAGTTGATGGTAAAGGAGCGCATAACATGGTACATCTTTGGAAATGGGGGATTAGGAGTTTGAATCCTGGTTACAATCTTTTGATCTCTCTTGCACACACAGAAAAAGGGAGTTGATTGAGTGGACGCATGTAGTGGATTGGGAATGCTAGAGGTATGAATGAAAAACATCAGCATACAAAGCAGGGAGGTCTAGTAAATGATCTTAAAATGTTAAATTTTTTGATATGCCATTATAGCAGATGTGATGGATGGTTGTAGATTCATCTGAAGTAGGATTCAGTTCAAAGTAGGCAGCAGACCATCCAATGTCTTGCTATTATTTGTCATAAACTTGTGTTAAAAATATGTACTTCAAGTGTATCCAGCGACAAAGTTTAGTAAGATGGGTGTTGGCCTGGGTCCTACTGAATCAGAGGAAAGTGTCGGGAATGGGTGTTACTTGAGCGGTATTCCCCGGTGAAAATCCTGCTGGAACTTGCGATCAAATTATTGTAGTGATACCCTTATTACGAAATGCGCTGTTGGACCATCCCATCAAGGGATGGTTGGTGAGTTCTGCTTTAGGGATATTCTCCATCCATGGCAAAATAATTCTTTTTTCATAAGTACTTATGACATATATCTGTAATTACAAGTGTTGCCTCCAAACCAAGCAAGAAACAGGAAACCAAGGTATGTATTTTCTGCTGCCAAACAAGATACGTACACAATCCCATTTTGAGACTCTGGATTCAGTGCGTGCTTAAATGAAAATGCATGGAAATCCTGCATGACCAATAGAAACTACCCAGCTTCTAATTAAACCCCCCCTCTACTTCCGACATGAAGGAATTCAAGCAAACTTGGGTAAGGACATCATTATCCATAGCAGCAGCCTCGTTTGGCATTCTCAACCTGGATTTGCTTGTGGCCGTTCTCTTGCCTGTCGCTGCTTTTCTGGTACACTCTCCCTTCTTCCATCTCCACCTTCACCTCGATCATCTGACCCTTAAGGTCTGCTTTGATGATGTGGGCTTTTGGCATCTCCTTCCAGTTGATTTGGGTGCTCATCAAGGCGAAGGAGTTGAAGGGAAAGCCATCGAAAGGGTCCCACAAATCAAGTGAGAAGGGATCATAAGGGTTGCTTCTTTGATCAAACGAGGGGGTGATTGACATTCTACTTGTATAGTAGTTAGGAAGCAGGACTGAGAATACAAAATTCGTGACTTTCAGGAGCTGAGGGAGGTTGGATGGGTGGGTATTTCAGCCTTCAGGAGCTGAGGGAACTGTTGTGTGACTTTGAGCTGCAGAATAATGGTTGTGAGGTGAGATTTGTATGGCGGGGAGATTAGAAAAAAAGTACTTAGTTATTATGGTGTGGAGGAGAGAGGGGTTCTCAAATTGATCGAGTGTGTCCAGAAGCTGCCCAATGCCCATAACAAGTGTTGCACCCTGAACCTTGTATTTGTGGAATAATTTAAAAAATGCCCCATTTAAGAGGAGGAAAATAGAGAGAGCCACCTTTATGTGGTGTTTGCTTGTTGATGTTGATGCTCTCTAAGCTGCCCAATGCATCATCTCTTTACTCTCGACTCTAGTGATTCATATTCATCTGTTGCGTACCCTGTGGATAGGCCAAATGAAAGACCAATCATACAGGGTTCATTTGTCATCTTCTAACTATCAGTCACTTTGAACCTTAGCTCTATTTTCTATATCTAAAATTGTTATTTTACAAATTTTATATTTTCAAATGAAATGAATAGTAAAGAAGAGGCAAAAATGAAACTCGAAAGTGCCGTCATCAAGTCTTTGCATGATTTCAACTATGCTTTTATTTTATCTTATAAAAAACTCTATAAAAAATATCTGAATAAAATCTAATAAATCCTAAAAAAGGGGTTTCCAAGTTAAAAGTAAGGACCTTCCAAAAATGTAAAAAGGAAGCACAAAATCATTTTATTTAGATAGATGTGACTCCCAATCTCCATGAGTACTTATATTCAATTTTTCACATCATTCTTCAAAAAACGAGCTCCAAGTCGGGAGTCTGCAACTCCTACGGCTATGCTTATGCAGTAAACTTAGAAATGCCTTCCCGCACCTTTTGAAAGCTCCATCGAAAAGGATGATGCTTGAAAACGAAACCCAGATAGAGAGAAATAGATGGCGGTGGTGGTGCCACTAATTGACGGACGGAGTTTCTCCATCACGTTGATGTATCCTTGTTCTGGAGGCATCCTTTTGCAGGGCCCACCTACGGATACGAAGCTGAAGTTGGGCGGCCTCCGCAAGGAAACCAACGGTCTGGATGGGGCTAAGGATGTCCACCACTTTCCTCACTGTTTTCAACCGAAGCAGATCGGCTCCTTCTAAAATCACCTCCAGTGAAACCTGAAGCGCCTCCACCACGGACTCCACCTCCATCCTCTCTCCACCTCTCTCCCTCCCAACTCCCCTCGCCAGCTCCAACACGTGAGCCGACGCCACTGTCTCCTGGAGCTTCGCCATCTCCTCAGACAGCTCCCTCTCCTCTGCTCGCGTCTCGGCACGGAGCCGCTCCATCTTCTGGATCTGCTCGGAGCAGAGCATATCCCCAACTGAAGACGTTACGAGACGGAAGGCCATCGAAGGCTTCCACCCAGCTATCCAGAGAAGGCTCCTCTCAAATGGGGTGAGCCAAGTTGGGGAGAAAACGAGCAAAACATCGTCTCTTGCTAGTCTGGATTTCTCGTCGTAGTAGGACTGGTAGTGTTGGAGGACTCTGGAAATCAGGTCTGCGAGCTCGTCGGTTCTGGTTTCTGGTTGGGACAGTGCCCGTGCTGCGACCAGCTGCTGGAGAAAACCCTCTTGCCGGGCGAGCCAGCCCCCGAAGAAGGAATCAAAAGAGGAGCTTCTGTCTCCTCTTCCTTCTCTTCCTCTCTGTTCCAACGTCTCCATGGACTATGAACGCCACCTAGAAAAGGATCGCTACAAGTGATTAAATACCGTACCACTGACATCTTTTTATTTATTTATTTATTTTGGGTTTCGATTTTGTGGGTTTTGATTAGCTTCGAGGAAAGGGGTTTCTTCGACTTCGTGGGTAAGTCTTCTTCGGTCCAAGGAGGTGTTGAATGGAAAATGCTTAATTGGTAAGGTATCAGGTGGGCGTTTAGATAAACCGCCTTAAGGAAAAAGGCAGGAAAAAGAGGATGTTGAAAGAAGCGACGAGGGCAGAGAGAGAGAGAGAGAGAGAGAGAGAGGGGACCATTTGGGAGAGGAGATGAGATGAGAAGATAACAGCTTACTGGTGTTGGGATGGTTTGGATTATGCTGCTGAATAGGATTTTGCGCGTTTGAAACGATTAAGAAGATGGCCGCCGCTGACACTGAACTGTGATGTTCCTTAAAGAAATGCCGCGGAGTTCGGATCCTCTACTGCAGCTGCAGTAGTGGATTCCTACTGCACACAATCTTCCAGTGACACGAGGCTGTAAGCTGACGGCACCGTCGGCACAACGTTAGCAGTTTACACATGCAAAGGTCGGAAGAATCTGATTTTGAGGAGTCTTATTATATTAGTCCTCTCCAGCTCACCAATTTAGAAGAGAATGAGAATTTTTTTTTTTTTTTTTAATTTATGTGTGAAAATAGATATTCAGCCTAAATTTTTTACAAGTGACCCTACTATTTTCAAGACACTACCAGATTAGATCACGGGGACTTATATCTTCAACCTCTTACTTTTTAATACGAAAGTTAATCATGAGCTACAGCATGTGGGTGGAGAATGAGACTTTGATTTATATATCAGTACTGCACCGCCCAGCTCTCTCTCTCTCGACTTCATTGGAGACGGCTTCTTCTTCCCTTTCTTGCCTACTGTTTACTGTCAAAGGAAATTGATTTGGAAAGACGGTCAGGGACTTCGTTTCACCGTCGAGAGGCTTTCTTCTTCAACGGTTTTTTCTTTTTTTTCAGAATCCGCACTCTGTTTGCTGCCTGCAAACGAAATTTTTTCTGAGTCCACATTCATTAACTGATTCATTTCACTCAATTATCTACTTAAATATATGAGTTGGCTCATGATTTAATTTAATCCAATTCAAATTGATTAGCTTAAAATAAAAATTAATTTGAGGCTTCAGCATTGTATTAGGTTATAGATGGGCTTCACGAAGTTAACACAGAAGTTAATTCAAAAAACAATAACTCGAATAAAATAGAAGTAGGCTAATATTTAACTTTTAGTCACCGCTCAAAAAAAAATATTTAACTTTAAATCGAATCCACCCGTCTAAATTGCACATACTTAAATTTAAATATAACATTTTATAATAAATTGGAACTATTAACCTTACAAAATTCAATGACTAGTTGTGTATTTGAGAATTTAAAAAAATATTTCACTAAATATTTAGAGTCACTTGATTTAACTAAATAAAATACATAGTTAAAGTGAAGTTTTTTAATCTTTCGAATTTTAATAAATAATATTTTATAATAAATTGAGATTATAAACCTTAAAAAATCAAATAACTAGTTCCCTATTTGAGAATTTTAAAAAATATTCAATAAATATTTAGAGTGAGTTGATTTAAACTAAATGAAATATATAGTTAAAGTAGAGTTTTCTAATCTCTATCAATTTTAATTACTTAAATCAAATTAATAAAATCATTTAAATGAAAATTATTTTTCATAAATAGAAATATTTCTAATATATATTTCAATTTAGTAAACTTAATTTGTTAAAAATGTAATTATGTTAAAAAATATAGTATTTTTTCTGCTACAGAGTCAACTCTAATTCTTAAAATCTATTTCTTATTATCCCAAAATAATATATATATATATATATATATATATATATATATATATGTTAATTTAGCATAATTAATTTGTTAAAAAAATGTAATATTTTTCTGCTATAGTATCGGCTCCAATTTTCAAAATCAAATATTTTAATATCCTGAAGATCGGACGGATTTTATGCTAGCGTTGATAACGGAGGAGAAACGGGTTAACGTTGCTAACGGAGGAAAGAAGGGTTTACAACGTTACACGTTACAGAGGAGAGAGTGAGTTGGATTCGTGTCTTAATGCCGCGGATGCTGCCCAGGTTCTGAATGCCACTACTTATATAGTTATATATTAAATTTGATGCTCGATTCGAATATATATTATTAAATTAAATTAAATTATTTGTGATGAAGTCTATTACATTATTTCGACTTTTACTTTTTTATATGCAGTATTAGGGAAACTGAGTTCTGATTAAAAATATGGAGATCCCAATTAATTATGGAGATCCCAGTTATATTATTTAAACTTCTACCGATCTATTATTATTTAATGGTAAAAATTCATGATGTTAAATCAAAGGAAAAGCGACATGATGAAAATTATAGTGAATTTTATTTAATCAGTGTTGTTAAATTACAATTTGCAGATGAATTGATCTTCATTATCAATCTTTTAATTACATAATATATAAAACATGCATCAGTTGACTCTTTCCTTGTATGTCCATTCAATTCTTTAAAAATGACATCATGCGTATGATAAATTATAAATCATGATAATGGAGCCTGATTCAGTAAAAAAATAATAGTATTAGGTGTTAATGAAGCTTTCCCTTCTTCTGGTGGTCTCTCCATTTGTATTTAGTAAAAATACAGTTCAAAATAATTATAGTGTAAGTAATTCAAGTGAGTTTCAGTAATACTTTATTAGACCTTCAACATTGATATGACTCAGTGATTTGTTGAGTTCCGAGTTGAGTCAATTGAGTTGCTTAAAATAATTATTAAAAGACTTTAAAAAGTATTTTCTTCTAAAGTTATTCATAAACCTTTTATTTTTTAAAATAAAATTTTATATTATTACAAAAGACCCATCACCAACGTCTTCATGGATAGACTTTATAATCAATGAAAATAGTTTACATTGTGTGATGATATGGGGCTGACATGGGTTCTCTCTGCTGCCTAGTAACACACTGCATTTTTTATGGATATTTGATGATTATATTTAATTATTTATTGTGAACTAGGGCTGCTACTCAGTTCAAGGCGAGTCAGGTTCTTTAAAACTCAACCCGATCCGAGTTGATATTTATGGAACTCAATCCGATCCGACCCTAGCCGAATTATTGACCCAAACATCTCAACCCGATCCGACTTGAATTCTAACTCAAATCAATCTGAATTCTAACATGCTCCGCATTTTGAACCCATTTTTAGTCTAATTTTAGTCGAATTGAATTGGGTTAAGTCGGGTTAACTTGTAAAATCTTCAACCGATCCGACCTGAATTTCATGCAGGTTCTTGTCCTTCTCAACCCGACCCAAGTTGCAGCCCTATTTTGAACCAAGTCTCTTTATTACTATTGATTTTAATAAATATTATTCTATTAAAACCTTCTACTCTGCTTTTGATTTTTTTTCTTTAGACATTTTATAGCATTCCATATATATATATATATAATACTTAATTTTAATTATTATTATTAGTTACTACTATTATTTTACTAGGTTATCAAAAGTTTTAAATAAAACCATAAGCGGGTTTCAACTATTGACCTCAACACTTTAAGTTGACTTTCAGGAAATGGATTGAGATACTCTCCAGTTTTTAATATCAATAGATCTTTTGTCTTGTTTTTTTTTTAAAAAAAAATTATGTGTAAGAAAATCTAGTGTAAAACTTCTACGAGTGATATCCACTGTCTTTAAAGTATACTATATGAGATCATGGAAACTCGAACCTGACACCTCCTGCAGACAAGTGCTTTCTTGTATATTTTATGATAAAATTCAGCACATTAAAAAATATAATAAAGAATTATTGACATTTACTAAAACAAGTAGTGATTTCTTGTATATTTTATGATAAAATTCAGCACATTAAAAAATATAATAAAGAATTATTGACATTTACTAAAACAAGTAAAATAGTGTCCTTGAAAAAAAAATAGTGTTCCAATTATTTCTTTTAAAAATTGCATACTTATTAAAATTAAAGTCATTCAATCATTGTAGCTGTCCTTATCATCCATATGAGTCCTAGGAGAAGAAGACAAACTTGATCGGTCGTCGTCGTCGTCGTCGTCATTGCCAATGCAGCACATGTGGGAAAGGGTTGATTCTGGAATTTGTGGGCGATCATCGTCGACCACAAGTCGTCGTGGAAATGTGGGTGTTACTTCTGGGTCGGCCAAGGCCTTTTCCTCCTCTCTTCGTTCATTGCTATTTGGTAGCAAGTAACCGACCCCAAGTTGCCAAAATGACACTCCATCACTTTTACTTCACCCTCAATTATATACAAACCATTTACTAAGCCTTTTAATTCTATGATATGTCCATCTAGGAATGGACTGTTTGTTTTTTCATTTAATATATTGTTTACTTAAAATTAACATGATTAAATTGATCATGTCATATTTTTAAATTTTTAAATTTTATGATCTTTTAAAATGTATTTTGATCAATTTAGTCATAGTTATTTTTTATAGACAACATATTAAAAGATAGACTATTTTTAATATATCGATCACCACTTTATTTGATGGGTTTTATCTCTACTCTTCCTTCCCAACTCTCAATTCCCAATTCCTAAATGCATGGCTAAATTTGGCCCATACACTTGAATAAGGATGTAGAAAAAGACAATAGCCAAGAACTGTGTCTGCTTGTGTCATGACCGGTCCTTCTGGGCCTAACACTATCTTTTGATAGAACACCTTTGACATTTTGCAGGTGATGAACGGCTGAGATCTCACGATTCACATTACATTGGCATGTTTCAGTGGAGAAACGTGGAAGGTGCGGGCTCCCATGGGAGTCCAGCTCAATTATTATAGACCTACTGACTACTGTAAAGGCTCGACTCCACCTAAAGCTGTTTTTAGCTGCGGCGTGGCCAAATAGTTGAATGGTCATCAAATTGGGCGCTCGCGGGTGTTTTTTTCGAAAATATGGAATAATGTGAAATTTTTATTTTACTCTTATTCTTCTGTATAAAAATTTAAGTAGAGTATAATGGTGTACGTATAATTATTAGTAGGTATATCTATAATTATGAGCAGTACATCTATAATTTTGAAATTAACTATAACTTTAATGTGCATAATCCATCTATAACAGTACACCTATAATTATAAGTAGTACACTTATGAGTAGTGTACTTATAATTTTGAGCGGTGCACCTATAATTTCGAAATTAACTATAATTTTAGCGTGCATAATTTATCTATAGCGGTGCACCTATAATTATTAGTTTTGTACCTATGAGGAATGTACCTATAATTATAAGTGGTGCACCTATAATTTCGAAATTAACTATAATTTTGGCGTGCAGAACCCATCCATAGTGGTGCACCTATAATTATGAGTAGTGTACCTATGAACGGTGTACCTATAATTATGAGCAGTGTACCTATGAACGGTGTACCTATAATTCTGAGCGGTGTACCTATGAACGGTGTACCTATAATTCTGAGCGGTGCACCTATAATTTCGTTTCTTAAAAGGTTAGGAAGGGTGAAAAGTAAAGTGAAGTTTTCATATAAATTTTTTAAAATCCGTGTCTCCTAACAGAAAACACCCGTCTTAGGATGGGTGGCCCATGAAATTATGTCAAACTTTTCAAAACTTGATCATTTTTTTTTAATTTCTAAAAGTACATAATTAGAGAAATATGGATACTTTTGACAATTGATCCAACAATTAACAAATTTGTTAAATAGTTTATGAATTAGCATATTGTTAAATTTTAATAGATTTTTTCACTACTTTCTATTTCATTAAAGTTATACTTCATAGATTCTTTGCTTTCAACTTCAACTTGTTGTTCAACACATCATCATGATAATTAGTATAAATTTGAATATCTCATTTATTGGGCATTCCTTATTATATTATAGTTTTGCTAAACAATTGGCTTAACCAATTCACTCTAGTTTCACCTAAATTAATCCAAAGGTGAGTGGAAATACCATTAAGTACTTTCACTCTTTCTCTCTTTATTTGTTTCAAAGCTAATTTTACTTCTATTTTGATATTTTGTTCGCCATCTTCTCATTAGCTTGACTAATGGCTTTGTTAACTTTCTTCTAATTTTTTATTTTCTTTGTTTTTCAGTCAATTTTCCAATTGGATTTTGTTCAACTCAACAGCCCATCGTTACTTGTAATGCACCACTATGTCTTTTAAGTCTATAAATCTTATGACTTTTAGTTTCACCGAGAATTTCATTTGATATTTCTTAATATATGTTAGACATCTTATTTAAATTCATGTCTTTATTTCAATCCACATTTTTTAAGACATTTTCCTTAAAAAAGTATTTAGATTTTCTCTTTTAAACTCCACACAACTTTAATCTAAAATTAGAATATTATTGAACCATTTTTAATATGCACATCTAAAACTAAAATTCTCTGTTTAGTGATAAGACTTTCACATAAACAACCATTTGACTGAATCCATTTTCAATGGCGATGATAGATTCTCCATTCTTTTAGAATATTCTGTTTGTGATAACAAGATCAGAAGCCACTGGAAAATTGAGAAATGATTCTCTATTAACATTTCTTTTGAAATATTGTGTTTGCTTTCATTTCTTTTATTTCCTAATATTTATTTCTTTATTCATTTAAACAACTAATAAGCTTCAACAATTGCTATTAGTCATATAATTAAGAGAGAATAAATTGTGCCACTATCATTGGTTTTTTCTTTTTGGGCTGAATATATTCTAGATGTATCCAATATTTGAATTTGTCTAACAGCAGGGGAAATCTGTGAAGCTTACATTAAATTAGAAACAGTAACGACAAATAAATTAAATAAAACCCCCAAATTTGATTTTTTTTTAAATTCTTTACTGTTTTTTTATCTAAGTTATGTTAGTTCTGATATTTTATTGACCTATTATTACAACAGCCAATCCAGCTCTGATTTAACCTGCTGATCAAAGGATCCACTTTTCAAAACATCTACCAGGGGAAATTGATTTGGGTTTGGACATCATTAATTCTATAAAAAATTAGCATTTTTAGACTATTTTAAATTATATTATTTTATCGTAATAAATTATTAAAATATTTTTATTATTGCAAATCCTCTCTCGCGAAGAAAACGTGCAAAGTAGTATGGCCCAAATTGGCCGACTGACCATTGGCTATTACTGTAGATCTGTAGTAGTTGGTTGTTGATACGGAGTGGTCATTTCGATATCTTATTTTTTTAAAAGATATTTATTTCAAAATTTTATCTAAAAATTATTATTTTATTTCGTAATTTTAAGATAAGACATACGTGTACAAAATTGAAGAATAAAATAATAATTTTACAAAAAGAGAGCCTCTTAAAAAAAAATCAGATATCTAAATAAATACCCGTCGATATATTAACTTTTTCAGGTGTTTTAATATCATTAGAGCTCAGCAAACCGACATAACTTAAGTGCTCCAGCGGACTACGTTAGCATTTTTAACTTCGTAGAGGCGCCAGCTGGACATAACGTAATGCACACTAAATGGAAAGCTGGGGTACAGTAAACGAACCTCGATTGGCCACGTGTCGAGTCTATTGGTGGAACGTTTGTTGGAAATCGCTGTCCACTTAGTGTGAATAAATTTAAAAACGCAGCCTCAGTTCTTTCCAAAGTTAGCGAGAGTCAAACGCCCCAGGTAGCCGTTACTCGCCACCACGACTCCTCGCTGGCAAACGGAAACCGTCAAATCCTCTTCACCGTGATGACTTCGCCGTTATACTCTGTTCCACTTTTCCAGCCGTGAACTGAATAAAATGGCAAAACAAAATCGCCCAAACTGATTATTTTTCCTTTTTTTCCACACGAGTACGAAAGGGAATAGAAGGGAAGGAATGAGAAGAAGTTGTTGATGGAAGTGAAAGGGGCGGAGAAATCGTGAGTGAATCAGGTGAATCGAGTGGGGGGATGGATGCGAAAGCGAAGAAGAAGGAGAATCAGGGGCTGCTGCTTGGGCGATTCGAGGTGGGGAAACTGCTGGGGCATGGAACGTTTGCGAAGGTGTACCACGCGAGGAACGTCAGAACGGGCGAAGGCGTGGCGATAAAGGTGTTGGACAAGGAGAAAATCCTTAAAGGAGGGTTGGTGGCGCACATTAAGAGGGAGATCGCTATCCTCCGCCGGGTTCGCCACCCGAACATAGTCGAGCTCATCGAGGTGATGGCCACCAAGGCCAAGATCTACTTCGTCATGGAGTACGTCCGGGGCGGCGAGCTCTTCAACAAGGTCGCCAAGGGACGCCTGAAGGAAGACACGGCCAGGAAATATTTCCAGCAGCTCATCTCGGCCGTCAGTTTCTGCCACGCGCGTGGCGTCTTCCACCGAGACCTGAAGCCGGAGAATCTCCTCCTCGACGAGAATGGGGACTTGAAAGTTTCGGATTTCGGGCTGAGCGCGGTCTCCGATCAGATACGGCAAGATGGGTTGTTCCACACATTTTGTGGGACGCCGGCTTACGTAGCCCCGGAGGTGCTGGCCAGAAAGGGCTACGATGCGTCCAAGGTGGACATCTGGTCGTGTGGCGTCATCCTATTCGTCCTCATGGCTGGCTACCTTCCTTTCCATGACCAAAACGTCATGGCCATGTATAAGAAGATCTACAAGGGCGAGTTTCGCTGCCCGAGATGGTTTTCTTCCGATCTGACCAAACTTCTCATCCGCCTCCTGGACACCAACCCGGAGACACGAATAACCATACCCGGAGTCATGGAGAATCGCTGGTTCAAGAAAGGATTCAAACACATCCGCTTCTACATCGAGGACGACCGATTTTGCAGCTTCGAAGATGAGGACAACACCGGTTCTACATCAGACGCTGTTGATGACCAATCCGAGAAATCAGAGTCTGACACGGAGTCCTTGCCAGAGAGGCGGACCTACACAGGAGGCGGGCTGGGGCTGCCCAGGCCGGCGAGCCTGAATGCATTTGACATCATATCATTTTCACCTGGATTCGATCTCTCAGGGCTGTTTGAGGAAGGAGGGGAGGAGTCGAGGTTTGTTTCTGGGGCGCCTGTTTCGAAGATTGTATCAAAATTGGAGGAGATTGCCAAGGTGGTGAGCTTCTCGGTGAGGAAGAAGGATTGCCGTGTGAGTTTGGAAGGGTCAAGAGAAGGGGTGAAAGGGCCGCTCACCATCGCTGCAGAGATATTTGAGCTCACCCCCAGTTTGGTGGTAGTGGAGGTGAAGAAGAAGGCAGGAGATAGAGGAGAGTACGAGGAGTTCTGTAATCGGGAGCTGAAGCCAGGGTTGCAGAACCTCGTCCACGATGAGTCTACTTCTGCCCATATTGCTTCCGACACGGAGTAGAGAGAAAAGAAGTATGTTCTTCTCTTTCATCTCCTTTTTCCTGTTTTCTTGAAGAGAGCCTATCTGTATCATATCACGTTCTTATTTCACTTGGGTTTTTTCCTCTTCCAGTTTGTTATATCATATTATATTATATTTGCAGGCTTTGTTCCTGCATTAATGCATAAAAAGAAGTAATTTTATGTCTTGGCATTAGTGTCTAGAATACACAGCTTATGCATGTTCTTGGGTGATTCATTGTCCATGATTCGCGGATGAATTTGTGTGCCTTAATATTATTAGTTTTTCTTAGAATACCTTATTATTGTTGTTTAAAATTAAATGGAGGAGTCCCAATTTCAGAACTTGCAGGCTACAGTCACAGCCAAATAGTACAACATTTTGAAATGGTATGGTCTCGGATTTGTCATTTTTGTACATATTTGTCAAAACTATTCATCTTACCTATCTGGGTTTTACTTTTTCACTCAGTCCGACAATAAGGTTATTTGATGTCTCCAGAGAAAATGATGTATGATACGGCTAAAGAACCTGGCTAATATTACTAGTGGCATGTGGTTGGGCAAAGTATGTATTGGTTTGGTATTTTGCCCTACGATTTTGTGATGGTCCAAAATGTGAACAAACACAAAAAGAAGGGAGAAAAAGCACCTGTGACTTGGGAGAGTGGGAATACTTCGATTCTTCTATACCTATTCTGTGAATGAGTACTGCTACACAATCAGTAATAGACAAAATTTCTTTGTCACTTTTGCATTTGGAGGCTAAACTGACCGGGCCCCTAGTCTACATTGAAGAGGAGTAAAAATTTGATGATTCAAACAGCAAAGAATGCTTGAGTTGGAGCACATGCCAAAAGTTAATGCTATGACTATAAGTAGTGTCTTACAAGTTTTCTTTTGGATACCAAACAAGCTCTATATTGCATTGAAGAGAAGACAGATCTGATAATTAGAACAAATAATGCCCGTGATTTGGACTCTTTAACAGCTAATGTTTCCTATGAGCAGCATAAGACTTCTAGAGGTACCAAATGGGCCCAGTGAGATTGAAATGACTTTGATGATTGAAACGGTAGAACTCTTGTGATTTATACTGTACACCAAAGGGTTTCTTCAGATAGCAGATGGATTCTAGATTACACTAGAAAGAACAGATGCAATGATCAGAATGACAAAATACTTGAGACTTACTCTAAACCAACAAATGTATACTGTGAGCCGAAATGGATTACAGGGAATGAGAAGCTTGTCAGACGAGGAATGCTAGTATAAAGGAAACAACTCTGGCTCTTCGTAGAAAGACCAGAAGAGGGCATTACAGCTCTAATCTGTGTCTTTGCAGAGTGGAGAAGGCTTAATGATGAATGGTGGTTAATCCCTTCTGCAGATGATCCCAGGATTTTACATAAGGAGATCACTGCAAAAATAAGTGAACCTGATATTGAGATGCAGAGTAGTCTTTGTGTTCTTGTAAAACAGAGTGGAGAAATACTCTTGCAAGGATAATATGGATTTCCCGCAACTTATATTGGAATGCTAGAGTAGTTTGTGTGTCATTGTTAAACAATGAACTGTGAGGAAATTGTGTTGGCACTGTCGTCGGTGTCCTAGCTGCTGTTTTATGAGTTTTTCTTCTCCAATTGACCCTATCATAAACTATCTTATCAGTCACTTCATAGAGTATTTAGTTTCTATTTTCGATAATTATGATTACTTCACAGAAGTGTTAACTCCGCCCAAGTTGCTGGTTCTCTCTGTCAATCCTCTTTTTTAAGATATAGCTGATTTGTACTAAAAAGACATTGGTCATACAGTGGAGAAAAGATGGTAATAGTTGTTTGTGAAATAGAAAGGTATTGTTTTGGCAATATGTTTTTCACAGGGAAGCCCAAGTTCTAAAACAGCAAAAAATCCAATGAGTGCACTTTCTTAACGGTAGAAAGGGGAAGCTTTGAGGCAGGAATGAATCTGTATCACCCTTCTTGGTTCAATGTATATGCTTAAACAATAGTTCTTAACAATGATTCATTCTTAAGTTTCTATTTTCGATAATTATGATTACTTCACAGAGTGTTAACTCCGCCCAAGTTGCTGGTTCTCTCTGTCAATCCTCTTTTTTAAGATATAGCTGATTTGTCGTAAAAACACATTGGTCATATAGTGGAGAAAAGATGGTAATAGTTGTTTGTGAAATAGAAAGGTATTGTTTGGCAATATGTTTTTCACAGGGAAGCCCAATTTCTAAAACAGCAAAAAATCCAATGAGTGCACTTTCTTGACTTAACGGTAGAAAGGGGAAGCTTTGAGGCAGGAATGAATCTGTATCACCCTTCTTGGTTCAATGTATATGCTTAAACAATAGTTCTTAACAATGATTCATTCTTAAATAAGTAAATTAATTAATTGACCTAAATAAGCAGTATTGTTCTCAGAACTTGTCTATATTTCTCTAACAATGTTTGCCTCGGCATTCAAAGAAAAAAGGGTATCTCGGATTGTACAGATTTACCATGAATATCAAAATATTTAGTTGTTGAAATAGGCCTTTCACTAACCAATCTGCATTTTGAGCAAGGGTGCAGTGTCTGATTCACAACACCAGAATGGAATGAGATAGCCATTTATTATTTTTGATAATCGCTTCTGCATTTTGGTAGAGAACATAACTTTGAAAGGTCGATCCCTTAAGAACAGTCAGCTTTGAGATTATTTGCGCTTTGGAAGGTTACCGCATGTCACAGGTCGAGACCCCGCGACCAGACAAAGACATGTGAAAACCATCTTCGGTGCCAAAATCGCGTGCAGCTTTATTTGTTCACATCATGCCCGGACATGGGAAGGACACCCCTTCCGAATGGCAGGGGCACAGATTTTACAGATGAAGTGACTGACACAGACACATTATTTACATTGAAGTGTCCTTGCAACTTAGATTCCATTAGTAACAAGCCCATGATTGAAACAATGACTATTTATCTGTTTGCAACTCAAAACTGTTAGTTTTACTAATTCATTTTGTTATCTCCTCAAGAAGAATGAATTTGTTATGCAACATCTAAGGTTGTTGGACATGTGAGGCACTGGAATAAGAAATTTTAGCTGGTTACCTACAGGTATTATAAGTACTTGAACAAGCGATGCCCCTTTTTTTCTGAACCTTTCTTCCTATAACCTTCTATCCTACCATTTGCTAAACTAGATTCAGGATGGGACAAATGCCTTTTCTAATAATGATGATAACAATGATTTTTTAATCAAGATCCTCTGTGTGAAGCCATCTAAAGAAATCTCGGTAGGTGCTATGTTGGTGTAGGCAGATCACCCTCTGAAATGATAGGAGACTTTTCTAAATCTTCTCGAGTACCAAGTTGAGAGCATCTCCTGGATCAATTTTTTTTGATCCATCTGAGGTTTCTAATCATTAGATCAGAGCTCATGATATGGACTACACTAAATAGAGGCAAATTAGGTCGGACTAAATCGAGCCAATATTCTAACAGTCTGACCATTTGATCAGTGATCAGCTTATTGGAGAATCTTATTTGCTTAAAATAGAAGGTTTAATCATTAACCCATCTCACCCAAGATCGTATAAAAATTCATTGGATTCCCTTGGGTTGCATGACCGACTGCCGAACTTGCATTCCTCAACTCTCAATTCTTTCAAATCAAAATCTTTTTTTTTGGGTGACCAAGAAATCTAATATTCTCATCTCTCTTCGAATATGAGAGCATTCTGGATGCACGCAACCTCACGAGAGACATGCGGACTAGAACCTGACCTTTGGTTCTTTCAAAATCTATTTATTCTGTTTGGATTTAAGGCCGTGATTGATGCATGGGAAACTAACTCTTTCACTCTTATTCTTAATTACAAATGATTAATTTTTAACAAAGCGCTTTCCTGCTTTACTTGTAAAAAAGCTTAGTTGTTGACATCCAAAAAGAGCGGAAGTGACAAGGGCATTTCGCTCTCTCACCAACTCAGATGATATCTCAAGATCCCTCTTTGCGGGATACCCGTTTAACGAGTTTGGTCAGTGACACTCTCTAACTAACCTACGCAGGCAAGGCTTTTAATAATAGATTATGCACCCTACGTAGTTAGGTGTATTACATTCATAGGTTATACGGATATTAAATGTGTAAAGTGTAATTATCAATTAATCATCTTATTGATATACTATTGGCATTTTAAATTTCGATAAATATCGAAAATCAAGTGATTATTATACTATTTAATTTTTGCAATATTTAAATATTTTTATGAAACTCAAGAATTTTTACAATAAAAAATTATGAATTGTAATAAAAGTTACAAGTCACTAGAGGATATTTGAGAACGTGAATTTTATATTAGGTATTTTATTGTGTTGTTTTCCTACTTTATAAAATTTTTAGACATTTTTTAATAAAATATTTTTTTAATATACTTTATTCATCTTAAAATTTCAACTTTCAAGAATAAAAGATATGATCACCTTAAATTTTTTTCTTATTTTTCTCACCACACTTGAGTACATGAGGACCATGTTCCATTTAAAGTACACGTAAAAGAGCATTGTTAAAGCTCTTAAATAAGGGTCGAAATATTGTTATCGGCCGATATCACTTTTTCTTTAAGTCACCTTTATCGGCTAATATATATCGGATATCGGCCGAGATTATTATCCCTTCTCTTAAGTCTTTTAAATAAACAAAATGCTTTTTTTCTCTATTTCTCAAAAAATTTCCATTTTATGTATTAAATCTATATTTTTTTTTCAAAAGCGGATCTCTCTACCGTATTTGTATTCATACCTATCTGAAAAATACTAGGTGAGACATGAGAGAGCCTTGTCAAACAAAAACAAAGATTGCGTGTAGGTATGTCAAACAATTTGAGCACATGTTGTATACGTAGCTCATAATCGATCAATATGGAAAGGTCAATTTAGGATCTTTTCCACGAATTTCTCCACATTTCCAGGAATTTCTCCTTATTGGACACAAACAAGTGGAGCAAATTTCTAAAATGTCCAAAACGTGAAGATAAAGACCTTCAAAAGGAACCGCAAATGAACGAAAAAATAGTCACACTCAAGACAGAAAAACGTGCTTTCGTCCCTTACGTGGGTCTGCAACGTGGGTTGGGTTGACTTTGACCCTAATCCAACTCGACCCTTTTAACTTTAAACTAGTGCTACTCAATTCCCAAACCAAGCAAAACAACCCAAGTACATTTTGGTGAACCCAATAAAATCCAACCAATCCAATTTCAAATTGACTTCTTCAAATTCAAGAAAATTAACAACTTTAATTAGTACTAATAAATGCAGGAAGATGCTTACATCTTTTCAATCCAATGCATAAATAATTTAACTTTAGATTGTAGATACGTTATAGTTTTAAACATTGTTTCAATGCCTTGTTTTATTGTAAAAAAGATGAACATGCTAACAAATTAAAGACCACATCTTCTAAAAAAGAATTTCATGAAGCATATACCATCATATATTTATCTTTTTTATTTGCAAACCAAAAGGGAGGGAGGGTTAAGTTGTAGGAATTTGAAGAACAATAGTTTTGCCTTTCAAATGAATCTCAACTAGAGAATTTTTAATCCCATGGAATCTTATGGATCATGGTTTTAGAAAAGAAATATTTTAAAGGAACTAACCCAATCCAAGTTGGTTTTAAGAGATATTCATCTATAGTGGAGAAATATATATTAAGGTAAGAAACTAATTAAGGATGATGAAGTATGGAATGTAGGTTAGAATAGCCAAGTCTAAAAGAGGATACATGGATCATAGGTCCAAAGGAAAGGGAGAAAGCACTCATCCCAAATTTGGAAACCATTGAAAGAACCAAGGATCTACAATTTTATTCCAACAAAAATGAATGGAATTACAATTTAATTGGCACTTTGTTCACCAAAAGTTGGGTGGTAAGATCAAATCATTGACCATAGCCCAATTGGATTCCTTAGTGTGGGCTAAGGGCAAACTAGATTTTTATTCTATAAAAGAAACATGTCAATTATTAACCAACGTAGATATTGGTTCAAACCTTAATTAGAAAGAGGTCTGGAACCCCTTTGTCCCTCCAAAAATCAAAATTTTTGCCTCAAAATTGATCAACAAAAACCTTCTAACAAATAAAGAAATGATAGATTTAGTTTAGCTATAAGTTCTGATGGAATACAAAATTTTGAAAGAGCATTTAGAAATCATACGAGTATTATTTATCATCATCATAAACTAAAAAGTCATAGAAATATTATTATTTAGTACGTTCTGGACCACTAACTAGTCTTTATTTATTCTGTCATTGAGAGAAACTGCAATGATTTTCTATGGGGTAGGATTGGTGAAATATATTAGACTTTGTAGGCTGATTGTGGAGGGTGATTGTCTGAACTTCTATTGCAAAGTTATTATCCAAAGAAAGAGAGCTGGATGGGAGCTTAAGGGAATGTATTTTGAGTTTCTTCAACTTTGATACATTCCATGGAACTGCCATCATGTTCTGCCCTGAAGATCAAACTAGTTGGCTGATACATTTTCTATTATTTACTCTAGAAATGATTACTTGGATATGGCTGTTAGAGATGTGAGCAAATAAATGATTAATGGTAGAGGAAATCATATATATTTTAATTCTTATTTTGGCGAGTAAAAGTACAAGCTCAATAAATGTCAACGAGGAATTTATCCTCCAGATGGGAAACTTGTGTTAGTAAGTCTTATATTGTCAGTGGATCTTTGAGTTGTAGGCTTTATAAGCAAATGAGTTATCTCTCTTTAATAGCCAGTTTTAAGGATTAGTTTTACTCATGTGTTTTAACATGGTATCAGAGCGGGGGTATCACAGGGATAGGTCTGGTTCGTATCTCCAGTCCTGTATGGAGGAGAAGAGTCGAGTGTCTTAGTCTTGGCACTAAGGGAGAGCAGTAGCAAGCTCCAAATCGCCAGTAGACCTTTGGATTATGAGTTTTATAAGTACATAAATTCACTCTCTTTAATGGCCGAATTTTTAAAGATGAATTCTACTCGTGTGTTTAACATGGATTTCCTCTCTTTAATAATAAATTTTACTCATTTGTTTAACAATTTCTACTATGGTGAAAGCTTTAAAACTTAAAAGAATAAATCAAGTACACAACAAATGGACCGAGGAACAAGAATGCCCCCAATCACCATCACGGAGCCGACCAGTTGGACTGGAGAGCGGGAAGAAAAATGTTAGCATACTAACATGAGGAGAATGTAATCTTAAGACTCTCAGTAAGAGAGGCTTAGTCGTTCAAAAGGGAAGGCCGGAGATGAGGACGATGGGAAGCAGGACGGGGACATTGATTTGCCTAGGATGTTGGTTCTATATTTTGGTTTTTTAAATTCTAATTCTGTGGGCCTTGTGTCCCTTAACTTGTCTGAGCTCCTGGCCTTGAACTCTTTTTGTGTGTGGTTTGTTTTGTCAATATAATTATCAGTTTTTTAAAAAAAAATAAAAAATAAAAAAATCCAAATTGAACCAAATTCGGGTTCACCCAAGTTGTAGTGAGGTTTTAATGCAGATAGGCTTGTACATGGTCTGAGCTTAGGCCGAGCTACTATCTATCTCATATTCGCCCCTTTAGATATACAAAAGACAAAAGCCCACTTGCAGTCCTTCAAGTTTTGTAAGGCCTATGTCACCCATTTGGAAAAATACAGAATCGGAGCCCGCTTCTTTGAGTCCATTATTTAACCGTTCAAATTGAAGTTGACATAGTAAACTATAAATAATGAAATTAATTTCAAAAATTAAAATTTAATTTTTATCCACTTGATATTAATAGTTTAAATGTTTAACTACAACAAAGTTCTAACCTAAAAACAATGACATTGATTCATTATAAGTTTATAATTACTAAGATCAAATAGTTAAAATTTAATTATTAAATTGAAATTTGTTCTACTTTGGGTTCATTAAATCTTTAATTTGAAGATTAGTCTTTAATAAACTTCACAAAAATTAACAATAAAAATATACAGATATATGATTTATATAGCAAAATAGGCTGAAAAGCTCAATGCATTTCATGGGCTTATTCATTTAGCTCGAGTCTGTCCATTAAGGTAAACAGGTTTAAAAATAGTCCAAACTCGGCCTGTCGGGTTTAGTAATACAATACGTTCAAGGCCTTTGATTCGTGAAGGGTTCGGGCCGGGTTTACGCACTAAAGGAGTCTCCAATTGAGGTGCAGAGAAAGGAACTGAAAGAGAAGGGCAAATACTTGCAACCATGACTGGACAAGAAGCAGGCCCTGTGCTCCTTCGCTTTATCTCCTTCATTGGCGCTGGAGGTTTGTTCCTACTCTCTTCTTCTTCTTCTTCTTTCTATTCATGGGTTTCTGATCAAAATCTTATCGGTCGTTGATCTTTCAGTAATTTGCACGGCTGCGATCAATCTATGGAGGGATATAGATCGGAAGAGGGCCCAGCAAGCAGCACAAGCTCCCGAAAATCCGACCACCAATTTGGTAAATAAAGCCGTGGAATCCTAGCTGGGGTTTTGCCTTCTTTGCAATTCGATGCTGTAGTTTTTTCCTCTTTCTTTTGGTGAAGATGTGCGACGTTATGAATTTCAGAATTAGAGCTTTAACTTCCTATAATCCCATCATATCTATATTGCGAATTTGATTCCCAAAGCGTCGGAAAATAGCATAGACTAACTCTTGTTGACTGTCCTGTAATTTTCTTCTTTTATTGCAGAAGCCCTCTTTACGTGTTCTTGATTATTATTTTTTAAAATAATTTCTAGACATTGTTTGGATTTATAGAAAGGGTAGTACTTTCTTGAACATGGATTTTCTTAGTAAGATAGGAACGAAAGTTTCATTTTTCCTTAAAACGGACCTCATCTAAGAAAGTAAATTATTTTTCATATTTATCTGGAAAATGACCATCGTTTATCTAGATGGTTAAATATTTTTAATTTAGTTAAAAATGTCTATTTCCAAGAAATTATCTTCCTTTCATGCATCGAAACAGAGATGCTGTTGAAGTTCCTATATAACCTATCTGGAAAACAACAGAGCATAGTTAGCAATTCTCCATTTAATACTTGTATTATACTCATAATGGACGTAATTTTTGAAAGAAATTGTCCTCACGTACTTTCTAAAGGTACTTCAATTATACACGCATATTTGACATGAACTTTAATACACATATTATACTTGTAACGTATAATTCACGAGCTATTCAACTACCTTAGGGCTTGTATAATCTCTTCATTAGGTTCTTTAAAGTTAGTTTTCTTTTAAAAAATTTGGTAACAACAATATTAAATTGAAAACATAATTTTAAGTCTTTCTTAAAAAACATGGTGTAAGATCCATGTGGTGTGCATTGAAGGAGTGAGCCTAGTTACAAAAGCTTATCAAAAATAGAAAACCAAATAGCAGAATTGGAGAACAAATTAAGAAAGGATTTTTGGTGGCTATCTGTATGACAAGATTTTGAGAAGATGTTGGTTGAGAGCAAGAGAGAGAGAGAGTTTAAGAAACTTTGTGGACCATCAGATTTCCATTTTGTTGTTTCACTTGAAAGAAAATAATAGTGTGGCAAGAAGAATCTAGTGGTACATTTTTTATCAAATCTGTCTTATTCATGATCTGACCTTCTAAGTATTTCCTCATTGATCAAACCAAAGTTCCCTAATAATAATTTGGAATTCCTTAGTCTCTAGTGTCAATGCGCTTTGTTGGACTTCTGTGTCCATTAGGTCTTAACCCTGGTGCACCTTAATTCCCTAATCCCTCTCTCCTAAACATCATGCATACGAAATCGCTGGACCACCTCTTTTGTCATTCTCTCTGTTTGGAACTGGGCATATAAAGCTCTTTTTTAAGAGTGAATCCTTCTTCTTTTTTGAAGTTTGATATTTCAAAGCAGTTTGGAATGACTTGCCTTGTTCAAGCCTCTTGCAGAGTCCGTGAGTGCTTGGCTGCATCATTTCGATGATTCAGACTTCCACTTTGTGGCATATCATTTTGGATTGATATGGAAAGACTTAATCTAGGTTTTCTGTATAATATCCCTGCAGTTTCTCAGATTGTTTGAACATGTAAAATCTGAAGTCATTATATGGCTTTATTTCTGAAGATCTTAGGGATATCTCCAAACTCCAAAGCCAACCTAGGTAGATTTTGGTCTCTCTGCTGATCTAAGCTTGAATAGGTAGCTCAGTTGGCTTGAACTTCTAAGAATTTACTTGAGGTCTTGTCTTGGGTTCGACTCCTCCTGAAGTAACCTGATACACGAGGCTTACAAGCCGCTTCGTGTACCTATGGTATTAGTCTCACCTCCACATGGGGTGGGGATACACATGTTTTTCCAAAAACAAAAAGGCAGGAAAACATAAAGCTGCTGTGGCCCCTTCAAATCTGCTACCTGGTGGGAGTCTGAAGCTAAACCTCAATGTAGCACTGGTGGAGCTATCTGGCATCATGCCAGCAATGTCGTCTTGTCATTCTCTGTGCATGCAGAAGATGATTGAGCACATCAAGTGCAGTACTTAAACCATGTTGACTAGTTTCCATGAGTGGCTTAAATTAGTTCAATCTAGATGTTGAGGGAGACTTTCAGTTATTTTGGAGATTTACACCATATTGAGGGTCAAGAAGTTCAGTTTATGGTAGGTTCTTCATGCATCTAATGAGCTTGCCAACAATCTCTCTAGCAGGATTCTCCTCTTATTGAAATAACTTTATATTCTTCTGTTCTCTTCAGGGGTTGGTCTTCCTATCTGTTGTGCTTCATTAGCTTCCTGCTCATTTTGTTTCTTTCTTGTCATGCAGTTTTGGGTTGTTCCTTCGCCAGCCACTCAGTTCTCTTTTTTGCTTTTCCAATTAACTTTCCTCTCTCAACCCAAGAAGGAGAAATTATATTTGATTTTATTATGTTATCAGCATCAGCTATTTTCACAACTATTTGGGTTTTGGCTTTTTCTGAGTTCTATGTTTGCATTTTACCTATCAAAGACCAAATTCTCCATCTGTCTACATTCCATCATCTCTTCCACACCATATATCCAAGTCATTACAAGTCTCCCCCTCTTACTCCTTGACATTTATAGCCTTTTACTTATTTGTATTTGGGCTATTTTTGGTTGTCTAATTTGTATCAAGTACATCATCATCATCATCATCACCATCATCACCATCATCATAAGCCAGAATCCCATCGATCTGGGGTTGGCTTTGCGAGTTCTACTTCTCCATTTAGCTCTATCATAAACCATATCAGTAGTCACCTCACAATCTAGTATGTCTTTTTTTATCCCTTTCCTCCATGTTCTTAGTGGTTGACCTCTCGTCCTTGTGCCTTTGAATAATTTGGAACAAGTACATACAAAGAAATTTATGATTGGATCCAATAGTAGAGAAAATCAGGAATATCACTTGAGTCAGTTTAAGCCTGCATGATGCAACAATGGATTTAAGAAAGTTAAAAGCATGTTCAAGGATGTGACATCACGATGGGAAGAAGCTTCCATTTGAAGGTTATAGAAGTGGCACTTGATTGACATTGAAATGTAATGTAGCGGAAGCGGGTAAGAAAACAAATAACTTATGAACAGTAAAACTGTTCACTCGTGTAAAAGTAGGGAGGACTGAATGGTATTACTTGGGTAAGTTATACACATGTGAGAGGCTAAGAGGGTTACTGTATAAGGTCAGAAACGAATGGGTTTATTGGGAGTTTAGAAAGCCAACGAAAAGGGGCTGCGGAAAAGCACGACAGGTGGTGGCGGAAACAGAGGAGGAAAGGAGGAAGAAGAGAGTTTGGGATTTGCAGCAAGGAAGGAGGAGGAAACTTGCAGTACCTGGCTTAGGGGAAGGTGAAGCTGAAAAGAGGAGATAGACGATGCAGGAGCAGTGGCAGAACTGCTGTATGGAGGAGATGGTTCAGCGAGCAGAGGTGAAGAACCTGCAACTGGAACAGATTTGGGATAAAACCCAAATAACAGCTGCTTCACGTCTGGGATTAAGCCCAGATCTGTAGGTGAATATCGCTGGAATTCAACCAGCCAAAGACAACCTGCAACACGGCAGACAAGCAACAAAAACAGAGAAACACTCTTCGATCAACTCAATATTTTCGAATAATAATAGGTGTCTGTTCTCACACCTCTTGTATCTTATTTATAGGCAATGGAAAATAAAAGGAAACTGCTATTACAAGACTCTTGTAGCCGAATCTTATTTCTATTCTCTCATACGACTCTTTAACTTTGGAAGTTTCCAAATAACATACAACTTCTAACTTCTATTCTAAAACACACGGTGACCCAGCAGGACTGGGTTTACAAGACCGACACACAATAAGGATCCCAAACTTAGGATCGAACAATAAAAGAAATAAAATAACAACTAAATAAAAATGAAAATGGGCTCAGCTCGATATTAGGCTTGTGGGCCATGCTTCTTTTCGACCCGTTGCAAATACTTCTTCAAAAATCTATCTGCAATCTGTTCTACATCAAAATGGCAATCCCATGTTGGATGAGCTAGAAATGTCCAATTCACTGAAAGACGAAATATTTTCTTACTGATGAGGAAGGTCCATAGTTCATGAGTAGGACCCACCTAATTCACCCATTATAGAGTAAATTTTTTATAGGGTTTAGAGGAAAACTGGAACTCAGAAGGCACCTCAGATAAGATAATGGCGATGAAGGTGATGGCAACAATGGCAATGCAAGGGGATATGTTGGAGACAGTCCATACCACACCAACCTAATTGGTTCACCTACAATAAAATTTGATTTAAATTTCTATTTATAATTTGTGGTTGTTGGAAGAACTATTTAATTTGTTCATTTATGGTTAAACAGCTGCTTATTGAGTGATTTGCCTATTACAATGGGGTTTTTTGGGAAACTTGTATCCATATTTTGTGTTATTTGGAACAATTTAGTTGTTCCTTTTCTAAAGGGTGGTTCTTAAACATCTGGGTGGAGTTACATTTGACTGCACTGCTAGTGATCAATGATTATTTAATCTGTCATGGAAATTATGAATTAACTTTAAGCTGTTGCAATTCATTCTCCATTTTTTGGCCTTTGACTGGAAAGGAGTGCCACCTATCTTGAACTTGGGTTCTCTTTCTGTGTTCTTTGTGCAAATGATGCAAGGCAATGGTACTCAGGTGATTGTATTAGGGAAATGTAGTGCTTGTGAAGTTGTTATTCTTTAGTTGGGAAACTTTCAATATAATGAAAGTGGACTTGATTTTGGAGATCTCTTTGGACCTAGTTGGTAGCATAGAATTCTTTACCTCCTGTTTGGTAGACTGGAATTTCTAGCTGAAATTGAAAACTCTGTCATGGTTATAATTTATGGGGGTTACAAATTTGGCAACTCAAATCTGGTTTGGTTTGACTGAAACCCGAGATGGTCTCAAATGGCTCAACCCATATAGGCCAACTTGGGTCTGACTTGATTTTTGAAGGGACAAATAAGATATTAAACTCTGAAAGAAAATGGATTTTAACAAATATGAATATTAAAACTCTGTAAGTGTCATGATATCAAGTGTCTCAGTTTAAAAATGGGCTTATGGATGTGTTGAAGCATTCTAGTCAACAAATCTTAATGGTAGGCCACAAATATACATGGCAGTCCACTTATAGCAAGAAATAAGACAAGGGCTGCATTTGGACGAGAAGAAAGTTTTTGTAGGGATTTTTCTATGAAGGAGATTTCTCTGTATAGGAGTTCCTCTTGTTGAAGGATTCTTCTGATCTTATTTAGTAATTATGGAAAAAAAATGAGGAGAAAATAGTATTCTTCATGAAAAAAAAGGCTTTTGTTTGATAAATGTAAATGTGAGAAACTAGATAAATTCCATAAAAAATATTTGAATTTTCAGTCATAATTTTTTTTTTAAATTCATTTAAAAATTTCACAACTTTAACAAATTCTACACCAAGGCAGAACGTTAATGTTTGATTCTCTGGTGTCTAGTGTGTACTGGAGCCTTTCAGTACACTTTAAGATAGTAATGTCGTATCGGCCGATACATATCGGATTTTAAGGGTCGTTATGTATCGGCCGATAAGATACATATCGACCATACAGAAATAATATCGGTTTGAAAGGGGTATTTTTTTAAAAAATGATATGTTAATTTTTTTTAGAATAAAACATAGTTTGCCGATTACTCCATTAATGTCTCTTAGTTACACCATTGATGACCCATTATCTCCAAAAAATCACAGCTAAATATCTCGTAATTAAAGGAATTTGTCTCAAAATTTAAGGTAATACAACAAATCCATTACAGTAACTAAAGATCTTGCAATTAAAGGAATTTCTCCCAAAATTTACGGTAATACAACAAATAATTGTAATAGGGATTGAACATAGGTTTAATTGATTTTTTGTATTATGGAGATATTTTAGGATAATTTTTGTAATTAGAGGAGATTTAAGCTGTGTTCTGAGATAATTGTGTCAACAAAACTTACATAAATCAATTACAACTATCCTAATTCCAATTACGGTTATTCCTATTCCAAGTATTATGGATTAATTTGGATTGTGACAGGGCCTGAAATGGAAGGTTATCAGCAGATTAATCCCATGTATATAGCAATTAATTGAATAATGAATGTATTATAGTGAGGACAAAAACGTGTAAGTCAAGATCAAATCTGGGTTGGAAAAAATGCAAGTAAGGTATTTAATTTAATGACTACAATTAGAGCTGATTTAGGACGAGATTGATGCAATTAGAGATGATTCTTTTGCGGATAAGCCTTGATTGTGACTAAAATTAGAGATGATTATTTAATGTGCAGATAATTTTTTCTAATGGTGCATATTTTATCTTATTGTTGTACATGTTTGTACTGGTGCATCTGCATCATCTTTAACTATTCGAAATTTCAAAAAAAAAAAAAATCACATATTTTTTTTAAACACACAAAAAAAATTGAAATTATCCTTCTCATTTAAAATTATCTATCCATTAAAATTTATTGCAAATTTTCACCATTTTTTTAAAATATTAGACATTTTCGAGTTCGCAACTTAAAATTAATATTTGAACATGTAAATGACCGATATTTAATAAAAAAATTGCATATCCATGATCTCCATAATTTTCTTTATTTTCTATAATTTTTTGACAAAAATAAAAAAAACAGTAGGAGAGAGAAAAATGTAGCCCAAATATCGTCCAATTACTCCAATATATCAGTATCGCCGATATTTACATATCGGCCTATATATCACCAACCACTTGATACCACCAATTTATTAGTCTATTAAAATAGTTAAGAGTGTGAGATTTAATGTCTCATATGATAAAGACCAAACAAAATGCCACTATGAAATGGCTAGCTTCTCACCTGACATTCAAATAAAAAATTATATTATCCGCCGATACGTTGCGATGTATCGGCTGAAAGTGTATCGCCTGGGATGGTACCGGTTGAACTTAAGTAACTCAATTGGTGATATAGCCCACTCACTTACAGCCACAGGAAGACATTTCTTCATAATATAAGGTCTAATCAACCTCACTATTTATCTATATTTTAACATACATGTATCACATAAAAAATTTATTTATATATAATATGAAATATAAGTGGACTTAGTTTAAAAATGGTGATGCTGTATAGAATTTTGCACAACAACAATTCCACTAAGAAATAATGTGTGATTTGTATAACAAGAGAAATATAATTTTATAATATTCCAGCAATAGAAAATTTATGATAAATTTTATATAATTAATATTTTCGGGAAAAAAAAATTCAAACTATCAGACAGCTTATATGGTGAGTCTTGCCACGTGCCTTTGAATTGAATCTAGCGCCTGCGATTCAAGAAAAGAACCCGTATTCTGCTTCTGTTCTTTGGGTTTTTAAATGCAAAATAGTTGTGCTTATTGCTTGCTTATGGCTAAATATTTATACACAGGAAATGGGCTCTTCCAGAAAACTCCAATATTTCTATTAAAGGATGAATAAGTGGATTAGCAATAAAAAAAAAAACACTTGTAATAATTATTCATGAATTATTTTAATACTTTTTAACATTATTTTTTAAGATGATTAAAATGTTATTACACTTTTTTCTCATTGAATATTTTCAGCGGGCAAATTGCAGAGTGCCTTTGAAAAAAAAAAAAAAAACACTATTGGCCCTGAATGAATGCTCAAATCTCTGCACTACCAAAGTCCAACCCAAGAGATTTTTTTTTTATTTTTTTAACATTAGGCAATACATTTTATTGAGAAGATGCTACAAGATCTGTAGGTTTGGTTGACTATGCCAACATCTTTACATGCCAAATTCCTACTATGAATTTGGTAGGATGAAAGCTGCCACACAGAATACAAAAAGGGAGATCACAGAAGAAAGAGGGAAAAAAAGACAGTAATTCATGGTATGGAGTGTTTCAAACACCAAGATCTCACATTATGAATTAGGTTATAGAAGCATCACTAGACCTTGTGATGTTTCATAGATAAATGAGCAGTCTAAGCATGTTGTGTTTGCAATTGCTGCTGTTGCTGTTGCTGATCACTTCCCTGCCAAGTCCATATAATGTCCTTGAGAGAAGGCTTCAGATCCTGGTTACAGAAATTCTGGTATTCAAGTGTATCACCTGCCGACTTCTTCACCTCAACAACATGGAATGAAGGAGTGACCTCGAAAATCTCGGCGTCTATGGCCAATTGCCCCTTCCTCCCTTCCTTACATCCCTGCAACTTCACCAAACCATCTTTCTTCTTCACTTTAAAGCTCTCATGCACTGCAAGCTCCTCCAGCTTCGACACAATGTCTGAAGCCGATTTCTGAGTTGTGAACCGAGCTTCGGGTCTGTGACTGTTGTCCTTCTCAAATAGACCTGAAAGATTGAATCCTGCAGATAAAGAGATTATATCAAATGCGTTCATGCAATTGGGTTTCATTGGGTGTGCGGCCTCTGCCTTATCAGCCTGATCGGTGTCGTCAAATGTGAGGGCTGCATTGACATCCCCCAGGATAGTCACATGCTCTGCTTTTTGTGACCGAGTCTCGATGGGCTTGAATCCCTTTTTAAACCATGGATTTTCCATGATCTTGGAGATGGAAATTCGTGTGCTGGGATTCGGATCGAGAACCCTTATGAGAAGCTTGCGGACCTCAGGAGCGAACCACTGAGGGCACTTGAATTCTCCTCTGCTTATCTTCTTATACATTTCCATGAGATTTGGGTCCTGAAAGGGAAGATAGCCAGCAAGCAGAACAAAGAGAATTACCCCACATGACCAAATGTCTGCCTTGGCTCCATCGTATCCCTTCTTGTTAATGACTTCTGGTGCGACGTAAGCCGGCGTCCCGCAGGTGGTGTGAAGGAGGCCATCTTGCCTTCTTGACACTCCTAGGGCGCTCAGGCCAAAGTCGGATACCTTGAGATTGCCATTCTCATCGAGGAGGAGGTTCTCCGGTTTCAGATCACGGTGGTAGACACCTCTGCTGTGGCAGAAATCAACAGCTCCAATCAATTGCTGAAAGTATTTCCGAGCAACATCTTCCTTGAGCTTTCCTTTGGCGACCTTGTTGAATAACTCTCCGCCTTTTACATACTCCATTACAAAATATATCTTTGCTTTGCTGGCCATGACCTCGTAGAGCTGGACCACGTTCGGGTGGCGAACAAGCCGCATGACAGAGATCTCCCGCTTGATCTGGTCAATCATCCCCACCTTGAGGATTTTCTCCTTGTCGATGATTTTAATGGCGACGCTCTGCTCGGTCACCATGTTCTTCCCATGGTAGACCTTTGCAAACGTTCCTTGCCCCAGCATGCGGCCAAGCTCGTATCGATTCATCAACACATTCCCTTTCTTCTCCATTTCTCCTCCCCTTAAACAGAGACCCAGATGAGGAAAGATTGAACTCAGCAAAGCGGACCTTCATGGGTCTGCTGCATCCTCTTCTCGTCGTTATCTGAAATTCGAACTAGAAGCATGATGATTTTTGGAAGAAAAAGGGAGGTTAATGGGTGCCCCCCAGAGAAGAAAGGATGTGATTTTGAAGCAGTTTTTTTTTATTATCAATGCAACAGAATCAAGCAATCCATAAACAAAGCCTTTTGGCAAAAAGATGAATTAGAAAGTTTAAAAATAGCAAAAATTGGGTGACATGGGTTGTGCCCTACGTATGGTGTAAATTGATGGTAGTTATTTATGCTGGCTATTTATAGTGAAGAGAGAGTGAGAGAGAGAGAGAGAGGGAAAGATGAGAATAGACGTCCGTCGATGCTTGTTGATTTGATTTCCTCTTTTAATTTTCATGAAAGAAATATGAAAGTGGAGAAGATGGTACTTCTCTTAGAGCTGAAGCCTGATGAAGTGATACAGAAAGAAAGATAGAGCTTTACCCATTTTGTAGATAGTCATAGAGAAGAGATCATCTATTGTTTGCATTAATTAATATTTAAGTCTCTTTTACCTATTTTTCTTTAAAAGAAAATTAATGATATCCCATTCAGATTATGAAAAGATAATACATCCAAAATTCTAACATGTAATTGAACATTCTATTTTTTTTTATATGAGCATTATGCACATTATAGATGAGACTAATTACACAAGTATATGTAAATTTCTCAATTCACATACTAATTTAATTGTCGGAGAGTAACTCTACAGCCAGTGGTTCAGAGAAATTGAATATGAATCAAATTCAAAACTTTATTTAATAAGACTAGAGTCCTTACAGTGAAGTCAACCTATTATTTATACACTTGCTTAAAAGATATATCTAGTTATGCGATTACAATCATATCATTCACTTAAAACGTGGTATAATTGAGTTATAACAATATCACAGATGATACTGCAGTGGGGTCGAATGACCTTGTGAAATTAAAGAACGATCAATGATGTGTGGATTTTAAAATAAAGTCTGTTTATTTAATATGAATAGTCAGTTGATCTAAATTAAATAAAATAGACAATTAAAAAATTGAAATTATCAGTTAATTCTATAAATAGCACATATAACTACAACCTTCAGGGCCTGTCTTATCCTCGTTCTCGAACCTACATTTTGTACATTTGTGGACCACCAAATGGTGATAAGAAAGAATTTCGGGTATCAAATGTGCGAGTGGCAATTGGATGATACGTTGGATTTTGCCAATAATTGGACCCAAAACACTTCATTTTGAGAATTTGATTTGTTTATTGAATTATTTAAAATTTTAAATCCATATCACCTGATATCCAACTCGTATTCTTGTATTTCATGTTGTATTTGCCTTATTTTGGATCTCATTTTAGTCTCTCTATGTGAGAACGAATCAGTCCTTTCTTTTTTTTTAATTTATACATGGGAAATCCAATGTAAAACTCTCACGGTCGATACCTACTATCTTAAGGGCACACCAGATGTGATTATGGGAGCACTTTTAATTTTCATAGAAAAAATATGGAAGTGGAGAAGATGGTACCTCTTTGAGCTGAAGCCTGATGAAGAAGTGATGCAGAAGAAAGAAGTAGAGCTTTACCCATTTAATAGATAGAGAAGAGATCACCTATTGTTTGCATTGATTAATACTCCTGTCTCATTTAAAATATTTCTATTTTTTAAAGAATTTTTTATATAAGGTTAGTATTTTATTTGATCTCATTCATTTTCAACACACTTTATATTACTCCAATATGAATGAGACAATTATTTTGGGACAATTTCAAAATTCATATAAGACAACTAAATTGAAACTGAGTATTTAAGTTTCTTTTACCTAATTTTCTTTAAAATTAAATTAATGCAGAAAGCACTGCTCCGTATGATATATGAATTTTAAGACCATAATCTTCAAGGTACGAAGGTACAAATTTTCATATATTTTCTTCGTGTATATAGTTGATTTTGATTCTTTGTTAAAATTCTCAAATCTTTAAAATTGTGACATTGACGGAAACTATAGAGATATCACCATGCTAATTAATAAAGTTCACAAGTATCATTAAACTTCAATAAATTTGATAAAACTATCATATTTAAAAAATATAAAATGCTAGAGAATTATAATTATTTTTTAAAAGAAGTATCTTTTTTTTTTTTTATCTCTTTTCACCTCCTCTTACTTCCTTTTTTTCTAATTTAATAATTTCAAATTCACTATTTTATATTTGATAAATATCATTCATTTTGGCCAGCCATATAGACACTCAGATTTCCTGCCTCTACACACCCATTTTCAAATTTTTGAGTGAAGTTACCATTTTACTCCACGTATAAATTCATTCGAACAAACTTTCAGTTCATTCTCAATTCTTTCAAATGAATATACTCATCCGAATGAACACCTTAGTATGAGAATTGACATATATATATATATATATATATATATATATATATATATATATATATATATATATATATATATATATATATATATATATATATATATATATTCATTCGTTCGAATACCAAACTATTTATTCAAACGAATGAATACTTGAACTAAAAATACTGAGGTATTCGTTCGGATACTATATTCATCCGAACGAACTGAGAATGAACTGGTAGTCTGTTTGGATGAGTTAAAACACAAGAGTAGAATGATAATTTCATTCAAACAATCGAAAACAAATGTATGAAGATTAGAAAATTCAGATGTCTGTATGGCCTGCCTGATTTTAGAATAATATACATTCAAAGTAGACATGGCATTTTGTACACAGGTGGCCCACTAATGGCCCACTGTAGTCAGTCCTTGGTGGGTCCCAACTTCAGATAATGAACCATACAAGTCAATAACACATGGTAAGTTAGCATTTGGTATATAATGCTAGAAGAGCCCATCTCCACTTATGTGGAGTACATAAAAGACAAAACCATGTGAAGTGACCGATTGCAATCCGATTGCAACCAGTAATTTGAGACGATGTGGACCGCACGATGCTGATCAACAAGAAGTCCTGTGGCCCACATGTAGATTACCGGACTAATTCAGCAAATGGCATTGTGACAAGTTGGGATTTGGGACCATTGAATAACATGTGATGCAAAAGCCACAGCCACAGAAGAGGTAAGTAGGAAAGTGGGAAGGAAGGAAAACATGTGGGGGAAGCACAAAATAGACCCACCAATGGTTTGGAAATTTGGAATTAGGTATCCGTCTCGTGAAGCAAATAGTGACAGTTGCCTCTAGTCCGGCCCACATCGTGTGGCCCAGTCCAAAATAATTCATCCAAAGTCCAAACAATCAATAGCACCCTTGTCAGTTGTTAGTTACGAAAATGAGATTAGACACCGTTTTCAACCTTTAAATTTCGTGTATACACTGAATGAAAGAGAGCATATTAAGTATATATTTTTTACGGTAAGTAAAATGATTTAAAATTTTGAAAACAAGATTTAAAAAAGAATTTAAATAAAGTGAAATTATAGTGAGTAATAATATATGAGATAACATACTCCATCTTTTTAGTTAGACAGAGTAAATGACATTTTTTATGTAATAAATGTTAGATAGTTTATTATGGTAATAATGTTAGAGTTAATCCCTCGCTATATGCTTGTGATGCTCGTCGAATTTTTTTACTTTCCTGCGTACGTACATATTTATTTAGGACTCATTAAAAATATACGTCCACTTAGTTGCAAATAGAAACTTTAAACTATAATTTATTTGAGATGAATAATTATGATTAATCACTACTTTAATGACAATTTTCCATTTTTTATAATCAACTTCAAATTAAACTACTATTCTCCTTCTATGTCAATTTTGACATCTCACGTAGTTCAATTAGTTGCAGGAGCTCCTATGACCTAACTTTAGTGTACTTTAGGGATAGTGGGTTTACCCATTAGGGATTTTATGTTGGGTATCCCATGATTTACCATACGTAAATTAAAAAAAATTATAATATAACCTACTTGACTAATTTAATAATAATGATATATTATTATTATTACTACTGCTAGTAAATTCAAGAATAACAATGCCGGCAGTAGTAGGGTTTTAAAATGAGAATGTGTTGCACGGACAACGCGGTGTATACTCTTGATTAAAAAAAAACTCAAATTAATGAGTACAAATCCAACTCGACTTGATTAAATTTTAAGTTGAACGAATTAGTAAGCTTTAAGATGTTTTTAACATAAATTTAGGAAAAGCTTAGAGTAACTTTAAATTTGTCAAATCTAAATATTGAACTTTTAAATTGTTCTCTCACTCTCTCTCTCTCTTCCGTGAATAACAAATTGGGCCTAGAAGAAATCAAATTTTCAGTGTACAGGCCAACCTGGATTGAGACCAATTCTTACTTGGGCTGTCGGGAGTTGCGCCAGATGGTAGAACACCTGAGCCCTGATTTGAATCAATCCAAGTTTAAAAGGCCTAAGTTCAATCTAGAGAGCCTACAACATGCAGGAATTCAAGTCAGTCACTCAGTCTATTGTCTATTTATCTTGTCTAATGATAGAAGACATAAGGGAAACTACAAAAGAACTTCCTGGTGGGCTTCCAGGTTCTAATCCAGCCCAACCTGGCTTTCCATGTGCTAGAATTTGGCAGTGATGTAAGGGCTCATAGACTGGCCAGGACCCATTAGACGGCTGGACCTAGTTCTTTGTTTGATGAAAGGCCTAAGTATGGGCCTTACTCAAATTGATCCATGTAATAGACAAACCCAGTCTTTCGTAGACCAAAACCATGGCCCTGGGATGTTAGGCTCTCTGATACATTGGGCCTGATTCAGACAAGTATTACTTATATTGAGCTAAATTGTCTAAAGCCAACACAGGCATATTTTACATTTGTTCATATCACTGGGCTGTGGACGATTTTAATATACAGAAATAAACGTAGGCTTGGTAATGTACAAAGGTTTGTCGTTCCATAAGGGAACAATGTAAACACGTGTTGTAAAAGTGATGAGGCCATGGCCTTGAGGGGGACAATGTAAACATGTCTTTCTAAAGGTGGTCAAGCCATGGCTATTGTATGTCCCTTGGCTACAGCCTCCGTGGACCCGATTGGACCATTCTATCTGCTTATCTACACCAGATTTTCGTAGCACTTAGTTGAATATAAGAAAGTCATAAATTCATAATTTTAAACAAAATTATATAGCGTAATTGACAATTGATTCATATGAGCATTCGAGAATCATTTCACTCGTGAAAAAAAGGATTAGTCGTGGGGCTAAAACTAAAACTTAGAACGAGTGAAGTTTCAATAAACTTAATTTATGTTAAAAATTATTGAATCCAATCTAATTCGAGTTACTCAATCTGACTCAATCTAACTTGAATATCTGACTTCCGAGTTACTCATCCTGATCCAACCCAACCCAATCCAATTCATTATATAAATTAGAGAATTCATGAATATGTAAGTGATGGGACTATGGGAGGTGGTGTCATGAAAAAAACCTACAATCTTGCCTTGCAAATACCGAAATGAATGACAAATATTCCATAGAACATTTAAAAATATAACAAAAATCAATTTGGTATTTTTTTTTTTTAAATGATTGGTAAGGTATTCAATTAGGTATTTTAAAAATAAATAAACATAATATAACAAAAGATGATCCAACCATTTCTTGATATCATCATTGCGTACTATATAATTCAAGATATAAAGGTTGGTATATGAATAAATGAAAAATCTAAAGATTCAAAATACTTTACCCAAATTAAGCGAGTTTGGATATGTTTAACTTTTGTTTATTTAATCCAAGTCTAATTCAATATTTTGGATCTATTAACCATATTTGAATCCTGTGCAATGTTAATAAATCTCTATGAAAACAAAACCTGAGCACTTTAAGTTTACTCTTAATTATCCTTATTCTACTATAATTATTTTCTATTTATAAAATTTAGACCATAGTGGACCCACGTGGTTTAACTAGAAATCATTCATTTCATGTATTTGTTACTTATCTATCATGCTTTAACTATAAAGTAGACCTCTCGTGATATCTAACTTTTAGATTCGATCTCGACATTTTATTGAAAAGACGCCTCTTATCATTTCTGATCCACAAAATAGTTATACAGATACTTGGAAAAATTTTTCCTACTCATCCTTTTTCCAAAATTTGATATAAATTACTTTTATACCCTTTTATTTAAAAATGCCGGCATCCTCTGAACGGACGAATTTCTGTAAAGTGGGATTTTCAAACGAAGCCGTTTCTCGACCGATTTCTACAAACAATGTATCAAAATTTATCTACTCTGAATTTTATGAACTCAGTGAATGATTTTAAGTGAAAAGAGTGTAGTTTTGGGTTTCAAAAATCATATCCAAGAATTAAGAGGGAAGTTCCTTAATTCTTTGGGTACGATTTTTTATGTCAAAAACTACACCATTTTCACTTAAAATCAATCATGGAGTTCATAAAATTCAGAGTAGATAAATTTCGATACCTTATTTGTAGAAATCAGTCGAAAAATGATATCATTTTAAAATTTCACCCTATAACCCACTTTCTTCGAACAAAGGAATTCATTCATTTGAATGAAGTGGGAATTCCTTCGAACGAAGGAATTCATTCGTTTGAATGAAGCGGGAATTCCTTCGTTCGAAGGAAGTGGACTGTGTAGTGAAATTTTCAAATGAGCTCATTTCTCGACCGATTTATACAAACAAATTATCAAAATTCATCTACTCTGAATTTTATGAACTCCGTTACTGATTTTAAATGAAAATGGTATAGTTTTGAGCTTAAAAAATCATACATAAAGAATTAAGAGTGAAGTTCCTTAATTCTTTGGATACGATTTTTTAAGCTCAAAATTATACCATTTTCATTTAAAATCAGTCTCGGAATTAATAAAATTTAGAGTAGATGAATTTTGATAGCTTGTTTGTAGAAATTGATTGAGAAACAAACTCGTTTGAAAATCTCATTTCACACTACATTTCATTCGAACGAATTCAAAATTCGTTTGGACGAATGTTTTCATTTGGCTGGATGAGTTGTTTTTAAGTGAAAGGATACAAAAGTAATGTTCATCGACTTTTGGAAAACGAATGTGTAGGAAAAGATTTATCGGGTGTATGTATGACTCTCGTGTATATATATATATATATATATATATATATATATATATATATATATATATATATATATAATTTTCATTATTGATGACTTCATAGAATATAAAGAATTGAAAGCACGTGCCAGAGTGGCCCTTCCTCCTCTGCATCTCCTTTCTATGCACTTGCATGCCACCCCACACGTGTCTATTCCCTTCTCTCACTTACTTATGAACACTCATGGGTGTGGGCCTTACGTTCACTTTCCCTGAACGACATCTTGTATTCTTTTCTTCTTATTTTTTTACTTGAAACGAAGAAATGCTCGAAACTCGATATCCATCGGACCAAAAGACAAAATCCTCTGCCCACCAAAAATCAGTAAAATCCACAATTTGCCCGTCCTAACATCATCCACTACATCCTGGCCGTCCACACCTTTCCTCTAATGCTTATTATTATGGTATGTAGTCCTTCCTACTACCCGTACCTACATATCTACATATAGCAGTAAGGGAAGTTTCTCTACCACCCCACATCCCTCTTTCTTCCCCATCCCATCTCTTTAAGAAAGGGAAAAGAAGACGTAAATAGGAAAAGGAGGAGGAGCTCTTTAAGATCTTACAATGGGTAGCCGAGAGCAGGAGAGATTCAACGAATGCTTCGAGGAGTGGGTCCAAATACAGCGAGATGACCTGCGACATCTCCTCAACGAGGTGAACCGAGACGCTCAAGACGAGCAGAGGCTGAGCAGACTCGTTTCCGAAACCCTGCAGCACTACCAAGACTACTACGAGAAAAGGGCCCTCCTGGCTCGAGAAGACGCCCCTTCTTTCTTCTCCCCAAGATGGTGCACCTCGCTCGAGACCTCGTTCCTTTGGATTGCCGGGTGCAGGCCATCGATGGCGATCCGACTCGTCTACTCCCTGTGCGGCTCAGAACTCGAGGCCCAGCTCACTCAGTTCCTGCAGGGAGTGAGAAGGGGGAACTTGGGCGAGCTCTCCGCCCAACAGCTCGCCCTCATCAACGACCTCCACTGCAAGACGATGAGGGAGGAGGACAAGATGTCCAGCCGGATGGCCAGCCTCCAAGAAGACGTGGCGGACCATCCTCTGGTCAAGATGGCCAGCAACAACCAAACCGGGTCGGACGAGGACGTGGACCATGCCATCGAGGCACATGCAGCGGCCCTCGCAACCATTTTATCCGACGCCGATAAGCTGAGAGTGAGCACTCTCAGAGAAGTAGTGGACATTCTCACACCTCTGCAAGCACTGGATCTTCTCATTGCAGCCAAGCAGCTTCATCTCAGCATTCACGAATGGGGCAAGAGGAGGGATCGCCAGCATGGAAGAGCCTAAAAATATTACTCTACTGGGAAGGAGTAGTGGCGCGGTATTTGCAGTTTCCATATATATGTTAGAATGGACGCTGCGTGTGTTTTGCAACTGAGTACGTGTTTTCCCTATTCCTTCCCTTCTAAATATGGCGACTCAGACCTAATATCTCCTTTCTTTCTTATATCTCAATCTCTCTACTCTTTTACTGTTCCTATTTTACTGTTTATCTTTTTCATATGTTATATAGGCTTCTATCGTCTTCTTCATTTCTGCCGCTTTGCTTCACTGCAAGTGTTGTGAGAGATGATTGTTGTCAGGTGGCTTCGCACGCTTGTAAGTACTGGAACCTGCATGCAAGGCACGTGCTCCGTGTATGAACCTATGGCTAACATCTGTAAATCAAGGCAATCTGCATCGTCTACTGACTGCCCCATTTTCAAATTATCACTACCGTTAATACTTTGTGCTCTGAGCGCATGAGGATAAATGATCCATCGATAAACTACTTTTCCTACTATTTGTTTGATAGAAAATCTTATGTTTGATACTTTTGTAAAATTAGACGATAATGTTGTAAATTTTGAGTTACTTATTTCATAAGATTAAACCAACTATAATTTTGATTAAATTAAGATGGCAGTAGTAAATAAGAGGATTACTAATATGGATCGCATGAGAACATTCGACCATTAAAATGTTCTTGTTTTAAACTTCTTAACCTTTCACCGGAGAATAAGGCGATTAATACTCTTAGCCGGCATGGATAAGGCATTTGGACACTTGGCAGAAGAGGAGAAATTTCATGATTTGACTTTGACTTCTTCGGTTTAAATGTCAGTAGAAAAAAAAATTGATAGACCAAGGTCAGCTTGAAGAGTGAAATATGATTTCTCTATATATTTTGGGTTGATCTCTCCTAATTTAAATTCTTTTTGATCTTTTCTCACTCGCATGTTATCTTCAACCTCATTTCAATTTTAAAAAATAAAAATATCGCTAAGAAAGTTTTGATTGACTTAAACGGTAGAGAAAGAGCTATTTGGATATGACCCATTTAATTTAGTCGGAGGCCCACCATGAGATCCACTTGCCTTGTTTTATTAAATTTGAGCCGTAGCTCTTGGTTTGAATGCTCCAAATTTAATTGCACATATAATTACTTTATATACACTCGAATCAGGTCTTAAGATTGTCATAATAAACATGTAATTTGGACATCCTCTAAGAAATACACGGCTCAATCCTTCACTATCATCACCATTGCGAAAAAATGATGATCTTATCTTGTTATTTACAATTTCTATTAAAATAGTGAAAAATATATTAACACTTGTTATTTTGAAAAGTCCATTTTTTAATCATATCATGAAAGGAAATCAATCCCTCTCAGTGTATATCTTCACTTATCTCGTATAGAATACAATAACTTAATTGGTAGATAGCATTAGGAGCTTTATTGAATATTAATTCAGTCACAGACAATAATTGTCCCAAATAAAATAATTAGATTTGTCTTTTGGATTTTAAACAGTTAGCTTGTAAGACATACCACGGTCTTTTTTCTCGTACTATTTTATTTTTGTTTAAAGCTTTTTTTAAAGTAAATGTCTAAAACTGATTCTTCATTATCACTCGAACCTCCATCTGATTATTCTAATCCAAAGTTTTCTTTTAAATTTATATCTAGAAAATTGCGAAACACCCGAAATAAAATCCTACAGATGAGTAAAGTTAAGCTATAGCATGGTGGTCTATAACGTAGTTTTCCTGTATCAGTAAACCACAGAGTTGGCAGGTGGGGACAAATCTTGGAAAAAGTCTAACTACCTTACGTCATCGGGCAGAGCTGGATTTTGACGAATGTCAGGTGACTTGTCAAGGAATATTAATCGAAATGCATAAACAATTAAAAGCTCATGTCAGTGTCTTCAGCACACACTGCATCAAGTAATACGGCATTCATCTTCGCATGGAGGACGAATGTAAGCCCAAACGTAACTGAATTAATAAGAAAGGAAAGAAAAGATGAAGAAAGTAAAGAAGAATCCATCCAATTGTTGTCCTCATGCAAAACGAGGAAGAGAAGGAGAAGAAAAGAAGGAAAAAAATAAAATAGCAACGGGAAAGAAGGCGTTGTAGGGAAAAAAATAGAGAAAAAGCGAGCGAAGAAGAAGAAGTGGAAGGCTAGAACGTCGCTGTCCGAGCAGAGAGTGAAATCAAAAAGCAGGAAACGGAGTAGATCCGACTGAGTCGGACTCGGACTGATGATCAAGTTTGGGATTTTTTTTAATGAGAAAATAAACACTTATAAGTTCAGGTATAGAGCAAGCATTGTAATTGAGTTGAATTAATTTGTAGCTTGAGTTTTGCTTAGAGTCTCCCTTCGGGAGATGAGTTCTAGTTTAGTTCTTAATTTTAATTTCTATTTGTGTTTGATTTGAATTTTATTTAAATGTTGATTTAAATTTGTGGATGATGAATTAATGTTTATGTCTTGCATTCTTCCTCTTGTTTAATTGAATTGTCTTCCGCAACTAAATTAAGTTAAGAAAGTTCAATAAATATCGAATTGAATTAGTGTTAGATTTAAGTTTCATGATTATTTAAATTTCATATAATTGTGGATTTAAATTAATTACAAAAATTGTTGCATTTGAAATAACATTTCATGTTTGTTTTTCTTTAGATTGAACACTTGATTTCTTCAACAAATTTTGACTCGACCAGAATTATTTTGTTGAGAGAATTGAGAATTGAATTTCATAGGATTTTTATCATTAAAATCTTTGATCTAGCATAAAGTCTTAAATCTACAATTTATTCTTGACATAAGAGTTTAAATAGACGTTAAAACTGACTTAATCCGTCATCATATTATCTTTTTGAGAAAACTTATTTTTAACTTTCATATTTTATAATAATAATTTCCAAAATAATATTTGTTAAAAAGTTTGCACAGAAGTAAGGAAAATATATATTTTTTTTTTCATGCACGAGTGGCAGTTGAAACACAATCAAAATCTATTTGGAATTATGGAGTCATTGCATCATGCCACGTGGCAAGTGCAGAGATATTACAGAATGAATGTACACCATATGATACTCGGGATCCCGACTCCTGGTATGGACTGCTGCAGAAGTTGAAGAACTACATGGGCCGGCAGCTTTCAACTGAGTCGAAAGCAGAAAAAATCGGAGTCTAAAAAGTTAAAAACTCAGCTTCCGTCTCGACTCGGAAGGGCTCCCCAGTCTTCGACCCTTGAAACTTACGAGCGGTTGCTGCTCCTGTGTATGCCCCATGCGGCGGCCACGCAGCTCCTCCACGCTTCGTGGCTGTCTCTCTCTCCCACCACCTGTCCATCACTCTTCTAATGACCGACCATTTCCTTAAATAGCCCCACAGTTCCTTCTTCCTTCCACCTACACCAGTACTATCATTCACTTCAGACATAGAAATGGAGAACTTTGGAGAATTCTTCGAGCAGTGGTTGCACCAACACGAAGAAAACCTTCAGAAGCTTCTCTCCGTCCCAAGGGACTCCTCTCGGGAGCCAGAGCATCGAGCTCTGGTCGCTGGGGCCCTCGAACACTATACCCGATACTACATCCGCAAGCGAGAGATGGCTCATGTAAACGTGCTGCCTCTCTTCTCCCCTCCTTGGTTGACTTCTTTGGAGAATGCCTTCCTCTGGATGACGGGATGGAAGCCGTCACTGGCTTTCCGGCTGGTCGACACTCTCACACGGGTGGTCGTTCCTGGAATGGGCCTTGCGGGGTTGTCAGAGGAGCAGCTGAGGAGGATAGAGGAGATGCGGGTGGTGACGAGTGCTGAGGAAGAGAAGTTGGAGATGGAGATGGAGAGGCAGCAGATGGGGTTAGCCAGTCAGAGGATGGTGCAGCTAGCCCGCCTTTCTGGGCGGGTGAGAGATGGTGAGGCAGTCGACGGGATGGTGGAAATGGCTGTTGACGCGATGTTGAAAGGATTAGAGAGGGTGGTGGTGGCCGCGGATTGTATAAGGTTGAAGGCTTTGAAGAGAGTGGTGGAGGCGCTTACTCCCTTGCAGTCCGTCGATTACATGGCTGCTGCTTTGATGCTGCAGACTCAAATTCGAAAGTGGGGGAAAGGAACGATGCTTTGAAAAATAGCTCGTAGAAATATCTTCTCTCTCTCTCTGTCTCTCTCGCTTGCTTTGGATCAGTGTTTTTGTCTTTGACGTTGTTTTCTTGTAGAAACTACAGAGAATAAAGTAAAAATAGCAAAAATTATTAAAATCCCTTGGAACGCCATTTCAAGAACATGTTAGTGAGATCAGACGCGTTGGTGATGGAAAATATCCCGAAAGCCTACGTGCCACATTCATGTTCTGCTAAATGTGATTACACGAACCGAGATGAGTGAACCACATTCACCACTCACCAGTAGCAGAAGAACTCATCGACCGTCAGCAGTCGACGTAATTGCCTGGCTTTTGGCCGTAGTTATAACCACGACTATCTCTGCATGGATTGAATGTAGCACAAGAGAAGACGAAACTAAAACAGTTACATGCAAGATTGCAAACATCATTCAGTAATCATGTTAACTAAAATTTAACTTTTGAACATTGTTTGAATGATTATCTGTACACAGGTGTATAGTATTATCTTCACACTTATGTATGAGAAATCAAATAAAACAGTGACAAATCTGTTTAAAGTAATTATTTTCAAATATATGGTCTATTAAATGTTTTAGTTCTTCAAAATTTAATCAATTTAAATTATTTTATAAATGTTTTATTTTCTAAAAAATAACTTCATTAATTTGATTAAAATGAATTTTCATGGAAAATTTTTCCTCCCTTTATCTTTCTTCTTTACACCAATAATATATTGTTCATTTCATTTATTTTATATTCAGTATTACCTTTAAATTGTATCTACGATGCACATGTAAATTAAAACCAACCATTATTCATTCATGAAGTAACGAGATTTTTTAACTTTTAGTAAGATATATTTTTCACATTACAGTCAAATAAATTAAAAAAATAGATATTTAAAAAACAATTTATTTTATAATTCAAAATGGATTAATAATATGTAAATTGTTCAAAAAGTGTTAGAAAATATGAAAAATCAACTATAACGTAAAACCATTCTAAAAGTTTAAAGTTTAAGGATCCACTAAACATATAAAGTTTTCTTGTCAACACTTTATAATAGGAAAGTTTTGCGTAAAAATAATTAAAATAGAAAAATAAGTCCGAAAATAGAATTCATGAGTTATATTGATTCGTAATATAACAATGTTATCATGTCTATTTTTCTGAAATAAAGGAAGTTTATGCAAAAATATTTCAATTTAATGATAAAAGAATTTAACTGTAATCATACAAAATATTAGGATGATTCTAGGCAGTATAAGTTATAAGACATTTAAATACATGAAAAAGCCTTATATAACTTTAACTTTAAGATTAGAAGAGTAATGATATGTGCACCATAAGTTTTCACATGATATGCCACTTTTAAAAGGAATAGACTCAAGAAAATAGTAACTTGAGAGTAGGATTATAGTTTATAATATAAAGCCGATAGATATAATAATAATAATAAGACAATACAACGCAACAGGCCCACATAACGTTTCATTAGATTATGAAGCTCGAAGTCTGAGTCATGTGGGCCAGTTATACGGCCCACAACCTTACCCCAGCGGATCTTACCTTGGATTCAGCGGTTGGTTTGGCAGGCCCAGAAGCCCATGATCTAATGTGATCTTTGTAGATTTTCTGGTCCCTCCTGCACTCTTCTTTCTAGCCACTGCAGATTTCCCTCTCACCTAAATGCATATAATTTATTTATGGCCATATATAGATGGGTTCCACTTAGATCTTCATTATACGACTCTCTCCCCTTACATCTCTACCTAATAGGAAGGTTTATCTGTTTTTTTTTTTAATCTCTTGCTAACTTTTAAATCTTTGTGACCTCCAAACTCATATCTCAATAATTCAATCAAACTGATTTTTGATAAGTTTCTTGCTCATGTACAAAAATGTTAGAATAGATTTGTCCTCATATGATAGAGTTTAGATTTAATTTAGATTAGATTGGATTTAGATTAGATTTATCTCGTTATGATGTCATTTGATTTTACCTTATCATAGATTTAGATGATTTTATCCTTATCTTTATGTATTTCAAGTTTATTATAAATAAAATGGATCTCCTCTCCTTCGCGAGAAAGACCAAGTATTATTAGAATTTCACAAGCCCAACATGTAAGTGTGCACAAGAGTATGGTTTACAATTGCGAACAGATAGAATTGAAATAGGTTTAGTTATTAGGCACTTGTATTTAATTCAATTTGTTTTTTTAAATGTCTCATAAAGTTCATATAAATAGATTCTAGTAACGAGTGGTGTGGACCAGGGCCCGCCCTGGGCATAGGTGGCGTAGGTCGCCGCGTAGGGCCCCCATACGCTTAAACTCCTTAATATACCAGTAACAAAAGGCTCCTGAGATTTTAGGGGATCTTAGTGCCGGCCCTGATCTGGACTTTGGCGATGTGGCTTAGAAGAGGATTGAAAGATGGGAATGGTGGGCTTCAAATTAATGCCATCTATTGAAGATCTGGGCTCTTTGGTTGGGCTGCAGGAGACAAAATCTAGCACAGAGCTAGATTGAAAACGTGCCAGATAGAAATTGACTGGTCTTAAATCTTACAAGCCCTTACAGAACCAACAGGCCCAGTGAAACTGAAAACTGGGTTTTGAGGGGAAGAAGGATTATTTTGGTTTAATTAAATTAGAGTTAATGCAACAAACATTCAATCTGTTCTCTTTTCAAGAAATTAAACTAGAGTTAATGGACTTGTATCTAATTGATCTTCACAATTAATTTAAATTTAAAATTAAATCAAGATCCCACGTTTAAACTGACTGCCACTGCTCACCATTTTATGTCCATCCAGTCTATTCACACCTGTTTAAAAATAAAAAGAAAAAAGAAAAACGCAAAAAAAAAAGACCTCGTCTTCCTTTTAAAGACTTGGGATGGTGAGTCGGGCAGTGGTAGGTAGCAGGGCTAAATTCCTTTGGAATTAAGCAAAACAAAGAAAACACCGGTTCCGAGCATTCAACATTTCAACGCGTCAGTCAAAGCTGGCGCTCTTTACGCGTTACCATCTGCCACTCACTACTATTATAATAACAAAATAATAATTACAGTCATTGACATTTCAATATTGAGAAAAATGGATCCTTCTCAAGTGATAAGTTAGAAGTTAGAAACAAGTCCATTTTAGTTAAGTTAATGAGATACGATTAATTTTAGGTCTATGGAATATATAAAGTCTTACTACCAATTGATGATTTAAGTCATGTAATCTCAACCCTTAAATTTTGATGAGTATAATCATTGATTCAAAAAATTAAATCAAAATGACAGAATTATCAGATATAGCTGAAATTTCGTTTACAAGAACTATACGTATGGTCCTCTTATATAGACCCAACAAAGTAAACCCTAAAAATCTATTTTTACTGGATGGCTCGACGACCAAAACGAGTTTTTCAACCTTTATACAGCTGATGAAGTCGATTGACATAATTGGCCTTTATATGATATCCAAGTCCCATAAGTATTGATACCAATTTAATGTGTTTCTATTTGTGATTTACACTTAGGGACCATGTCTTTAAAATCTGGTGTATGCACCTCGGCTGCTATTCACGACGATCATAATCTAGTCTGCCTTTAGAAATCCTGTCACACATAAGAGAATGTGTTTGTTCACTCATAGTCAGTCTTATTATGACAAATTCAATTTGATTATATGATTAATTGGATAATCACTATATGAGATATGTTTCATAGATAGTAGTATTTCATGCATTTAAAATTTTAGCTGATGCCCACATACTCCTTTGTCGAGTCACATCAATTTATTGAGTATGATTATAGAGGCCCATATGAATAATTCAAGGTAGCAATCTTTAAAGTTATTTATTTCAAGATAGGGTAGAATCAGGTAGTTGTCAACTCGTAAACATCAGTTTTGAGACGATATCTAGACTGATATTCATCCGATATAAGTAAATATCGACCTTGTGCTCACAATCAATATTCATTTTTTTTCATCCGATTTTTTTTTCTTTGACCGATACTTATCGTATTGGCCAAGATTTATACCATGACTATACTATATCAAGTTATCAACCATCTCTATAATATACATAAGTTGATATTAGATTATCTAAAAGTCACACATTTATTTAGCAAATAAACCAATCTACATACATGCATTGAAATATGCATATTGTTTTTATTTTCAAAAGCCAACATTGGTATGTTATTTTAAGCATATCTAAGCAGCTATAGAGTAAGGAATTTAATAAGCTTGAGCCCATTTTTACACGCATCTGCATACCTTCCATGAAAAGATGGGAAAACATGATTTGATATTGCATCCTGACCGTTTGATTTTGAGATCTCAGGGCCCACTAAATGATGGTCCTCAGCTTCACAAAATACAATAGATCGTCAAAATAGGAAAAATCCAAAATTACAAATGGCTTTCCAAATATTACTGCTGCCATCTATCTCTCATTATTCATTGGTTAATAATTAAATACATTTTTTTTGTTCTAATTTGGAAATTGCAGCTCACTAAGAATAGCAGGAGCATCTCCAATTTTGAGATGGCAAGACCGAGTCAAAGGGCAAAGAAGTTAATAAAATTACATTAAAGGTCATTTGAAAAATTGATTAATAAAAAGGAGAAAAAGGAGGACGACGAAGATCATGACGCTGTCTTGTCGCGTCTTCATCTTCTTCTTGGATCGAAGGTAAGAAAAATCCTTTCTTTCTCCTCCTCTTTCTCTCTCTTCTCACCACCTGTTTGAGAGAATGTCTCTGAGAAGGGCATTTCTCTCCAGCAAGGGAACTAGGAGCAGGAAAATCACATCGTCGCCGGATCGCTTCCATGAATCGAAGGTGCTTCCGCGAGAGGAAGAAGAGAAAAGAAGGGTAAGAGGAGGAGGAGGAGGAGGAGAAGAAGAAGATGGAGACAATTGCTGGTCGAAAATGTTGCCAGAGATTATGGGCGAGATAATCCAACGGGTCGAATCGAGTGAGGACCGGTGGCCGATCCGGAAAAACGTGGTCGCCTGCGCCTGTGTCTGCAAAGGGTGGAGAGAGGTCACTAGAGATATCGTCAAATCGCCCCAACAGTGCGGCAAGATCACTTTCCCTTCTTCCCTCAAACAGGTATTTAATTCCTTCCCCCCTGTCTAATGCATATTTCCTTTTTATGTTTTCAACTTTTTATTCTTTTCTTCTTGATCTAATTATTTGGGCTACATCTGATAGAATTTCATTGAAGTTTGTCCGAATTTTCGTGGACTCGATTGTTAGATGCCTTCAGAATTGTACTTTTTGACATGGGTATTTTAATTGTCGTTTAAGATGCGCTTGTTGTAGCCCTGATTACAACTGGCCTTTTAGGGCGTCTTTGGACGTATTCCAGATCTCGATTGGGAATTTAGAATGCGTTTGGGCGAGACTCAGATCTCGATTAGTGATTTAGGATGCTTTTATCTATCCTAAATCACATTTGGCAATTTCTGATGTATTTGGGTGTTCACCCCTAATCGCAAGGGGATTTTGTATTTTGTCAGAAATACATCCTTTCAATTGCAGCCTTCAAGTTTTGCATGTTCGAGTTACCACTTAGAAAAGGGGCCAGCGAGGGAATCAGAAATTCTTTTCTTGCAAATGACTACTATAGTTGGTGATCGCCGGTTTTGCTGTGAGGCAGGGAAGGTCTCGACAACTGTACACAAACTATTGTGGTTTCCAATTTCTCCATCATTCCAAATGCACACCAGAACGTATGAACTTTGGTTCCATACAAAATTCGAACTAATCACTATCTGGAGTGTATCTAAAAGCATCCATTTTGATTTAGAAAGACTACCGTTGTTGGATCACATAATCTGAAGCCTACAATCTTTAATTTATGTTTGGGAATTCCAAGAACTCGCGTAGACTGTGAAAAACCATTACTCAGCCCACCATTGGAACATCATTTAACTGTTCTTTTTCAGTTTTAATGCAATTGAGATGTTTTACTTTTTCTAGTTCTTTTTATTTTAACAAATGTCTTAACTTGGCAGATGAAATTCTCTTGCTTGATGATTTGTAAGAATTCGGAGCATTTCTGTCTGAGAATTAATTTTGATTTTTTATTTTAATGCAGCCAGGGCCACGGGAGCTTCCAATTCAGTGCTTTATCAGAAGGAACAAGAAGAACTCAACATTTTATTTGTATCTTGGTCTGACCCCTAGTGAGTAGTCTCCAATGGATGAATTTCTTTACTTGCCCTTTGTTATACTAAATCATGTTTCTCTTCATGCACGTTGACTTGTAAATTGGCATGTGTGAAACCAAGATTTAGTAGTTGGAAATATGAGACCAAGATGTGAAAGGACAATTTGACTTTTCTATCTTTGAAATTTGATTTTGTTGTATTGTTGGGGTATTCACCCTTTTTAATTTGATGATTTGGTCAAGGCTTTGAAAAATGATAGTGACCTGTCATATTGGCGATACAGTTGAAGACCCTGTTCATGTCGAATAATCTTTGCTTCCTGGGCAAATATCTCATGTGGCTTTGCTCTTACTCCTGTGATGATCAAATAAGCTTGATTGGATGATTATAGTTATGGAATCTGAGACTCCAAATATGAGTGGTTGATTAGTGTGGAAGAGGAATTCAATAAAGTAGTCAGTTTAGGATCAATGGTAGGATATTATGATCTGAGCCTTCTGGTGGCTGTCTTTGATTTGAGTTTTCAGTTTTTATTTTATTCTTTGTACCTTTCTATCTTTTCTGATGATTGTTGACATAAAAACCAACAAAAAAAAACATTGTTAAGAGGGAACCTTGTCTTTTCATAAAACCATCATGTCTTACTTCCCATGTGTGACATTTAGGCATCCGACAAAATGTTGTAGAAATTTTGAAAATGGGCTTCTAATGCAACTATGAGTTTTTCTTCTTTTTTTTTAACGATCATGCAACCATGAGTTCTATTAAAAGTTTGATGATTAAAAAAAAAAAAAACCACCTAGACATAATGGTCAAAAAGACATCGATAATGAGGAAAATTATCTATTTGATCATTTGTAACACTTGTATAGTCCTTCAATCTAGATGGAATCATGCAACTGATGACTCATGATAGATCTTTATGTGGTTCCCACATATGATTGGCCATTGCTATTCCTCATAGAGTGCAAGCAAATAGTAAAGGTTGTTAATGATCAACAATTGCGGAAAATGAGCCAAAGTACTCTCCAATTTATGCCCAAGGTGTGGGCCCATTCATTGGGGACCATATCTTACACTCATGTTGTGCTGGGTATATATTCTGCATATATTTGGGTTTTTGATAAAATTTTGGTGATTAGAATCCTTAGAAATAATGTTGGTCAATGAAATCCAAAATGAGGAAAATGAAAGTGTTGGCAATATGTGACACCTAAAAAATAGTATAGAGGGGTTTTTGATAAAAATTGTTGATTAGAATCCATAGAAATAAGTTGGTCAATGAATCCAAAATGAGGAAAATGAATTTGGTAATATTTAACACCTAAAAAATAGTCTAGAGGGGTCATCATCTGGGCCCCATTTATGTATTCCAATCCCTCCCAAATCTTCTCTCTTGGAAATGGTTATTACAACTTTTATCATTTTTTGAGTGTAAATGATATGGTCCTAGTGTTTGTAATCTCTACAGCTGGAAATTTGTAATTCTTTTGACCCTAGTGTTTTTTTTTTTGCCCTTCATAAACAGTGAATAGATTTGATCCCCATTCTTTTTTCGTCATGGTTGCTGTCATTAAATTGAGTGCTTTTAACTTTTGCTCATCTGACATGACTTGGCAGCATCACTGGATAAAGGGAAGTTTCTTCTGGCTGCCCGGAGGTTCAGAAATGGTGCTCACACAGAGTATACTATCTCTCTTGATGCTGATGATTTGTCCCAAGGAAGTAATGCATATGTGGGGAAGTTATGGTAAGACAAACAATTTTCTTGATCCTTTTGTGCACGAGTACCATCAGATATTCCCCGTAATAGTTTTTTAATGATCTTTGTTGGAGCTCAATTTTTTTTTTTGACAAATGATTCCCCTTTATGAGGTTGCAAGGAACAGGTTTATGTGCAGTGCTTCATTCTCTCACTATATAGATAACCAATTTTCTAAAAACAATCAAACAGATACTCTCTTCATTTTTGAACCTTCAAAGTCTATAGTGAGGCTCCTTTTTTATGATGCTGTCACCAGCCCTTAGCATGTAGAGAGCAAAATCTTTGAGGACTCAGTGTGTATGCATGGGGCAGTTGTTTTTAGTGGACATGATAGTAGTGGACTTTGGGGACAAGGAATTAGTTTTTCTTCTCTCCTTAAATAATTACAGTAATATAAAAAGTTGAATGATGATAACTGGGAAGGAGGAAAAAGAGTATATCTGTCTTATAAATTTTAATTTTTTCCCTTTCAGTTATTTCCATTATACTCCGAATTTCCAAAGTGAAACCCAGATTGATCAATTATCATGTCAAGCGAATGCCTTTTTTCTAGGAACCATATTTAGATGAAGATTGGCGAGTCTGTTTAGATGGGCTGCCTTGAGTGAGAGGAGTCGAAGTGTCCTGGCCTGTCTGTTTAGATGGGGACTCCTAGTTCCCAAACTTGATTGACCTGCTCTGTTTGCAATTAATTACTTTTAGTATTTCTTAAAGTAATTGTTGGTTTTCAGTTGGGTTAAACTAGTTAAGCATGCATTTTTGTGTGCCAAATGTTTATATTTTGCACTTCCCGAATGGATTTGATTTTGCACTTGAGGATCAGATGTTAAACATTTCCTTTGGCCAACTTGCAGCTCTGATTTCCTGGGAACCAAGTTCACAGTCTATGACAGTCAACCTCCATTCAATGGTGCAAAACCCTCTTACAACCGAATGAGCCGCCGTTTTGGTAGTAAGCAAATCTGCCCCCAAGCTGCAGGGGGTACCTTTGAGATTGGACAGATCACTTACAAATTCAACCTTTTGAAATCTAGAGGGCCAAGAAGAATGCTTTGCTCTCTACAATGCCCTTCGACGACAGAATCTGTCAACGAACCCCAGATAAGTGGTGAGATGGAGAACCATGCACTTCCTTCTAAATGTATGATTCTGAAAAACAAGGCTCCAAGATGGCATGAGCACTTGCAGTGCTGGTGTTTGAATTTTCATGGAAGGGTGACGGTTGCATCAGTCAAGAACTTTCAGCTTGTTGCGACTGTTGATCCCAGCCAACCTGGGGCGAAAGGGGATGAAGAAACGGTGCTGCTCCAATTTGGAAAAGTAGGAGATGACATTTTCACCATGGATTACAGGCAGCCATTGTCGGCCTTCCAGGCATTCGCCGTTTGCCTAACCAGCTTTGGTACAAAAATTGCATGCGAATGACCATCATGTTTTTAGCCATATGCATAATGGTGATGCTTGAGCCTCGGAAGTCTAGATCGTGTTATCTTTCTACACCTGAACAACTTTTGTTTTGTGGGTGGGGCATATTTCTTTCTGTATGCCTTATTGTATCAATATAAAATTATAAAATATGCTTTGCCCTGTGCCAGTCTCCTTTCCAAGAGAAAAAAAAAGGGTCTGGACTATTTTTCATGAATGAACTTGGTTCTATACAAATTCTTACTTACTGTGCTATTGCCTTATAAGTTGTTATCTATTTAAGGCTACAGTAAGTGGAAAATGGAAAAACAGACCGAGTCCAACATATATTGGGCTGTATTTCATTTACAAGCCTTGTGCCCTACCAAATTTAGTCCTCTGCTTCTTTCCTTGCCTGAAACTATGACTTTTTTATTGCAAATGGAACTTGCCTGATTTGGTTAATAACCCATCTTATTTTCAGAATATAGAACCCTCCTTCCTGTCAAGTTTTCGATTTTGTTTCGGAAGTCGTTTTAGTTTGTCTATGAAATGGATGTTTCGGAGTTTTGGTCCGTTCTCACGATTTCAGAAAAGACTGTTTTAACAAATTTAATATTTAAAAAAATTCTATATAAGAATTAAAAACAGAAAAAAATGTAATATTAGGAATTAAAAAGTCATGGAATAAGAAAAATAAACAAAATACAAAATAGTAATTAAAAATAGGAAAAACTAATAAAATAATAGATGATTTATGTTAAAAACTAATAAGTTATTTTACTAAGATGCGCCTATGTCATCTTTTTCCACCAAAATATATTGGAGTACACTAAAATAACTTGAACAAATCGAAATAAAGACTAAAAAATTTCAAAGGTGTTTTGTCTCTTTTTGAGAGAAACGAAATAGACCATTTACTTGCGAGTTATATTCATACTCAATTTCAATCTAATTTTAAATTGATCTCATTATTATTAGATGCCACTATATCGGCACCATTGGGACCAGGAGGGATTATTGTTCATGGCGGCGGCCCTGCTACTCAGAGATATAGAATAAGATTGGCCTTCTATCATTTTTTTAATGACCTCTTAGAATACTTTTTTCTTTTTTATTCAACAGGATCTCTTAGAGCACCTTACTAATTCTTGAAACATATACAAAACCCTTCTTATCCATATACACCAAATAAAATTATGGAGAATGACCCTTTAAACTTTAGAGGAGTGAAAATTGAACTCAAGACCTTCCACTCCAACCATATTGGATTGCTTCTTTGTCATTGTTAAGTCTCATACATACCGACGTCCAATTTTGTCTGATCCATAGACCCCTCCCCAAAATTGACAAATCAAAATAAGCGAAATGCGCATATGTTGTGTTTCTCATGACAGTTATTATTCTGACGAGGATAAGTGAACCTCATGTATTCATTTGATGCTCTAATGTAACTAACAAAAATCGTCCAAAGCACATGATTTTCTTGAAGATCCAAACTTCCATACACTGGTTTTTGAGCCCTCCCAAGTCCCAAGTCCATTAGATGTTTTTGGGCCCAGGCCGAAGCTTTCTGCACCACCCAAGTCAATCATGAGACACGGAGTTCCATTTCTCACCACACATTCGGCACTAAGCTAATAAATTCTGAACTTCCATTACCATTTCTAATTACCATTTCTATACATAATACATTTATTATTATCAGTTAAGAGATTATTTATTTATTTATTTGGGACCATTTTGATCGTTTTTATTTTCATTCTGTTTTGACCGTGGACTATAGATGGATGATACATACATAGATAAATCATCATGGATTTATTCAACCTTATCACAGCTGGTTAAGAGGAAAGTCATTGACAAACTAAAGGAAGAGGAGAGTTATTTTCACACAAAAAAAACACCAAACATACGCAACCATCTAAAAGTCACAACGCTCCCTACAACACAACACAACACAACACAACATTCATATGACAATAGATCTTACACTATTTTTTCCCTCTGAGCTTGGCACCAAGAACCCTCTCCAGTTTGGTTATTATCTGTTGATTTGGAATGGCTTTCCCAGATTCGTACTCTTGGATCACTTGTGGCTTCTCATTGATCAGCTGCAACATACATATAATATTCACACTCATCACTAGTAAATTATCTGAGAATTTAAACGACAGTGGCTCATTCACAAATGAAAAAGAAATAGAAAATACCTGTCCAAGTTGGGCTTGGGTCAGTTTCTTGTCCATGCGTGCTTGCATGATGTTCTTCTTCAGCTCAGTTGGCACTCGTTCATCTAATACAAGACGATGGCTTTCAGCAATACAGAAATTGCACATGACAATCATCAAATGGATACCCCTTTGCATCAACCAAAATTACTCCCAAAACCAATTATCCACTTCACTAACAAGAGATACTTATAAATTTCAACTTGAAGATTTCAAACCTAACTATATAAGCAATGTAACAGTAATTTTCCTTTTTTATGATATGATTAGCCAAGGGGAAAAAACTCTAACCTGACAAGACTTCTAAAATTCACAAACCATTTGTCAAAGGCAAAAATTTAGTAACAAATAACCCCACCAAGAGAAAAATACATGGATTAAAACCCAGTTTTAGAACATCTAAAAGTTCAGAAAGACGTATACAATGAATTACTTTGCTTGGATGCAAAGAGCATTATTAATGGGATAAAGGATGAGGAGAAAGGAAGGAGGGAGGGTGTGAGGGTTTTTTTTATCAATGACAACAAAGATGTTGTTTGGCACTGCCCACAAAGATGTCGTTTGGCACGTATCTCAGCTAACATGAGTAAAACAAACTAAAAAGACTATCAAGACTTCACCTACCGAGAGATGCTATTAAATAGATCTTAGAGCCCACATAGTTAAATGATATGTAAAGAGAACAATATGAATAAATTGGATAGAAAGTTCTATCTCTATCTGATCATCCTATCCCTTGGTTTTAAACTTTCAAAAATCAATGACTTGTACTTCATCAAAAGTAAGAAGGGTAAGATTATATGGCTTGGATTATTAAGTTATAGTGAAACTTGATATATTTCATATCCATATAATCACCTATCAAATGAACTTAATTATGTGAGACCTACCACCATTTAGTGACGTGTCGGTATCGAACCTTGCTTGATGTGTCTCGCTAGCCCTAACTCAATAAACTATGCAAAAGAGAAACAGATATACTACCGAAACAGCACTGGGAAATCAAAGACTCCCTGTAAACTCATCCTCTGAGTTCACATTATGTCTGTAGCTCATTAATTCCCCATCTTGCTGTGGCTTCTTAATCAACAAGCAATTATCCACAGTTCCACACAATAAAAGATACCCTAAAAAAATCCAGGTCCCAATGAGTCAGACAATTATTCATGGCTTTCAATCCATCTTTTTTCCTTTTCTTATCATTTCATTGATACTTGTTGCTCCTAATCTCTGAAACTACTTGCACATGCTCATTGTAAGTTACCTTTTTCTGGTTTCTCATTTTAAGTATTGGTATTAGATATTAAACAATAAATTTTATTCTAAAATCTGCTTTTGTAAATTGGAAATGATTCTCCTACCAAAATTTTATTTTAAATGGCTTGCTGCAGCACAAGCAAGCACTCAAGAATGACTTTCACTTTTCATGCACCCTCAAGAGAGTAAAAGCTGAGGCAGGCATCATTGCTAGACTAGGGGTATAAAATCTGCATTTTCATGTCAATTGATTGTTTATCATGGTTTCTTTTGCACGTTTGAGGGCAAATAAAGCAAATATACACAATTTTTTTGGAACAGATAGAAATATAAGCAATTCATTAGAAACTTAATCAATTCAATGGCAAAAGAATGAGAAGATAAAACAAATAATAAACAACATTCCATGCACAAGAACAAAAATTCGTCTAGTTACTTCCCTGCATGAAAATATTTTACCAAAAAAAAAAAAAAACAATTAAGACAAAATTAGTCTGTTGCAAGCCAATTAAATATGTTTATGATAAGCAATAAGAAGAATTGGAACTTGTTATTTTCAATTTTCCGTTGACGAGAAGCACAAAGATTATAGGAAATTTACAGGAAAGATAGTTTAAATGAAAGAAATACTCACGAGCAAGATTCTCTGTCTCATCATCAAGCTTTCTTGTGTTCAGGGTGGTGCTACTAGAAGCAGCTTTATTCAGACCACCATTAGCTGAAAAATATACACAGAAGGCAGCATTAGCAGGAGTTGAATGTACAAAATGGCAAGTATACCAGCTGATATTCACTGGGCAGGGTGTTTGAAAAACCCCCTTGGAGAGAAAGTTATACTTCAAGATTAGGGAGCTCAAGAATGACCAACGTGTCACCTTTGCTCACGTCAAGTAATCAGCAAATAGCATTGCAGATTTCTTGGCCAATGATGATATTTTAAATAGCATGGTCTTCCAACCTCTTGTATATCTCAGACGCTGCTCCTTCATTTGTACCATTTATCTTAATGAAAGTACCCATTCTATTCTCAAAAAATCATGAAAAACTACACACAAACAATTAGTGATCAACCAAATACACATTATTTATTATATTTGCCAATGATTAAAAAGATAGTAAATGATAAAGCAGTAACAGATATTTCAATTTAAAAACAAAGGCAATCAAATAAGCGTCTGAAGTCATTTCAAATCTTGTATGTAATCTGTTCTGTTTCATCTACAAAGTTGCATTATACTATTATTGTATTTTGCTAATATTTTTTTTATCACCGACGGTGTCCAGGAGTCTCACCTGTAGGGGACTTTACCTGACTAATTCTTCGGGGCATGTGCACACCTCCCTATGCACATACCGGGTTCATGCGATGAGGAGTAACCCCATAGGGAGTGGCCCAGAGGGGTTTGAGCGTTAACTGAACTCAAGACCTCCCTTCATGAGAGGAGTATTTTGCTAATATTGATGTAATAAGGGCATAAATCCATGAATTTATACTATCTAAATAAGCACACCTAACAAAACTAAGCTTGCGCTTGGACATGTGCTTTGCACTTAAAGCTTCAAGAGCCCTGGCACTTTGATTTCACCTTGCACTTTGACTGCTAACTATAGAAGAAACCCCAGGTCCTGATGCTCATTACATGGGTTTAAACATATCCAGAGGGAGTTCCTATATTTCCTTTCTGAAACACCTCACTCAATTAATGAGAAGTAAGAACTACACAATCAATTAACCCCCTCAGCAACAACCAAACACCATGGTAAAATACATATGAAAGGCAAAAAATAATTAGCAGTGTTTCAAATGAAATCTAATCCTGATTATTTCAAGCAGAAGATAATTCCAGATTTTCGTTACAGACATTAGGGTTCACTTTCTTCCATGTCCAAAGAAAGAAACCATCATCTACTAGCGCCTTTTGGCCAATGGATTCACGAAGAACGTCAATTTGGACTATATATTCATCTTATCTACTTCGAGCATCAATCAGATGAGAAAACGCAAAGCATGTTATAAATCATCAAATAGATTTTGATTTGATCCCTTCCAAACGAAAATCTATCTCAGAGGATAAAATGAATGAAACAAACATACAAAATGAAAAGAAACACAAGAATCAAAGAAGAGGCATCAGACATCGGAGTCAACAAACTAGAAACCCTCGAGAAAGAAATCAAGATCACGATCGAGAAGGCAGAGGGAGAGGGAAAGGAGTGATACTATACATTTCCTGATGGTCTCGATCTCGGCGCCACTGCGACGGGCGGCGTTCACGGCCTTCTCGTCCTTCTTAGCAGCGGATGTCGGGGCTTTCTTGCGGATGACGACTGGCTCCCAGTCTTGAGTTAGCGGACCGATACCTGCCATAGCTTTCTCGACGGGAACCGCTACCGGAAGAAAGAAAACGAAGAGGAATATCTGTGGGTAAAAAGGGAAATAAAGGATAGGCGTCCCACTCGAAGGGTCTGCATCCCATTATTTATAGATATATCTGAAGAGTTATATTGTGCGTTTGCCACCAATTTTATGAAGAATATTTAGATTTTAGATCGACCAAGACAGAGGTAGAGGTCGCTCGGTTCGATTCTACCTGTCTACTGGTTGACGAAAAATTTAAGTTAGTTAAAATATTATTTTTGTTTTTAATTTTAGATTAATATTTATTTGAATTTTATTATTAAATCAAATATTATGAATAAAATGTTTATTTAGTAACTTTATTTTAATTTTACAGTTTGAACGCTAAGTTAATTTATTTAACTACTCTATTATTTTAACTACAAGGTTTTATCATACAGAGTTACGGGTTTTCATTTATCTAAATATGACCGGAGTCAAATCTAAATAATAGTATTTCAATAAGATTTTGGTCTCACGACTTGAGTTTTTATTTAAAGTCGGTTGAGTTTTTAAGCCTAATTTTTTTTTTTTATAAAATGAAAATATGACAATAAACATTGAAAGAAAATTTAAAGATCAATCATGTGTTAAAATTTAATCTCAAGGATCAAATTTCAGCCATTCGATCTTAAAATTTAACCAAACTATACATTTATCATGTATTAAGTTTAGTAATTAGATGTGATGGATAAAGAGCCTCATGAATGGTATAATTAAGAAAAATCTTCTTAATTATTTTATCTTATAGATGAGTTATGAAAAATCATTATTATAGTAATTAAATTTTCAAACTTTAAAATTGCAAAAAATAAATATTAAATTTTATTCACTCCTTATTGTTGTCAGTTTTCTGTATATTTTAAAATTGCAAAAAATAAATATTAATTACTTATCACCTATTATTTAATTGGATATCTCACTACTCACGTCTCTCTTTCCAATTCGTGTCCGATGAGCCTTGCGGGCCACGGCAACTCTTATTCTAAGAGCAGAGTGGCAGAGAACCCATGATGTTGACCTAAAGTGGAAATTTAATTAAGTGAAGAAAAATAAAGAAAAATAAAGGCTAATATGGAATTATGCGAGTTAAGAAGTTTCTTAAAGTAATTTCCATTATACCATTCTAATTTCACTTTTTAACATTAAATTAAATTTAAAGAATTATATGCATATTTATATTATTAGTAACTTAATCCAACAATGGAGATGACTTGCATAGACTTTATTTTATGCTAAATTTAAATCTAGAAATAATAATATATTAAGTGATTTGAGTTGGTTACTTGATAAGCTCCACTCAGTGGCCATAGGCTCCAATGATTCATTTTTAAGGTTTTTTTTTATAGATGCATGATCTAAATAGACTATGGAGTCCTGACAATAATATAAAGAATTATTTCTTGAATAAGACTACTTCGATAGAACGTCAATAAAGAATTGAATTTTTAATGACTTGATTTAATTAAAGGTCAATCTCTTTAAATTTAGTCAGATACTTAAATTAGATCATTTTGTTTGATTGATAAGTTATATTAAATGAGTCAAACTGATCCATTAAAAATTGTTAGAGTTTAGTCTATTCATTTAATAAAAAAAAAAATTGAGTTTGATACAAATCAAGTCAGCCTTTTAATAAATTGACCAAGTTGCAATAAGTTATTTGAGATTGGTCGAGTAATTGAGTTAGATAAACTCATTTAATAATAAATTAGAAATATGTAGTTAATAAAAGTTTCTTGAGAAGTGTATAATGGAAATTTTTATACAGACATTTTTGTCAATTGAAAATAGTGATGTCTCATCTCACAAAACTATTGTAACCCCATTAGGGACCTACAAAAACAAGCATTAGAGGGTCACCGACACATGGATTGCTAAAGTTTTGGATGCAAAAATCTTTTAAACTTTCTCTTAAATATTTGAGGGATAATAAGTTATAAGGTGAATCTAATATATCCACCATTGATAATGAAAATTTAAAATATAAAATTTTTCAAGTGGATGGTGGACATAGTTCATTTTATTATAATCAGTTCTTCTCCACCACATTAGCCTATTATTATTATTATTATTATTATTATTATTATAACATAGATATTCTCACTCAACACTAGAGGGAGACCAATCTTACAAATACACGAAACCAGATCAAGTAATCCTAAAAGCTCTAGAATGGGAAAAATGTCTCACCATCCCACTTTTCACTAAAAGGTCTGCCTCACCAATCAAGAAAACAATTATCCAGTTCAAGATAGAAAACCAACTTTCAATGAAAGCACCCATAAAAAGATTCTACATTAATTTATCACAGCCACAAGATCAACATCATGCAGGTGAACACAGTATTAAGTTTACAAAGGTCACCTCCAATCAAGGCTCGGGGTGTTAAAAACGCCTAAGTATTCCTTAATGACTTGAAAACAAAAGAGAGAGAGAGAGATGCAGCTTGTGAGAGAGTGGCCTCCGTTGTTTCATGTGGAAGAGAGAGGTATGTAGTCTGGAAGAGGGGCATCTGTTGTTTCTTGTGTAATAGTGAGCTCTGCAGTTTGAGAAAGAGAGGCATTCGATGTTTCTTGTGTAAGAGCGAGGCTGGCAGTCGCAGAGAGAGAGGCATCAGTTGTATCCTGTGGAAGAGAGAGGCCCACACGCTGAGAAAGAGAAGCGTCCGTTGTCGTTTCCTGTGCGAGAGAGAGGTTTCCAGTCTCAGAGAGAGAGGCATCCATTGTTTCCTGTGGAAGATGAAGTGTAAGTGGAACAAGAAGAATGAAATAAAGTTAAGACAGCATGACATAGGTAATGACCAAGCTAAATGGAGGATCATATTTGGCAAAGGATGGGAGCAAGTGCCATGTGATAAAAGACTAACAAGCAAATTAAGGGGGACAGAGAAAAAAAAAAAGGCAAATAGAAAAGGTAATGGTAGCAAAGACGCGTATTTTAAGAAGGATGAAAAAAGAATTAAAGATCAAATTAAGAATGAACAGATTAGAAAGACCTTGTAAATAGACCCACTGTGTGTGAAAATGAGGGGAAAGCCATCTAGGGTGGCTTTAGCTTGTACTTAGAAGACCCAAAATAGCCCATGCACAAAACATTGAAAGATTGCAAGTAGAAGAAATGAGGAGGAGGAGGTCATAAAAAACTTGGATCAAATAGGTAACCAAAGATATGATGGATCTTGGGGTAATAAAGGACATGGTCTTTGATAGGATAGAATGGAAGGCTAACAAGCCAATTAAAGGGAACATTCTACAACACAACTGTCAGATTGGTGATGCTTTATAGAGCTAAAAATTGGCAATGAAAAAAAAAAAGGCAAATAGAAAAGGTAATGATAGCAGAGGCGTGTATTTTAAGAAGGATGAAAAAGAATTAAAGATAAAATTAAGAATGAATAGATTAAAGAGACCTGTGAATAGCCCCACTATATGTGAAAATGAGGGAAAGCGATCCAGCGTGGTTTTGGCTTTCACTTGGAAGACCTAAATTAGCCCATGCACAAAAAAATTAAAAGATTGCCAGTAGAAGAAGTGAGGAGAAGGAGGTCATTAAAAACTTGGATCAAATGGGTAAACAAAGATATGATGGATCTTGGGGTAATAGAGGATATAGTCTTTGATAGGATAGAGTGGAAGAGTAGAACTCCAAAGGCTGAAACTGGATAAATGGGATTAGTGGCTATGATGATGATGATTTAATGCTAATGCAAAGTTATTTTTGTAAAAACAAGAAAAGGTTTTTTTTGTTAAAAAAAGAAAAAGAAAACCTCCATAGAAAGAGCGGTAGTTGGACATTGAAGAGAATGGTCAACATTTAGGTGAATTCAGCCTAAACGAACCAAATTCATTTTGGTAGATGGAGTAGATCATGGTAGAATGGGATTTTGTCAGATCCATTCTATTTTGCCTATCAGAATAGAATGTTCTAGCCATTTTGGATGAAGCAGAACAGATCTAACAACTAAGGTTTTGCAATTTTTTCCATCACATGTCATTAAAAGTGTTGTTTGCAAATTCCGATGGTATAAAAATAGTATATATTTCATAGAATGCAAGGACAACTACATTAAGCAAATGCATGGAGCAGCAGTAAATATAGCAAGCAGAGAAGATGACTCAAAGATGAGATTGACTTACGGTACTAAATTGAACAAAGAAAAATACAATAGGACTTGTCTTTTTGCAAACATGTAATCATCAAGATAATCTTTCTTGTAAAGATAGCAACACAGGTAGGGGAATAAATAAAATCAAGTACGGATTTAGATGCGTAAGAAGCATAAGAATCAAGGAAGAGAGCACAATTGCCAAGGAGTACTAGAGCCTAAGGTAATTTTGCTAGGTTTACTTAGGTACTAAAGAATATATGTATCATTTATCAATTCATGTCTTTATCAGAATATTAGTGATGGAATACAATGTTCTTCATCTGAAGCACAAAATGTATAGGCAACGGGGCTTGCAAACTGTATTATACATTAATTAGAATTTCTAATTGAGCAACCACTAGTTAATTCGATTCCTACTCCATCCCAAAGTGCCGCTCCCTATAGTGATACCCAGTGTGTGTGGGTAGAGAGGCTTGCACAGGCCCCAAGGATTAGTCGGATGCTCTAAGAGGCCTGGACACCTTGGTCATAAAAAAAAAAAAAGAGTAACCACTAGTTAATGTAGCATATTAACTACAAAATGCAACCATTTTTACCAAAAACTAGTACAGCGCACTTATTATATAATTTTCTCTTAAAAAAAGTTAGGCTAATTAAGGTGGGCCTGCCTCATAACAATGTGAGGTGCAAAAAAGTTTGTAGTGAAGGGGCAGGCCTGGGCAAAGTCAAGGTACACAGCCGCTTGATTCCTTGACTACTATGGCAAGAAGCAACATGTTCATTTCATTTCACAACAATAGGAAGACCTCCTAATGCAAGAAAACTAAGATTGTGCAATAAATAAATGTGTACCTTGGTCTCGGTTTTAGCTATGTTGCAGCTAAGGGGCTCGCCTGAATCTAAGACAATGCTTGGAAGCCGATTAATGTCCCAACCGAGAACCTTGCAGACGGCCTTTCCAAATGCTCGGTGTGCATTTTTCCCTTTCGTCTTTGAGATTGCAGCTGAATGTTGAACCAGTGCAACACAATTCCCAAATTTCTTTCTCATCTTCTCTCCAACTCCTCCACAAGCCAAACAAAAGAATACCCCATGCTCAAAGTTCTTCTCATAGTATGTCCTCAAATTGTCATCATCAGTGAAAAGCCCTATAAAGAATTTGAAATTCTCAGTCTCCTCTTCCATCAAATCCTCTTCAACTTCATCATCTTCTTCATCATCTTCCTCATCATCTGAAGAGCCCTCCTTTGAGAAGAAAGTTTGGGATGATTTCAATGCATTCCGCTGCAATTGGATTGCAGAAAATTTCATCTGTTCTTCAGCAGTAGCTCGTCGGGTCAAAGAAACAGTTGACTTTGGGTTTGGATCACCCCATCCACTCTGGGGTTGTGGCTCCGGAGGGGGTTCCACTGGCCATTCAATATCAGAAACTGATGAACCACATCGACCTAGATCTGAATGCTGGTTTGCCTTCTTCTTCTTCTTGTGCCTCCTTTGTTTCCTTTTCTTTGTCTTGTTCACCTTTTTGAAAGAGAGAGCATTTAGTGAGTGGAGATTGTGGTTCAGTCTAGGGTTTTGTGGAGGGCCTTGATGCCAGAGAGAGTGGAAATGGAGGCTAGAGTTCTGTGGAGGACCTTGATACCAGTGAGAGTGGAGATGCAGGCTTGGGTTCTGTGGAGGACCTTGATGAGAGAGATTATGGATATATAGATTGGGGCTCTGTGGGTTCTGTGGAGGGCCTTGATGCCAGAGAGAGTGGAGATAATAAACGTCTTCCATCCATGAACGTTCAAGATTGGAAATACTATTATAATGTTGCATGTCCATCGCTGAATACACCAGAGATCAGAAGCTGAAAAACAAAGGTGTATGATCTTTCCTTGTATAAATGGCAAATAATATGATTATATTAATAAAGCAAACTATGATATAAGCTAAGTATATAATAGACTATACAGTTTTTTTTTTTTTGTGTGTGAAAATGAGCCAACTTAATTAAAGCAAGCAGCACGACACCTACTGGGGTTTACCCACCAGGGCTCCAATTCAACATATGAAGAGCATAGCCCTTCCACCACCGCCAAAATGTTACAGTTACCCATAATTTATAAGAGGAGTTTCAAGGAAATACAAAACATCGGAGAAACCAAAAAATAAACTGAAAGCAACCAGGTCTTTCAACTCTGAGTGAACCTTCCTTTCCTCGGGCTATACAAGCTTCTTTGATCCTTGGGCTCTACATTACCTAGAATCTATGATCCCTGGATTTTAGGATTCCTTGCATTCCAAGTGAAGAATTTTTTATTGGATAACAGCTGCAAATATGTCTAGAATCAAAGAAATCCTCAAAATTCAGTCTGTATACCAATGCCCTATCTTAGGTGTAACTCTAGATGATATCTTTTTTTTTTTTTAATGACGAAGAACCCTAAAACCCCCACCTCGCCCTGAGTACGAGGGCGTTGGGTAAAACTCCAGATGCACGCAGCCCTTTGCAAGCCACGGGCATTGGGTCACTACGGGACTCGAACCTAGGACATCTGGTTCCTGAGCCAAAGAGCCTGCCAAATGAGCTATCCCATACAAGGTAACTCTAGATGATATATTCCTTGAAAAGATCTAAAAATATTGGAAATCATTGTTTTTTTTTTTTTTTCACATTAGCTCATCCCCATTTCTTTGCTTGGCCTGACATTTGTATGTCCCAGTCATTTAGACAGCAATGGAAGAGATCCATTCTTGACAACATCCTAACAACAACTTATGGGGCATATCAATTTTCATGTGCTTCATTACATCATTCAATCAATAACAAAAAAAACACCTGCTTAAAGAAAAGACACACCCATTACATAATGCTATCTTTGATCAGTCAAAAATATGAAAACAAGAAATAAAACATATATATGACCCATAACAGATTAACAGCAATTATACCACAACGATTACTCCAGTAAATCCTCCCTGAACATGCATTCAATTCATTCAGTAGTATCAAATTCCATATCAAAAAATCTAAAATGCTTTCACTCTGACAAATTTCCAACAAAAAATTGCCTTGCAAACGTGAAAGGTCATACATTCTAAAGAGAATTAGGATAAAACCAGTCTAGTTGAAAATTTGAATTTCTGATATTAGGCCCAACCATGAAACCTCAATATCATATACCTCCGCAAGCCAACCCTTTACATCACTAACATTCAAGTATTCAAACCATCATCATTCCCACCACCACCATCAACCGCTTTCCATCTATCTGGTGTCACTTTTACCCTATCGAAAACTATATTACACACTATTGGGTCCTTCTTTACCCCCCGATCTGACCAAGTCTTTATAAGATCTATAAAACTAATATTACATTGTCAAATTTAATTTATAAAGCACATCCATAAAAGCATTAAGCATAGGGATCAACTGCAACTAGTGTATGTCAGTTGAATAGTTATGAATTTTGGCTTACCCCTCAATATATTGCACATCAAGACCTTTCCATCCTCTCTACACCTTGAAAAAATGGAAAGCCCTTTCCTAGAAATTTAAACCCATTTCCATTTGTAGTTAATAATGGCTATTGTTAAAAATGGTTAGTTGAAAAAGGTTTTCTCCATAAAATACTTTCGTTTCCTAGCATCCAAACAGATGCCTTGATGTTCTCTCCTGAAAAATTCTCCTCCTTCCTTCTCTCCTACTTCATGCGAACATTTCTGCTTGCAATCCATTTCTCTCCTTCTACATTATGATGCTTTAAAAGAAAACCCATAAAGCCCTCACCTTTGGTGCAAAAGGGTTTTGGGTTGCATTATGATGCGAGTGAAATACCATATAAGGCAGAAGGAATTGAAGTATTGAACCCGATGACCTTTTCTATAGCCTAAACATGCAGATTAAAACCAACAGGAACAAGAAGACAAGATCGAGAGAGAGAGATACCTGGTTGAGAAAAGCACGGATTTTGGACGGAAATGGTGAGAGGGAGGTTGCAGGCGATGAAAGAAGAGAAGGATTAAATGAGATTTAAACACTACAGTAAAAATGGGCAGGCAACGGCAATGATTCATCGCAGTGAAAGGATAGAATGTAATTTCGTCTCATTTTCACTGGATTTTCACCTCTTGGGGGTAGTTTTGGATCTTACCACGACTGTTTCTACTTTCTACTACTTTTAACATTTTATAAGATTGTCCGACATCTGTCTCCTCGTACTCAGTTCTACATATTTACGACCCTATGAAATAATTCATGCAGAGCAATTATCAAATTTAGTATTATTAGGTTCTGTATTTTTATTATGTATTTTAAAATTTTCATAATTTAATTTTTTATTTTATTAAAAATAAATATACAAGCTTAATATACTATTATTAAATCTTATGTATGTGATCATTTCTCAAAAGAACATGTAGCGGTAAATGAAAAAAAATATAGCCTTAAGTTTTGAACAATTTTATTTTTGAAATTAGTAATTCATTTTACGTTAACATTTTTTTTGATTTATATGTGAAAAACTGTGGAATACCTAGCGTACAACTCTCACATGTGAGTCTACTATCCTTAGAGCACACCAAAATTAGGACTTCTTAAAAAATTTAAGTTAACATTTACACTAACGTTAAAGACCTTCAGATCTTTATTCTTGTCTACATCATCTACTTAAAATTATAAAAGCAAAAATATATTTAGTTACATAAAGATAAAATTATTTTTATTTTTCATTTCAAGTGAGGTGTATCACAGGAAAATAAAGAGAACTTTTGTGATTAACTAAAATTTAGAGTTATTTTTTTTAATAATAATAATTTTAGCTCATTTTTAAGAAAATAATATAAATAAACACAAGAGCTACAAATTTTAAAATTTATAAAAATGAAAAACAACGGATTCCTCACACCTCTACGAAATCGATATTGAGCATAAGGATTTTTAACATTAGATGAATAAGAAACACAATATACAGACTAACAGAGTAATATCCAATAGGCACAAATCCCTGATTGGAAGTGAGTCTAAGAAGCTCGGCCTCTATGGGGTAGAAGCTCCTGACAATTGCAATAAAAGGTAATTTGGGGGACGAAACTGATATATGCACAAGTCCAGGAATGCAACAGGCAAATCAACTGAACACGAACCAAAGAAACAAGAGTAGCCCATCTTGATGGCAAAAAACCTTCTCATCTCTTATGGGTGGGCCTGGTTATATCATTCGTAGGTACTGGGCTACAAAGGAACAATAATTGATGGCTGAATTAGAAATGACTAAAGGTCTTGGCAATGTGCGTGTTTGGGTCAAGTTGTGGCCTAGCCTGCTTTTGGTCAAGGCTTGAAGTTCATTTTAACGACAAGTTTAGAACTTAGATCATCTAACATGAATATTAACAATGGGCCCAGTCCAGTTCATCTGTGAAAGGTATTGAATTAATATAATTATATACTATACCCTACCCTACCCTCACAGTTATTCACCTATTTCTATTATCATTCACCACAAGATGATCCCAGTTCCAAAAATGATAACCCCATGTGCATGAAGAGGTGAAAGGATAACCGTGAGTCATTGAGTCAATGAAGTTAGAGAAAAAGGTATCATAACACAATGAAACTTTACTTGACTCATTGTAGCTTAACTCAGCTGAGTCAACTCCACTGAAATGAATTCTAAATTGAGTAAGTGGATTGTTGAATTATAACGAGTTTAACGGTTGAAGTAATATGTGGTACGCATCAACTTTCTACCCAAAATCAAAGATAGCTTTACAGAAGAAGATGAAGGCATGAAGCTGGAGTAATATAGCGTACGATGATGCGGTACGACGTTGTTCTATTATCGTACGACGTATTATTCCATCTTCATCTGTCTAAGCCAAGGTAAAGGTATGTCTACGACGCTGCTGATCCATGGGTTTGTGAAGACCCCGGTGCCATCGACGTTGTTCATCGGACGGTTCCCTGCCCTCTTCCCTCCTTTCTCTCCTCTTCTTTCTTCCTCTTTCCGTCTCTGTTCCTTTCGGAACTTCCAGTTGCAACCGAGTGAGTGTCAACGCACTGGCGGTTCCTGTCTTTCCTTCAAATAAAATTAAAAGGTAAAATAATAATTTCACATAAAATTTTAAAATAGATACTCTTAAAAGAAAAAGAGGAGAAGAAATCCAGGCCTTAAAAGTTAGGAATCTGTGCAAGGACTGCGGACAACAGATGGGAGAGGGCAACCACAAAGAATCCCCTTAGTTTTGTTTGTTTGCATGCAGAGTCCCATCAAGAGTTTACCGTTCCACTTCACTAGAATCACTCGAATCCAACATTTTACAGTCTTGACAAGAGCTATCAAAATGTTCGAAAATGAGTCATCAATTCAATTTAATTCTTAATTGTTTAAATAAATAATTTTATCTATAATATTTAATTCAACGGTTGTGATGCCACTTCCCGCATTCTCACTATCAATCAGAAAGACACAAACAGAAAAAGAAAACATTATTCATATCTGTGTCCACATAAGGAAAAAGGAAGAAGAAAAGAATACAGAAACTCTTGAGATGCATGGGAAGAACAGAAACAATCAAAGATTACTACGGAAAAGAAAAGAATATAGAAACTCTTGAAATGCATGGGAAGAACACAAACAATCAAAGATTACTAAAGACCGGTATAAAAAATGATAATATCACGACAGCAGAGCAAACCAATCCTTACTTCTTTCGAGATGACTATGATGAATCCTTCTGTGTCTTGTTTCCATGTGAGTATTTGAATTCGAAATTAGTGGTGGTCTCTTTCGTATACTTCATTTCTGAGTGTGAAGCAGGAGTAACATGAGCAGCAACTGGCCGCGACAGCTACTGCAAACAGAGTCTTTGTCTTCATTTTTCTAAGTATCGCAAGAAAGAAAGACTGATAGTAAGAGAAGCGAAAAAGAGAGATGAAAAAGAGAAAGAGTAATCACAAGAGAGAAGCGAATAAGAAAGATAGAAAGCAGATGAAGGGACACATAGCAGTGCTTCTGAAAGCCAAAGATTCAAACGCACATGCAAGTGCATCACATTCATGATGAAAAAACTCAAACGTATCAAACGTATGATATAAGAAGAGAAGCAATCCATGTGCAAAATGTACCATCTTGGGGAAGCTAAAACCACTGTATCCGATCGAGATATCTTAGCCGTTTTGAGGGATCCAGCTTTCTGAGTTCCTAGCAGCATTCTTTTTCTGCTAGCTTGGGAGACAAAGTCAAAATAGTATGATCTGAGCCGTAGATTTTTGTTTACTGACATGGATGGGCCAATGCTCCATCTCAGATTGGTAGACTTCTCCTATCGAATGTGGACCGTTGACTCAATGGGTTTTCTACTCTGAACTCATCGAGTCAGTGGTTATGCTTCTAGATTGTACCCTGTAAATTTGATAATTCCAAAAGCCTTGTGGTTGTGTGTACTACGTGGCCCACTCAACAGAAATCCATGGCCGTGGGATCTGCTCCAATCATTCTTCCATTGATCAACGGTTCACTTACAGTGAGTGAGTCTTTTATCAGTTTTGGTCAAACTCAAGATGTGCCCAAGAGTGTCAACTCAAAATATATTAGCATGCACTTATCTACTTGTCAAAGGCAGAAGACTGGTAGATTTAGTTGGGCGACGCGTCTAATCATCCTTTGAAATGGTAATTATCATGGGCTTATGGCAACTGATAGCTTTGCTTGAAAGTATGGTTTAGAAACTTTGGAACTAAGACTAATACAAAATTTTATCAATTAAGACTCATTTATTCAAGTATTTTTGTAAAAGATACAATGATGTAGTTAAGCATGACCATGACAACTGGTGGCCCACCTCACCACCTTTCACATTCTTAACCCTTGATTCCAAGTTCCAACCACCCAAATGGGAAGAGAAATGTGACCAAGCAAAAATATTAAAATAGCAAACCATTCACATTAAGCACGCAGAAGATCATTAGAGTTGACGGCTCTTTTTTTCTCAAAATCGATGTTTAGATATTAAAATTATTGTATTTCAATTTGATATTCCTATTTTTATAAAAAGTGTATTTTTTTTTATATATTTTTCAATCACTTAAATAGTAACATGTGTAGAAAAATGAAAAAAAAGAAAAGAAATTCTACTTATCATAAATAAGAATAGCTCATTAGCTACAATTAGATTGGTAAGAATATATGCCATTTAGGTTAATATTATCAGAAAATTTAAATTTAATAACTTAATTATGATATTAATAAATTTAAGATAAACTTGTGACGATTGGCTTGACGATTAAAAACCCAATAAGCTGTAGCCAGGGGTCGAAATATCGGCCAATATGTATCGGTTTGGAAGAGCCCTATATCGGCTGATATCATATCGTATCGGCCGATATTCACCTTCTCGGTCAATATATCGGCCGTATCATATCAGCCGATATCAAAATATTGGTCGATATCAATTGAAGAGAGAAAAATATCAGCCGATATATCGGTCGACATATCATATCGGCCGATATATCGGCCGAAAACGATATTTTAACCCCTGGTTGTAGGAGATTAAGTTCCAATCTCAACATATAAGAACCACTCTCCCTAATTTTAACCGGTGTGTATAGATAGGAAGATTTGCAGAGACTTGAATATGTTAAACCTAAAAAAACTTAATAAATTTAAGATACAGCTCCTATTCTATATCATGTCATTTCCCTTGTTAAATACACCGCTTGGACCAGTGTATCCTAAGTTTACATAGGACAATATGCTCGCTGCACCTTCTCTTTCAAGTTTCAACATCGATAAAATAACACATAAAATGGGTCCATTGTAATGGCAAATGGGCCGTTCCTACCTTCGCTTGGAATTTACTATTCAGGATCCATAACAAGATACAGTCGTTTATTTATCACTCGAATAATTGAATCTCCCCCAACCCCAAAGCAGGGCAGACTCTCTCATGGCCATGACAGCATTCTCTCCTTTTTCCTTCCTCTTCTCTTTCCTTCTCCTGCAAATTCCTTTCCTTTCCCATTCCACTGCATATCTCCACAAAACTCGCCTCACTCTGTCAGAAAACCTCTCCCAACATTACCCAACCTCTACTTCAGATTCCCTCTCCACCTTCTTCCAAGTTACCAAACCCATCAAACAGCCCAAGACAAAACCCTGCTCTTCTCTAGTCCTGCAACATGATTTCGGCTACACTTACGGAAAACCTCCCGTGACTGCCCCATACACCCCTCCCTCAAACTGCCCATCTCACAAGTTCTCCAAAGTCATCCTTGAGTGGAGAGCTACTTGCAGAGGCCGGCAATTTGACCGCATTTTTGGCGTTTGGCTAGGAGGCGTAGAGCTTCTGCGGTCCTGCACTGCAGAACCGACCGCATCTGGTATTGTATGGACTGTCGAGAAGGACATTACTAGGTACTCTTCCTTGCTCAAGGAAGCCTCAAACACTTGCTGTTTATTTAGGCAATTTAGTCGACAAAACATACACTGGAGTCTACCATGTTAATATCACGTTCCATTTTTATCCGGCCGAGAAGAATTACGCTGCTTACCAGTCGAATTCAGGTTCTGGGTTCAGTTCACACGCTGATTTGATACTACCTATTTCACGAAAACTTCCTCTGAATGATGGGTTGTGGTTTCAGATAGAGAATTCAACTGATATTCAGCTAAAGGAATTTAAGATTCCCCAAAATGCGTATAGAACTGTTTTGGAAGTGTTTGTTTCTTTCCATTCAAGTGATGAATTTTGGTATACAAATCCTCCTAATGAATATTTAATTGCAAATAATCTAACTGGATTTGATGGAAATGGTGCTTTTAGAGAGGTGGTGGTTAGTCTTGATGGTATGGTAGTCGGTGCTGTTTGGCCATTTACTGTGATTTATACTGGAGGGGTAAATCCTCTTCTCTGGAGACCAATCACAGGTATTGGTTCATTCGATCTCCCATCTTATGACATTGAAATTACACCATTTCTAGGGAAGCTTTTGGACGGGAAGCCTCATAGGTTCGGGTTTGGCGTTACAGATGCCTTGAATGTTTGGTTCGTAGATGCAAATCTGCTCATTTGGTTGGATACTGGGAGTACCAAAACAAAGGGGAAGCTGGTTAATTACAAAGCAGCACCTTGTAAACCTTCTTTGGTTTCAAAATTCAAAGGTCTAGATGGGTCTTTCCTCACTGTTGCAAGTAGATTGATATCATCAACTGGATGGGTGAAGTCCTCGCATGGGAAGGTCATCACCCACTCTCTCCAATGGTTTGATTACAAGAATTTTATGGAATTTAGAGAGGATGGGAATCTGCAGGTTGTCAACCAGACCATAAACTCAAATTATACTGTTTTTGCCAGACTACCTTCTTCTGATGTACACTCTATACAAGTCTTCAGGAGATTTCCTCTTTATTTGTCTTCTGATACCGTGGATCAAGACAACGACACTTATTCTGCACTTGCAAATGTCTCATTGGGATTCAATGAGGATAAGTTTTCAGGTGGGAAGTATGGCTTCTCATTTAGTTCTATCCGGAATTCACAAGACGGTCAGGGTTCTATGATTATAAAGGGTAACTTAGTAACAAAAGGCTTAGGGAGTACCGAAGAAGTATACAGATATGATAGTTCTGAAGGTTGTTATTTTAGGAATGTGAGCAGTACAAACTACACTATCCTACATGATGAGTCAGGAGAGCTTTGTATAAGGGAGCCACAGTTTGGGCCCGTTTTTGGATCTGGCGGGCTACCTTTTGTGGCTAGGTTCCCTCTTTAACATCTGTTTTGTCACAACAAAGGTCATGAACTCATGATCAGATCAAGTTCAAGTGATGTGTCTGTTGTTTGATAAAATGAGGATTCTCATAAGGGCTTCTTGAAATTCCAAGCACTTTTTGATGTGTTTGTATTGTGGTTGCTTCCATTAAGCATGTAAAGATCAATTCAGGTCTTTATCGTGAAATGTGATTGCACCTGAATCAGACAATTTTTAGATGGTTGTGGAAGTTTATTTTATTTTTACCATTAACACAATGTTCTTCTCTTTTATATAGATATGGTATCTTCATTTCTTTTGCACTTCTTTACTGGCTAGTCGTTTCCCAAAAATTAGTTTACTATTTCAGTGGGTGTCATTCTTCAAGCTTCGCTCCCAATTCCATAATTATTTAACATTATGCTTATTCAGTAAACTGTGACAGATAAGTATATTGATTTGCCAAAATATATAAGAAAACAGAAAGATGCTATGATTCCACGCTCTTAAAAATTGCATCTGGATGTACCTCAAATACAACACCTCTGGTTTGTTGGGGCTTAATGCCAATACAACACCTCTGGTTTGTTGGTTGGCATTGCCTCTTCAGTTTCTCCATGGAGGTTTGAACTTTTGGGTGGATCCACCTCATGTGGAGGTGTCACCATAAGTTTAGGGTGCGGCAAAATCACAAAGTAATATGAAAGGAATATTATTGGCTCATCTTTTTCAGATTGTGGTTCATATCTCCTAGATGTTAAAGCAATATGTATGTGAGTTGTAGAAAGAATTTGTGGTTGGCATCCATCTCATCTCTCATATACCCAAGCACTTGTATATTCAAATTGTAGAGAAAACCTCTCTTTCATAGAAGAATTGCATAGAAACCCTCATAGTGCGAGAAGCCCTCTTTGGGAAGAGGAGAAAAAGTGAAAGAAGAAGGTAAGGAAGGATATACATTCAAACCATCTTTGCCATTGTTCACCTTTGCTGATAGAGTGATAGGTAACATTATATTTGTAATCCAAGAGCTTTATATTTCTTAATGCCTGTAATCCTAACCTAATCTTGTTGGCTAGGGGAGTAATCTATGTAATCCTAGCTTAATCTCTTGATTGGCTAGAGGATTTTGGAGAGAAATCTTCGTAATCCCATTATTTTGCATATGGAATTTTTTTCAGAGCTTGTCATGTGGTTTTTCCCTTCATCTTGGATGGTTTTCCACGTTAAGTCAGTGCTTGTTTTGTGCTATGTGACTTGTTCGCTTTTGCATTTGTCTTTCACTTGTTTCATCTTGTGATTCACCACTATAAGGGGAAAACTTGTATGGTTCCCCAACAGGAACAAGGTTGGAGCCTGGGTTTGTTTTCCCTTGATACTCTTTTTTACTCACTGGCCAATGTGGCGGCATAACCAAAATAGGATAGTATTGGGGCTTGGCATGTTGGATGAGGAAAGATAATTGTTGAGACCTAAAGGTTGAAAATTGGATACAACCCAAAGTTGACAGTCACATCAGGTCTTCCTCATGTTTAGTTCTTGGCATGGCTTACAGCCTCGTTTTGGTCAGTTTCCAATGAGATTATAAGTAGAAAGTTGAAACCCAAAAAGTTCCAAAAAAAATTCTGAAATTTGCTAGATGTCTTGTTTGATCTTTCTAGATTTTGGAGTTAGCTAACTTCTACAGTGGAATATCTTCAGTCCATCTGGTGGTGTGATTAGTGGATCAAAAATAACATGTAAAATAGTTATGATAATAATAATAAATGTGTAAATTTTACTCAACAACAACTAATAAATATCACAATATTACAGTAAGGTTTCCTAAGAATGTTTCAATATTTTAGTAAGATCTCCTAAGAAGGTATACCACTCCAAAGAAAAAGGTATGATCATATCTTGTCTCCACGCAGAACAATGTTGAGCTAGGTACTGGAAGACCCATGAAGAATCTGTGAAAAATTTGACACCAAGTCGTGTCTAACATGGGTAATGTTTTTTATTTCAAATTAATCCACATAACATAGTTGAAGAGAGTACCAGCCAAGAAGTACATTTCTTAGAAATGAGAGAAGATTGTAGATGGCACAAAATAACCAATGTAATTTAATATCTCATTTCTGGGAGAAATTTGGCCAACGTAAAATTAACAACTCAGGTGAAAGTGGTTGATTTATACATAGGTTGTTCTGGACAATAGTCAACAGCATGCTGTAAGTTGAGCTATTGCTAGCTGCATTAGGAGTTGCAGAATGTCTGTCCTGCAGCAGGGTTGGGTTTGGATGCAAAATCAGGGAAGCAGTGGCAAAAAAAATTCTTTGAAGTTTGAACACTTGGGAAGTGGAAATGAAACTTTGAAGTAGAAATGGTATTGTAGGTAGGTGGACCTGCAACTAAGGTCCTGAGTCTGGGCGGCACAAGGATAGTTTCCAGCCATTGAAGAGTATTTTTCAAGATTAAGACGTCCTGCTTCTTCTAATCCAAGAACAGACTGTATATTTGAGACCCTCTCTGTGACAACGGTGGTTGATGATGTAAACCATCTTGGTTTGGCTAGCTCAATAAGTAGGAGCAAGTCCGTAATCCTCTGGCTACTTTTCTGATTGCCATTTTGATTGTGTTAACCATCTCCTGTTGGTTACCTCACCGAGTATGGTGGTTATTGGCTTGGTAATCCAGTGGTTCATAACCCCAAGGGGTTGTGTGTTGGTCAGGAATCTGCTTCAGGAAGCAGGAGTCCTGAGTTTGAATCCATCCACCCAAAGGACCTACTCTCCGTACTTTTACTCAGTGTGTGAGTATAGAGGCTTGCACATACCCTAAGGATTAATCGGGTGCTCTAATAGGCCTTGGAGACTTCAATCATAAAAAAAAAAAATCCAGTGGGTTCATCTCTGATTGCTTTTAGTCATTGAAACATGGGAAAATCTGCTTGCCTTTCTGAAGCATAAAGCTCTGCCTACCAGTATTTTCATTTGTGCTTTCTCAACTAGTTGCCATTTTTCTTATGCATAAAGCTCTGTAATTGGAGGTACATTGTTTTAACACAATTCACCATATGGAAATTATGTAGTTGCAACTTAATTTATAGCCACATGAATTAGGTTCTACATACTGCCTTATTCCACTGAAGTCGCTCTAAATCACAATTGATCTGAATATTTCAACCTCTCAAAAAAATCTGAATTTTTCAACAGAAATGGATCGGTATTGATTTACAGTTTTTTTTAATAACATGGGTATCTCCACCCCACATTGGAGGTGAGACTAATCCCACAAGCATGTCAAACCTCTCAATCCACACACACTAGTTAAGTCTACGGAGAGTGGCCCGTTGGGGTTGAGCGTGAATCGAAGTCAAGCCCCCGTTTCATGAGGCAGACATCTTGACCGTTGTATAGACATAAGAAATCACATCATTTGCAATTATTTGTCCAACTTGTGCTGAGAATGATTGTGCAGAGGCAAAAATAAATAACACCAGTCTCAATCTCCACAAACTGAACGCTCAGTGGTGTGGCAAGTGCAACTATCTGTTCTCCCACTGATATTAACTATCCATGGCCACCCTTGATGTTCTTACTGCTTAACTCACTGTTAAGGCTAATTAATTATTAAGTGATGTTCCCCTACAGACATGGGCCTGAGATAACACAATGCGGACACATATTGATCAGGTCCATCGAAAAGATCTTTATTTGAATATGAGCCCATCAAAAATCATCTAAATCGAGTAAAGGCCAAAAAAGTTTGTGGATTAAAAATAATTTGAAATCAACAGAATTTATAGGAGCTTATAAAACATAACTGAATTAATCAAAAAGACTTTTTGGTAGGTCACATATTCAAACTCAAACCTTTTCAGTTATATTTGATTGATTGAACTGTGAATTCCATGCTTTCTTTTATTGAATCAACTTGGACATGATTTCATTGGTAAGGAAAATCACAAAACAAAGAATGAATGGTGCCTCTCTGGGATGGAATGAAGGATGCCTTTAGATGTGGAGAAATGAAAACTGGGAGTTATATATACTAGGTGTAGAGATATCGGTCAATATTGATACGTTTAGAAAAAAAAAAAAAAAAGATAGAGAAAAATATCAGTCGATACCGATTTTTTCACCCTGATTTATGCGTTCCAGTATTTAATGCTATCAGTACTCAGTAGTAATGCACCAGACCTGTAAATGGGCTTGAAATATCCTGAATTGGTCATGAGTTTTTGGTCTACAATGAACCTGAAATCGGGACGCCTTCGGCCTTAATTCGTTGTTTGAAGAGAGATGAGACTCAATGGAAATGTTGGAACAGAATGAGAACCTCAGATATTCTTTTATTGAGACATGCTCAACTAGAGAATTGGATGAATTCTCAGTACATTTTCAGAATAAAAAAATTCAGTCCAGAATAAAATATTCAGAGAAAATTGGCATTTTTTTTTCTAGCTTTAGTCTCTTCCCTTGCCGTCCATGGTTGTATCTTCAACTAAGTGCATAAACAATACATCAAAGCTAGTGGTAATATAATAAAGATGGGAATAAGTGATTGAATGCATTATCCAACTCCATGTGACTGTGAAAGCTAAAAAATTAAAAAATAAAGTGCAAGTAATCTACCATTCTACCTTCATTGCTTGCCTGCCATTCTCTTTGAATCCTTTTGTTTCTTTAAAAAGAGAGCAAGAGAAGAAACTTTCCATAAAGAAATGTTTCAAAGACGAGAAGAATAGCGTATTTAAATGAGACTAAACGTCATAGCCATAAAACCACCCACTTGAGTATTGAAAGAAGAATAAAAACTTAGTTGAAAGCAGAGATTTAAAATTCTCAGATGAGGAATCTTCTTTGTAAACTATTCACTAAAAGCTGGTTTATACAATCATCTGTCTGCACATTTATTGCACAAACGGATTGTCCATCTAATGTGGATTGGCCCTTAAATAAAGGAGAAAATCTGTTGAAAACTGGTTTGAAGGTTTTGGCCAGAATTTGAAATTTTTCGCCAATAAAAACAATGTTCTCCAAAACTCGGTACTGCAATTTGCCAAAATTCCATTATTAGAAAATTATGAATTGATAATATTTTTGAGGTAGAATTTACGTTAAAAAACTAGACGTGGAAACTTCAGACTCCTTACATGCAACTAGACCCTTTAGCTGCACAGAACTACCCTTTTCATGATGGTGGACAGGGAATAGGTGAATGATGGTTTCGGTCTATCTTGAGTCTTATGAGCGGGTTAAGTCTCTTCATGTCCATTACAGGTTCAAACTTTTGATTGAGTTTAAATTGGATTTATCCATTTACCAAATTGCTGAAACTTTTTTTTTTAGTAAAAACATATCAAAACTACCCTTTAAAATTAGTGTAGAATTAATATAGTTTGAGCGTCACATATAGACATGACAATAATTACGTTAATTGAGTCTAACTATTGGGTTTAGGTCAAGTCTACCCCACTTATAAACGGATTCTAATGAAGTTAGATTATTTACTAAAATGAGTCTAGTATCCAAGTGTAAGTTAAATTTTACTGGATCCACACTGAAGGTCATAATGGAGTCCAATAGATCCACTAATATTGATTAAAATTTTGGCCAGAGCAAAAAATGCTCTCCGATGGATGTTGGGTTTTATTCTGCTAATACTTAAACCTTTACTCATTATACACAAGTGGTGACATTAAAATGAACTCCATACTAAAATATTCAAATAAATACTTTAATTCCATACTAGAATATTAAAATGAATAGCTCTAAAGTTAGTTGTCTCATTTTAATCATTTAGTTAATGACTATTAATTTATAGCTAAAAATGGATCGATTGGCAATGTATCAATATTTGATCCTTCCACAATTGTGGCGATAATAATTTCATAAAAAATATTAAAATGATTATTATCTCTATTTAATATAGTTTGAAAATTAAATTAAAATTGAATCAAGTTAATCTAACTCAACTTCATTTGATATGACTTGAGTATAAAGTAATTAAGACTTTTAAAAAAAGCTACAGTAAAGTTGGTGCCTTTGTGAGCCTCAGAACTAAAGAACCATTGAATTTCCACGGTAACTTCTGAAAGAGGGTGAAGGAACGAAATGCACGTGATACAACTGCGGGTGTACCGATCACAGATGGCGTCGCTATCCATCATTAACAAGACAAACGCGCCCTGTCGCTAGAACGAGTTGAGACCAAATTCGAATGTGGCACGAGAAAATAGATTCATATTCTTTTTTTAACATAAAAACCCTATTTCGACCGTAGCCACCGATTAACGTAACGGAGACTTGAGATTTCATATTCCTTTTACAATCCATATTTTTCTCTTTATAGATTTTTATTATAAATTGGATGACAACTATCTTAATTCCAAATATGACATTAATAAAGTGTGGGTTCGAATTCACTTAGTCTAATTTTAGTATGCATTAGAGGTAGTGAAGTTCACTGGTGAGAATTTTACGATGGATATCTCACAGTTTTTCAAATGTAAATTCAAAAAAAAAATATGACAATATTAAAAAAATCTATTTAATTAAAATGTCTAAAATATCTTTAGTGTTTAAAGTATACTGCCAGTTAAGAATTTTATAAATTGTTTTGCTTGTTATCATGAAAGTGGAAGGAAAAGCATTTTTATATATATATATTTTAATTTAGGAGGCAACACGAGAAAGGTGAAGTATTTCCATGTGGGGGATACTAAAAGCCAAAGATTTTTGCTGAGAATCTGCATACTTTGCAACAGATGAAATGAGTCATGAGTGTTGATTTTTGCTGTAACGTTAATACTTTCTATTTTGAAAATAAAATTAATTGTTTTTAAATATAAAGAAGAGAAAGACAACTGCAACAGCTCTTTCCATATGGACTTTGCCACTATAGTACAAGCTGTTGAGGTTAAAACAGTTTTAAGGAATGTGGGGAAGTAACCTTTGAGAAATGGCTTATGAATAACCTATTAAAAGAAGTTGTGGTTCTATGGTTGGAAGGTACATGGAGGTCTATGTGAATAGAGGTAGGTAGAGATTGACCGGCCATCATGATATTTTTTTTTTTCATTTTAAGTGTTTAAAATTTGACAATATAGCTTCTATAAGGATTAGGTTTTATGAGTCATCTTTTGAAGATTAGAGGATTTTCATATTGAAATTTTAATTCGCATTATATGTAATAGTCTTATAATTTCATCAAATTATGCAGAATAATCTAAGCTGTGTTTGTTAAACTAAACTTATTTCAAGATAATTTTTTATTGACTTAAATTATCTAGATAGTTAAAATTTTATTTTCTTCAAAATTATACTTATATTGTGGCTCTCACACAATGGATGAGGATGGAAAACTCCATATGCGTGGATAGAATGATATTGTCAATGAAGGAAGAGGAGAACTCTATTGGACATGAGAAGACACCGGTATTGACATTGGAGGAGAGTGGGAAACTCCAGTTGTTATATATTGCTTGAGAGGTTGTTCGAATCTTAGGATATAAGTAACACTCTAAGTTCTTTCGACAAGAGACCTTTTGGAGTTTGTATATGGGTGTACATCTCAACGCAAAACTAGGGTTTTTTTTATTTTGTGTATTGACGCACATCCTAATACAAATATGTGAAGACTAGTTAGGACATAGTTATTACATATGGTATTAAAGCCGAGGACAACTCCTCTCAATGGGGTTGAAAGTCCCACATAATTTAGACAGCTGTCCAGGGCTTTAAGTGATCTTAATCCAAATCATTATCAGTAAGTGTTATAAAAATTAATATTCTAACTAACAATACATACTTTCAACCTAAACTCGGGTGTGTTGTGCAAATGAAGGAACAGCAACAGCTGAGTGGTGTTTGCACAAATTCCCCTGAGAAAACCCGCTCTCCGATTAAATAAAGAAATGCCAAAAAATAAGTTTAAAAATAATAGAAATCCACATTGATTTCCAGTCTCTATCTCGTTTCCGATTAGTGTCTCTCTCCCTCTCTCTCCGTTTCGTTTTCGCAGATGTTGCCTCTCCCTCACTCCCTCCCTCTCTCTCTCTGCAGCAGCGATCTTTTGATCCTGCACTGATTCGTTTCCAGGATCACATTCGGATCTCTTACTCGAAAGCCGAAACAGAGATTCAAATGCTAGGATTTACTGGTAATCTTGCTCTCTTCCGCAGTCCATTGCTCTTTCGATTATCTGGTAATTTTTTTCAGAATTCCATGTGGATGCATTTAGATCCTGAAGTTCGACCTAATTTTCTGTTTCATTGCATACAATTCGGTGCTCAAATGGATAAGGTCGATTAACGACTGTATTTGTACGTTTCTTTGGTTTTAAGCTTCACTGGTCTAGGGTTTTAGGATGTCTGTCCATTGATCTCATTGAATTATCAAGTTTTGATCTTTCCGTTTTGTCACTGATAGCGTAGTATACATTTCTTAGGTTTTGCTGTTTAAGTTGAAGTATCCTGAGAATTTCCCTTGATTACAGACGTCACACATTGCAAGATCCTATTTCATTAGAAAAGATTTTAGTTATATTTTTCTTTATCCTTTTCTTCTTGGTATTTAGACGATGAGCGATCGTCACTTGGAATTTAGGGGCTCGGGACAACAAGACTTTTTGATACTCTTCATCACCAGGGCATGATGATTTATTATTCGTAATTTGTTATTTGTTTTCACATTTTCTCTCTTTATCTGAAGAAACTTACTGGAATGCATAGGAAAACTTAAGTGATGGACATAGGTAGTCTGTTTTGCACCTTCTGCAAAATTGTTTGGGGAACTGAATTTGATCAACAACCTCCTGGCTTTGTAATTCTAAGTCTTAGTGCTACAAGAAGTGATCAGCTATTGCTGGATCTCTTTAATGTTGTCAGCAATTGGGAAATTTTGGTAATATTTTTTAATGGCTTTCATTGTTCAATATCAGTTGGTCCTTGGTGACAAAATTCATTAAACTCGTCAATATTGAACTAGATGTAGTAACCAATCATGCTTCACAAATTGAATGAATTCATTCGATGAATTATAAATCAATGAATTCGCCTGAATACATACCAAATGTCTTTTATTATTATTATTATTATTACTATCATCATCATCATTGTTATTACTATTTTTCCTAGGTGTGGGCCCAGTTTTGCCCTATAAATCCAAACTTAAAGAGAAAGCCATGGGCTCATTTATTTCCCAAAATGGAGGGAATGAAGTGGAAAGGAATAGTTGAACTTGGTCTTGGGGTAGGCCCAGGTTCATCTAATCCATTCCATTCTTTTCCCACAATTCAGTTAAAACCAAATGGACCCTATGAATCTGGACTGTAGTTATGGAGAAACTCAATTTTCCCTTGCAAACATCAACATTTTTGGCCTCCCGTTCTCTATTATATTTCATGTTTCTACACAATACTGTAAAAAATGAACACAATTATGCATTGCATTCATTTGGTTCTTGCATCTGGATGGACATCACCTTTGCCATGTAGATAGCTTGTGCGATTTAGAGATGTTTTCTGTATTTTACTATGAGTGAGTGAATCAATGCAATGCATTGAATTGATGATACCTGAAAACTCCTTGATGTCTAAAATTGAAAGAAAGCTCGGAGTACCAAACTTGTGGAGATGCAAAGTTGGGTTGTCAAATTGATGACTGTCCGTTATCTCTGCTGGGAGCTTGACATATTACTGTGATTTGGTGGCAATTGATGTATTTTGTCTATAAATGTTTTCAATCTATATGTCCAGCTCTCTCATGGATCAGCCCTTTTGTGTTGATGGGTTGAAGTTATCTATGTGGGTGTGTGGAGCAGAGGCTAGGCTTTAGTCATTTTTTCCTTATCCACTTGGTTATGTTTTTATTTTTTAATTTGCTCATTTTTGTATGTTCTTATTATAGGCCGGCATTATGTTTTTGGAAGTGCCATCTTTTTCGGAGATAAAATTGAAGCAATGTTTCAGGTTAGGCTTCCTTTGAATTTGGTTAGATTCCAATACCTTATAACAAATAAAAAAAATTGGTATTTACATTCTGCAATTTATAATTTGTTCATGGAAGTTTCGTACATCTTCACATTTTATCATCAGGATTGTACTTGTGGAGCTCATCTTTTCCCATTATTTGAACTTTTCTGTCTTGTGGTTTTATAAAGTACTGGAATTCTTGAAATCTTTGCAGTGCCAGCATGTTAAGTTTCCAGGCATGGTTCCTGCTCATTTCTGTCTTGTAGTGAATGAGTACTCTTTTCTGTACGATACAAGTATATTTGACATTTTGACCCTTTTGGTCACTGAAACCACGGAACAGGAATTTTGAAGCACAATCATTTCCTGTTTTTCAGTTTTTGCTTCTTGAGGCTTTATGAGATGTTAATTTATAGAACTTTACTAGAGCTAGCATGAAATTGTACCAAACATGATTCTAATGCATAAATAACTATTTGGTATGTCAGGAGTTAAAGACAGTTATTCTCTTTTGCAGATTATGCAACCTTTGGGTCACTGAAACCGTAAAACAAGGATTTGGTAGGCCTGTTCCTGTTGTTTATTTTCAGAATATTTCTTGTAGCTGCGAAATGTATTATTCAGGGTGAGAGGTGGGTAGAAATGGTCATATTTTTCCAAGCTTCAACAAGATGGAGGAGACAGGGAAAGATGCAGGGCCATTGGAACCAGGGCCTTCCAATGCTGGTTGGTGGACGTCTGGTTTTGTGGAGAAACTACAGTCCATGTCTCTTGCTTCTAAAGAAGAGATGCTGAGTACTAGGGAGCCTGTGTTCAAGGCTCAGCAGGATGAGTTGTCATCTCCGTCGGCTTCACAAATTTTGTGGTCCACCGGATCATTTTCTGGGACAATTCCCAATGGCTTTTATTCCATCACCCCAGTAAGTAATGGTTTCATATTTTTCACTTAGATTATGTTTCCTCCTCTTTTGTCTTTGCGTGTGTGTGCCGGAATCACACTCAAGTTATGTAATCTTGTTTTCTCTTAAATTCTTTTTACCTCTTCTCCAGGCATCCTTTCTAGAAAATAAAGTTTCTTTTTATTTCCTTTTTGACAAAGGTCAAAACTTGATTAAAGTTTGAAATTTCTTTGACTTTCAATCTAACACTGGCTTCTGGAAATGGTTTCCCAAAAAATTGTGAATACTATTGGTAGTGATATTAGGTTTTGGGTTCTACATATGATCCATTATGGTGCTTATATTTCATATTGTGCATGTCTCTGCCAGAATATCTTGTGCGGGCTGGTTGTTGGCTGTTACTTATTTATTGTCAAAAGGCCATAGTATCATACTACTGCTTTTCCAGACTGTCATTACTTATTTCCTTTCTTTTATTTTTGAAGCAAATGCCCTCAGGATCATTGCTTTTATTTGATAGAATTCATGGCATGCAGGAAAAAAAACTCAAGGAGCTTTTTCATACTATTCCTTCTCTGGATGAGCTTCATTCTTTAGGCGTGGAGGGTCTTAGAGCCGATATTATCCTTGTTGATGCAGAGAAGGATAAGAAACTTTCAAAGCTGAAGCAACTGATTGTAGCACTAGTGAAAGGATTGAATTCAAACCCTGCTTTGATGATAAAGAAAATCGCTGGATTGGTGAGTTTTTTTGGCATTGTTGCTCAGAAACTCAAGAGGTTCTTATTTTGTCCTGAACATAATTCTGGTAATAATTTGTGTTTTTTCTAAAAGTGACTGCATGGTTCTCATTTCATACTACGGATCTTTTGCTAGTACAGGTGTCTGATTGCTATAGACACCAAAACTCAGAATTAAGTCCCTCAAAAGCTGCACTTGAGGAAATCAGCCATGTCTCAGAGACACGTGATATCCAACTCTTAGCGCAAATAAGGCACGGTTCATGCCGACCTAGGGCAATTCTATTTAAAGTTCTAGCAGATGCTGTAGGACTTCAGAGTAAACTTGTCGTGGTAATCTTTTGTTCCTTTTCTCTTGGTGTAGTTTGTTACTCAAACTATTTTATTTCTTTTTCTTTTCCTTTTTTATTTGTAAAACAGCCTTTCCTTTAAACCAGTGGCTCACTAAGTAAAGGCAGTCTGGGATATATGTTCTAGATGAAAAACAGAAGCTTTTTCTTTGTTGGATATGGATCTTTGTGCTAGACTCTCAAAGCTTTCTCCCCCTTTTTAATATATTTATTTTAATGTCAGGGTTTACCTAGTGGTGGAGCTATTGAATGTGCAGACTCATATAAGCATATGTCTGTGGTGGTTGTATTGAACAATGTTGAGCTACTGGTTGATCTTATGCGCTTTCCTGGGCAATTAATACCTTTTTCAACCAAGGCAATTGTCATGTCACATATTCCTGCTGCAGGAGAAAGTGACTCAGCAGAGAATGATTCTTGTGATTCTCCACTTGAACCAAATAGTCCTCTACGTGCGATTTCAGACAAAGTGGATGGTGAAGGGTAAGTGGCTGGAACTTTTCCTTATATGTTTCTTGCATGAGAACTTCAGAGGTATGTTTGCGTGTCTTGGTATATATGCATGGTGGTTCTACGAGGAACTGATAGACTGAAAAAAAATTTAAGGACTTTATGTGATTGGCAGTGAGTCTTCATAGTGGATAAGGCACTTTGTTTTTTCCCATGCTACAATGCTATTTAGACTGGATCTGACTTCAATACCATACCAAAAGTCCAGTTTGAAGGCATCTAATGGCCCTAACCCTTTATATTTTACTGATTCTCCATGCATATCTATGTTCTGAAGTGCCCTGCAGCTAAGAAATGACCAAAGTTCCTTGAGAAGGGCTTATCATTGTGTACTTGTTTTCTGAGTAGAAGTATTATTAATTTTAATTATTCAAATATCAAACTGAGGTTAATGTAACGGGTTTTGGGGGTTTTCTTAATGCTTGTTTTGAGCACCTGCATGTGGCCCTTTTAGAAAGTAGCATTTTTCTTGTGGCTTCTTGCTTGTTTGCGTAGTAATACTGTACATATAAAAAAGGTGAAAAAATTTTGACGATCATGATAGTGACTGTTCATAAAAAATTGTCTTTGATATACCAATGAAGATTGCCCCCATGGCCTAACCTGGTGTACCCTAAGGCAGTGGGAATCGCCTGTGGGGGTTTTACGCTGGGTTTCTCGCAGTTTCCCACATGTAAATTCAAAAAAAATTATCATATTTTAGTTTACTTGTTGAAGATTGTCTACATCTTTTAGATTCCTGAAAATTGAATTGGAATCTCTGCTTTCTTTCTTTCCATTTTTTAGTGCCTCATTTTTTTCTCTCTCCTGTTCTCTCTCTCTCTCTCTCTCTCTCTCTCTCTCTCTCTATACAGTCAAGATCAAGATGAGTATCTACATACAGGACCTTCATCGCGATCTGCAGCATCCAATGTATCAGGTCCTTCATTCCGAAACATAATGTTGCAGCCTGCATCTTCTTCAGAGGGAAAGTTAGGGTAGGAATATTGATTTATTTCATTTCCTTTAGATTTAGCTAGTAGCCACTTTAAATGTTGTACTATTTCCTTTATGTCCCACAGTCTATGCCTGTTAGGATGAGCTTTGCAGCTTTTGTGTTGATGCTGTATTGTCAAAATTTTAGATGCAATGGTGGCGAATTTTCTGATTTTTTTTTTATTGGGTCAGTTTATCCCACAGTGAACCAAATATTGCAAATGCTTTTTGGCGACGGAGTCGGAGGAAAGCTGTCTCTGAACAGCGTACAGCTAGTTCAAGGTTCTGCTCTTTTAATATCCATTTGTAAATTTCTTTTTATAGAATTGATCTAGCAGGTTATGTGAAGGGAAGGTGAACCACCTGATGACATTATACCAAGATAATTATTGTACTTATTTTTCCATTATTTATGCTTATTGGGACATTTTACAGGTGCCTATTTTGTTCCATTTTTTTTTTCAGATTTGAAATGCCACATGAACACTTTGCAATTTTGCCCCAAACTCATCCTTGGGGTCACAAATCTATGTTTTGCCAGAACTTGGCCCCTTCTCTCATTTAATCAATGTTATTGGTAACTTTAACTTGTACAGTTCACGCTCTTTGGCTCTACCTATGAATTATCCAGTAATAGGCCCTTTCACAATGAGATCTATCCATACAGTGACGGCATTTAATTATGAAGGTTAATAGGTAGCTGACCCTGCTTCAGATTCTTGTTTTTAGCTGGAATCTAAGTACCAGAAATTGTAGTTCTTGCCTAAAGGTTAAACCATCAAGAAAACTGCAGTGTGGGTGAGCAGCTATATTCTTTAGGGAGACTGCCATTGTAATATGGACTGGGACCTTTATGGTTGGGTTGAATGTCTAGAGGACCACATGGATAGGAGGAAACTAGGGATGCTCCCCCATACAATTATCCTGGTGCCTTTTTAAAAAAATTGATTGAGAAATTTCATTAAATAGAAACTGTTCAAAAAAAAATCATTAAATAGAAGAAATGGTATGTAAAGTGAGGGTCTGGATAGGTAATGTTCGAGATGGAACCTACACCACCTCACAATTCCCACGAGAGAAGAAAAAAGAACATAAAAAAATGCGCGAGTCCTAATCCAAAGAAAAATCCATGAAAAGCTCAGCTTTTGTGACACCATTCTTTGTTAAGAAGTACGCAACTCTATTCCACGTCCGCACATGGGTGAAAGTGATCTCATATTTCTACTATGCTCCCCATCATAAAGAGTAGAAATTTCTGTGGATGTTTCCTTTTAGCCTGTGCCCATCAGATTGCGTTTATCGATTCACCTTCCTTTATCAAGTTACCTTGAAAATGACTTGAATAATTTCAAGGCTTCCTTGATAGCCATCAACTATACCTCATTAAACTCTTTATTCCTTGCTGGAGCCGAGAAGAATGTAGGAATATTTCTGTCTGAGTCATGAATGATGCCACCAATGCCTGTTGGACTTGGTTTTCCTCTTTCTGCTTCATCAACATTGAATTTGACTGAGCTTCCAAAAGGTTTCCTCCATCTCTCTATAACACTGCTGTTGCCACTAACATATAACTATCTGAATTTAGGTTGTGCTCCATATTCAAGAGCAAAGTGCCAAAGAATTTTTTCTTTGACTCGACTAGGTTGTGCTCCATATTCAAGATCAAAGTGCCAAAGATTTCTTTCTTTGACTCGACTAGGTTGTGGTCCATATTCAAGATCAAAGTGCCAAAGAATTCTTTCTTTGACTCGACTGATTAACGTCGTTCTTGCCTTCTCAAAGATTTGTTTGAAGATTCTTTTATTGCACTCTTTCTATATCAATCATAGAATAACTGCATGAATGGTTTTTCATAAGATCCCCCCTATACCTCTAAAAGTACCCCTCGAGATAAAATGTGTCTCTGAGTGTTGCATCTTGTGAGAGCCTTTCCTCATATTATAACCCAACAAAAGGTTTCAACTTTAGGAGGAAATAATCCTTGCCATGTGGAGACATGGTGGAGGAGACAATGGTGTTGTAAAAAGTCATGCCACTAGGGGTTTGACTTTGAGATCCCCAGATGGATAACCATTCCACACCTATAGGTTTTTTCATCCCTACAAATAAGGCAATTGTTAAGTGATGAAAGTAGGTTGACATACTAATGATGACTCTCTTTTGAAAGAGGACCTTAAAACTCTAGACTCCAAAAAATTCCCCCTCCTCTCCCCCTCGAGGAAGACTCATTACCCATTTTATGAGTAGCTTAGACCACTCCCAACCTTTTTTTCTCATTAGGACTCTCTCAAACCCTAGTCCCCAAGACTCTCCCCATACATAGAACAAAGAACCTTCCCCTTTCAAAGCATCTGTTTCTTTTCCATATCTCCATGGCCATTTACACAACAATACTCCATTCCTCTGCTACAATCTTCCCACTCTTATCCCCCCATACTTTTTGGGCTTTTTTACCTCCTTTTGTCTAGTAAGATGCACATTAATTTTAATCATAGTTACCATCCTGTAGGAAATCTTCTCAATCTTCTCTAGTATCTTTGCAACTACTAGTGGCATTTCAAATAAGGAAATACAATACACTAAGAAATTTTCCATAGAGGCTTTGATAGAGTGATTCAACCCCCCAAGAGAAAGATAATTCCTGGGTCCCAGAGTAATTAGGTTGTTGGATTTACCCCAATGGGAAGACCTAGATATTTCATGTTTAGCTTGTGAATCTTGCAACTGAGAATGTGAGACAAATCATTTAGCCAATCTCTATTTTTGATGATACCAACTCTTGCCCAAATTCATTTTCAGCCATGACATCATTTCAAAACCCCTCAGGATAAACTTTAGCCTCACTAGATCAGAAGAGGCTCGATATAATAGAAGAGTATCATCTAGAAATTGTAGGTGTGAGATGATTGGACCGCCTTTGTTCATCTCAAAACCCTAAACCAGTCCAATTTCTCTAGCTTTGAGCATGAGTTTGTTAAAAGTTGACACTTCTAGTCTTCTACTACCTAAATAAAGATGATGGGAGAAAGTGGGTCCTTTTGTTTGCGTCCCCTTAATGCTTTTAGTGGGCATGGAGGCTGTTGATACGAACTAAGTAGGAAGCTTGAAGCTTCATTAAGACATGCCTTCATCCATCTTTGCCATTTTTTTGAAACCCTATTTTTGATGAATGTGAAGTCCATGAAGTCCTAGTCTACATGATGTAGTCTTGACTCAAATTGAGTATAATTGGGGCTTCATTAATTGGAAATCTCCCAAAAGTGTCCAAACAAAATAAAAAAGAGAATGCAAGATGTATCATTAATATTATAAAACACTAACTGGTGTAAAATATGGATGCCCTAAGCATATAAATGAAAAAACTATGGGCATTTGGTTTTATGGTCTCCTGGATCTCACGAGTTGCGAATTTAGCTGCTGATGAAATGGAGCGTCAGGGTTTGGTTTTGTCTTCTGAAATTGTAAATAAATTCATGTAATCTCTTGGGGGGTGGTTTTCTGTAAGGTTCTCTTTCTTGGGTGTCAGGTTCTTTTTGCCCGGTTGTTTTGGATTTCTGATTGTATTTCTTCTTCTTTTGGGATTAATACATTTATCTTTCAAAAAAAAAGAATCACCACACGACAATGATATAACCTCCAAAAACCAACCATAAAGGGTATGCTCAAATTTTCTCACAAAACTTAGGGCCTCTCTCTCTCTCTCTCTCTCTCTCTCTCTCTCTCTCTCTCTTTTAGATAATTGCTTCTATACCAATAAAAAGAAGACTTTCTAATAGGACAACTATATCTGCTAATTACAAAAGATCCCATAATCCTTCTGATTAATAAACAAACCAAAATTAGACGAAATATTGAGGAATTTGTGATCTTATGATATCCTATAAAAAATTGGCCGTAACTTTTCCAATACATGTTAAAATTACACAAATCTTTGGCTCATTGGAAAGGTAATTAAATATCTTATCCAAGGACCTAATTTCGTGTTAATTGGGCATTGTATTAGACCTAAAATATGACCATTATTGAAAATCATGAAAATGGACCTAAATTTTTTCTAAATCTAAAAATAATATTTCCTACATCACTGCATGATCATAGGTTCTCTCTATATCAATCTTAATTAAGAAACCCCTTTTTCCTTAGACCTCTTTTTATCATGAATCATATCATTTTGCAACAAGCATCCTCTCAAGAATTTGTCTATATCCCACAAATGCTCCTTGTGTCTCTCTATGATATATCGTAAGATTGCTTTGAGCTTGTTTGCCAAAAACTTTGCAAGAACCTTATGGATGCAACCAACAAGACTAATAGGTCTATAATGTGATAGTTTTCTAGGGTCCCTCCCATTTAGGGATGAGTAATGAAAGTGTGTTTCACCTCTTTGTTTATAATGCCCTATTATAGAATATTGAACAAGAGCTCTCAAGAAATCCCCTTCATGAAGTCGTAGCATTTTCTAATGGACTTGAAGTTGAAACTATGCGGCCCCAAAGAAAGTATGCTTTTCTTCCTCAAATTCTCTCTCCAATCACATTGTTTGACTCTTGTTGATCATGTCGAAATTCAACCCACAAGAGTTGCTCTATTACCTCTTCTTAGCTTGAATAAATCATTTGCAACAAGTACCTTATCAAGAATTTGTCTATCTCATACAAATGCTTGCATTGACCCTATAGATGCAACCAACAAGATTGATGGGCCTATAATGTGATAGCTTGCTAAGGCTTTCTTGTTTAGGATAGAATTGAACAATAGCTCTCAAGAACATTGTGACAAATGCCGTTCTCGGGATATTAACGACAATTGGTAATATCGGGATAATTTTAAATTCTCGGATTTTTATCGGGAATTTAACGGGAAAATCTCGCGGAAATTATAATATTTAAAAATAATAAAAATAGAATAAATAAAAACATTAATAAAATAAAAATGGTAATAAGGAATTTACCGGGAATTTATCGGAAATTTATTGGGATATTATAGTGATATTACTATTTATCACGTTTTTAACGCGATTTTATCTAGAATTTACCTTAAATTTATCGCCATGGCGATAAAAACGTGTTTTTAACGCGGTAATGGTATTTTGTCGATAAAAACGTGGTAAATTTGAAAATACCGCCAATATTTGTGACAATGCCCAAGAAGACCCCCTTCATGAAGTTCCAGCGTTTTCTAATGGAGTTGAAGTTAAAATCGTATGGCCTTGGAGAACGGTGACCTCTTCCTTCTTGAATTTTCTTTCCAATCACATTGCTTGACTCTAATTGGTCCTTATGAAATTCAACCTGTCAAGAGCTGGTTTGTCAAACAGAGAAGAGTGAGGAAAAAGAGTTCCTCACCTCTCTTTTAATGCCATCAGGGCCCTCTATCCTTCTTTCCATTCTTTAGCAAATGTCTAATTGAATTGATCCTTGTCCTAATAGCCATAGTGTGGAAGATATTGTATTCCATTCACCTTTAGCCATAATCCTGAGGCATGTTTGGTAGCTGGTATGGGAAAAATGGAATGAGAGTAGGTGTTGACATGATATTCACTCTTAAAACTCATGTTTCATAGCTTTTGGCATGGCTCGTCGAATGGTTTGGAGTTAATATTAAACCCTTCCTAAATACTTGCGTGTTGCAAAGTAGTTTTGACTGGTTATTGTTGGAATTTCTTATGGAGGAATGGAATAAGAGTCGCTCAGATCATTTCTTCCCCATTCCTAGATCTAAGAAGGCTACCAAATGGGGTAAAATGGGCCATAAGTCATTTTTTTTTTTAAAGTTCAAAATAAATAAATCACAATGCTAAGGATGATCAGGCCCACATCCGTGTCGTTTCCTTAATGTTCCACTGCTTGTGTGTGTGTTGAGAGAGAGAGGGAGGGAGGGAGGGCATAAAGGTAGGCTGACTTCTGACTTGTCCCTGGGCACCAGAGGAACAACATGAACAAATTCCATATAATCCATGGACAAACTAGTATAAATCCTACTAACCTTATGGTCTATTAAATCCCTCTCATTCTTGACTGGTCTTAGGTTGCCCTTATAACTGCCAGGAAGGTTTTGCACACTTCTTCACCATATCAAATTTATATATACATAAACACAAATATAATGATCAAATGTTGTAAGTTGGGGCTACGGTTTCTGATTTGCTAGAACCGTGGAATTTACTTTGAATATGCACTTCATTACAGATTATCTAGGCCTGGTGGCAGAATTCTGGCTTATGTAGTTTTTGAATCAATATAGATAACAGATAAGCTTATTAGTTACATTTCCTCATCTCCTAGTTGCTATTATGCAGCCCAGAACATCCTCTACTGAGACCACGTGGACGGTCCATGCTTAGTGGGGACAGGCAATCATTCAAAGAATTTGCAGATGATACTGCTGCTGCAACAAGGTTGTTAGATGAGAAATTCAACTAACTTTTAACCTTTTCTGTATTTACAGGCTTAGGGAATAGTTTATTCTTTATTCTGAATTTTTATTTTTGATCATTTTGTCTCAACTTTCTAGCCTTTTAGCAAATTGACAGTTGGTGATTTGCATGGTGAATCATTAGAAGCGTTTTCTGTATGCAAGGTTGATACTTCTGTAGTATAGAGCAGGTTCTCTATTTTTTGAAATGAGGTTTAATATTGCAGATGGTCCCTATGGATCTTGATCTAGTGGCTGAAAGCAGTTTAGAGCTGAGTGGGCACTGTTAGCCTCCTATTAGAAGGGCAATTTGCTACTGATATAAAGGAGTTTTTTTGATGATTTTCTGTGACTGTTTCTTTTGGTCTTTATGGAGTTATTATTTGTCAAGTGCTCCTAGGTCTTAAGTTGCTACAAGGGTACCACATGTAGGTCTGTGTGGAGGTCTTAAGTTGCAATATGTATGGACCAAAAGAAATAAGTTTTATGTTTATGTTTGTGGCTGTATTTGTCAAGTTTTTTGCAGATCGTAGTTTTTTGTTGGGTCTTGTCTTGTGGATGAGTTGTTTCTTTTTATTTCTTCCGAAGTGAACTCTAAGTTGCATACTTGCATGGGTATGGATATCTATGTTAGAATCTGACATGGGTACGAGGTGCCCATCAGCAGAACTGGAAAAGCCTCATGGTGAAATTCCTAGTTCTGCCCCTGAAGGAGTCCAATTTGGTAATGGGTTGTCATAATTTTTTAATATAAATAAATATTTCTTCAAGTAATATTTCATGTAAATTTAACAAGAACAAACTACAATTTTTTTTCTCAGAACAATCAAATTATAAACATTGCAATTTTTTAGCCGAAAAGTGCTATTATTTTGTCACCTTGTAAAATAATTTTAAGCTGCTATTAGCAGAATTCATGAAGAATCTGACACAAAGATGTGTCTGACATGGGCACTTGCCTATTTTAAAGAATCCATGTAACAGAGAGAGAGAGAGAGATGGTGTGTATGTGCAGATCTTACAAACATTTGTGGTTTTTCTGGGGAATACAATTGGAGTTTTGGTTCTGCTTGTTCCCTCTTTTTTCCCTCTATCTTCCCCTTAAAACTCCATTATTGCTTTTCTCTTTTCTTTGTTGTATATGTATTCTCTGTATCTCCTCTAATTCCCGTATGCCATCTCTACTGTGGACATCTAATCACTATAGTTTCTTGCCTAATTATATTAGTCCCTAAGATCACTTCAAATCATATCTATAGTTGCTGTAGTAGTGCCAGGATGTGGGAATAGGATTGGTTTTCTTAGTTGGCTGTTGTTAATTCTAAGAACTGTTTTCAATCTTGAATCAAATATATATTGTCAAAGATGATGGAAACATGCTAAATCTGAAAATACTTTCAAAATAACAGCAGTAAACTCATTAAGATGACGTAGGTTTCATTCCATTATGTGTCTGATTTTCTTATCCACGTTGCTAGTATACTTTCCGGTATGCTTGAGGAATGATTTGAGTGCAGAGCCCCTACCCTACAGTAACTCCTTTGAATCTGTTAAATATAGTTTTGCAAGCTTGAAATGTGCATTTGCATAATTGTGTTGTTGCCTGAGATTTTTTTATACAATAGTCCTTATTTGTATTTAAGACAATGGACCAATTGTCATAATAAGAATAAAGGAATCAAATGTAATGCATTGCAATTTCAATGAGCCATTCCACAAAAAGAAGTCATTCACACTGAGTAAGCTTTTCTCAGTGTATCCATCCTTCATAATTGTTATACCCATCATTTTCAGTGAGTCACCCTGTTTTGTTAGGTAGATAAATTTGTATCAGTACTTGATTTACACCCCTACCCCACCCAAAAAGGGGAAGACAAGAATGGTATTCATGCTAATATTGATTACAGTTACACAAATAGACAAAATACACAATTGTTGTGTTTGTATTTGCTGTCTTCTAAATGGAAAAGGGGCATGCCATACATCTTGCACATAATAAAGAGGGTGTATACATATATAAGAAGCATGTATCATGTAAACACATGTATAGAATGGTGAAGGAAGACATGCCATATGACAAAGGCTGCAACTATACCATTTGAAATGTGAGAAAGAGAAACATGTAAAACATGATGTTGACACTTTTCCTATGATCCCCATGTCAATTGCATCAAGATTGTGTACATGCGTGTTGTATGGTTTTTCATATTTGAGGGGAAAAATATCTTTGGAGCCACAAGAAATTATTCTATGGTTGGTGTTGTGAGCTCCCTTGGTTTCTATTCCGCCAGCTTCATTGAATTACATGATGGAAGCAAGCTAAACAACAAACACAAATACAGAGGTCTTTATGGGAGTATGTGGCAGGCATCATCTGCTGCTTTGGTTCTTTGGTACACTTGCATCTCACACTATGTACAATTTGCCACTTCTTCAATGGACTGTCATTTTGTTTCTTCTACTAAGATGCAATTTATATGAAAGCTATTTATAATTGTTTTCAACTAGGTCTATAATGCTTTTTAGAGATTTTAGACTTTTAGTTCAGTAGTTTTAAAGCATTTGGCTGTATTCTTACCTTTTGGGTGCATTTATTGTGTGTAAATTGGTTTGGTTGTCTTGACATGATTACAGATCGGATGCAGCATCAAGATCAGATACTCGTAGAATAAGGCGGCGAAGTATTAGCATTACCCCTGAGATTGGAGATGATATTGTGAGGTTGTATGTGTTACTTTTTTTTTTGCTTTCCCTTTTTTTTTTTTGGCCCTTCTGGACTTCATTGTTATTGCTCACCATCAAGCAGGTTGGTTATCTGTTTGCATTAAATGGATTTTACTTCCAATGGATTTGAAGCAGCATTATGTAGCCCATTGACATAATTGTAATGTTCCAATCTTGAAGAATTTTGTGTTATAGTCCATGTTGAGAATGGTCAATTGGATTTGCCTCTGCCATCCTGGAGATCATGCACGATTACCACAAGTTACATTAATTTACTTGACACTGCTTTGATTTTTCCCCACTTAGTCACTTTCCTTGACTTCTTTGTTATCTTTTAGCTCAAATTTAACTTTCTATCAAATGGTGTAAATCAATATCTGTTGGTATTTTATAATAGTCCAACTATAACGATAATATTCTATTTAACCTTAATTTATTCATATTGGTTCATATCTTGTAATGTTCCGTTCCCAAATTTAACAATCATTTATGTTGTGTTTGAAATTGGATGGATGGCATATCAGGAAGGATGAATCTGAGATATCCTTTGTTGAATTCTTGGTGGATCATTATGGTTGTGGAAGGGCTTGTATGACATTTGTTGTGGATGGGCTATTATGAGAATATACTAGAATAACCTATGTGCCATCATTGTCATCACCATTATTGGTGCAAAACTGTGCTGGGGCTAACAAGAACTTCTAGCACAGTTAGCAAGTGCTTATTGTTGCAATCATAAGGCTGCAGGTTGAGTCCTATGGGTGTTAGGCAGTAGGCCCATAGAAAGAATTTGTCAAATCTAATTATGAGTGTCAACCTTAGATAGATGGGATAAGTGGCTATAATGATGATGATGTTGTGGTGATATTTTGATTAATCTTTTGTCTCTGTTAAATAAATATTATTGCAATGATTTAGATAAAGGAAGCATCCATTATTTGTAGTGGGCTAGAAGTTCTCCACTGCGAAAGGAAAATCTATGAAGTCCTTTATGATTACCATCTGCTCACCATTAGTTTCGTTTATAACAAAATTATAGTACTGTAGACTGCCTGCTTTCTTCTCACGTTGGTACTGGATAAATGCTTTTGTCAAGATTGATTCAATATCCTTGTGCTCTCAGAGAAAATAAATGAACCCTGATTTTGTGCATGGAGCACTGGAGATACCTGTTAACCACAGTATTTGAAGATCAAAGTATCTTATTTACTTCTTGAATGATTGAATTGCACAATCAACTCTTCCCAGAGATAATTTTTGTTCTTTCATAAATGAATTATGTATTTCAGACTATTTGTGGTTTGGAAGGATTACCCTTTTTGATCCTGTCCTCGTGAACATTGATTTGATAGATGTCTTTTATAATTTTGTGGACCCTGTTTAAGATGGAATCGGTTGGTTCTATATTTTGTGGTCCCATGATGTTGCAAAATGCTCATACTATGCTCTTTTAACTTGCTTCCAGGGCAGTGCGAGCAATGAATGAGACACTCAAGCAGAATCGTCTCTTAAAGGAACAAGCTGATGATGGGTCATGTTCTTATTTTGCAAGTGATATGAAACAACACAAAGATGCTTCAGAAATTGTATGCTCCCTTCATTCTAGTCATGAAAGTTATTAGTTATTGATGGTTAAATCTGCTAATTTTCTTGATATTAAGAAGCTTTATAAGATTAATTGTCACCTATCTAAAGAAGGTTCTGGAAATGGTATTGCTGTGTACTTCAAAATATATTTGGAATGGATTTCTCTCATATGAGGACATGCTTGAATGATTTTCATGAAAGAAAAGTGCTTTTAGATGTCTAATTAGTATTTGATATAGTCCTTTGCATGGGTAAACAATTATTAACGAATCAACGGCATGTTGGTGGGGGGAGTGGCAATCTACTTAATGTTTCACTAGCTTTGCATGTTTTTATCTGTTATCTAATCTATTTGATTCAGTATTGTTTCATGAAGGATATATGATTTTCTGACTATTTCTATAGGTGCATGATATGCTTCTCTTTAGGTGGTTGGTTCCTTGTTTTCTGATGTTTCATCATCCCTTAATGATTTATTGCTGGTGGCTAACTACTTCAGGTATCAAATGTTCATCTGGATAGTGGTGATGATACATCCTGTGAAAGATCTGCTAAATATAATTTTTCTAGGAAGCAAATAAGTTTGAACCAAAAGGCAACTTCATTGCCTTCATCTCCAAATGAGATTAGGGGCCAGACATCTGACAGAAGTGGGTCCTCAGATTTCCAAAGGACTGCTGAAATGGTCTCCACATGGAATAAAGTGCTTCAGTCTTCATCATTCCTAAATAAGCCTCTATTACCTTTTGAAGAATGGAATATTGATTTCTCAGAATTAACAGTTGGCACTCGCGTTGGGATTGGTAAGTATTATTCTTGTCTTTGGTATTCACATTATTAGCAGTTTGACCTTTGCTCCATTTTCCAGGTTTTGTAGCTGTTTTGTTTGGCCTTTTTCATTTCCTGAATTCAGGGAAAAAAAAACTTAGCCTTTTCATTTTCTACATGATTTATATGGTTTAATGGTTGTTACATAATGATCTTTTGACGAATTTAATTATTCATTATCATCATCATCAAAGTGACAGACATTTATCCCATCTATCTGAGGTTCAAAAAAGTTTTGGTATTAAAAAAATAAGATGAAGTAATCAATTTTTGGTGAGTTCAAAAAAATATGGGTTGATTGATCCAACCAAAATGATTTTTGAGGGCCTTACATTCAAAACTTCAAATACATCACTTTCCAACAGACCTGTCACCTCTCCAATTGGCGGTTTCAACCCCTATGTGTACTGAGTATGTACTTTAAACAAATGTGCATGGGTAATCATCACTCTTCCATGTTTGTTCTGTATGTGTATTCCTGCACCATCTTAAAACTCTCTTGTTATCCAGCCCCAACATTTTCTAGCTTTTTTTTTTTTCCATTAATTGGATGGCTTTAGCTTTATTAAATAAAGAGAGAGATAACATGAAGGTAATAAGAACATATCCCTGTATAAAGGTAGAAGTCACTCTCATTATGCCATGGCGAAGGTACTGGCATATTATTAGCTTCATGATATTTCCAATTTCTGTTACTGCACAAATTTGGAGGGGCATGGATATGCATTTAATTCCTAAGGTAATTTTGTGTTGTTACTTTTTATGGTTACAAAGAATTTTGTTAAAGGAGAATCATGGTAATATGTGGAAAATCAGGGGGATAAGCCTCCCTAACAAACCCCTTTTACTCGTAAAATCAAATGCTACAGCTTGTCACCAATCTCCATGCACTGTTTTGAATGTCTCTACTAGAGTTTTGTATATGGCTTGTTGACAAATACATACTTATGGAAATACATATCATGATGTTGAACTGTACTTGAGGATGCTACTCTTGTATCCTGCTGCTGACCTGGGCTTGTGCAGTGTCTTGAGTCGCTTAACCTGTTACACAAATGAAATAATGTACTTAAAAAGTGTTGTTTTTACTGATGCATTTTGGAAGAGTAATTTGAGCAACAAACTGACAGTGTGATTAGATGTGAGGTATTGTGAACTTAATTCAATCTATGAGAAAGCAAATTTGCTGAAGCAATGTTTTGCAAGAGCCTAGTATGTCTTGACATGGCTATTTCTCTGTTAAAAAAACCATATTACATTGTTTTTTAGGGTTCTTTGGAGAGGTCTTCCATGGCGTATGGAATGGGACTGATGTGGCAATCAAAATTTTTCTTGAGCAAGATTTGACAGCTGAGAATATGGAAGATTTTTGCAACGAAATATCTATTCTAAGGTATTCTTTGATCAGAAGAGGATCTTTTACATACACTTTTTCCTTTTCTATTCTCTGACTTGGTACTTATTTTTTTCTTTCCAGCCGCCTTCGACATCCAAATGGTAGTTATCTCTCCCCACAATTATACTTCTTGTATGTACTTACATAGGATTCCCTTTTAACAATTATTATTGCCATTTTTTGAATGAACTCTTTTAACAATTGTAATTTTTTTTGAAAGAAGGCCCTTTTAACACTTATTTCATAGTTGATTCTTATTAAAAAAAAATCACTGATTTGCTACTTGAATTAGATGAAATTGCTATTTGAGTCAGTGAGGTTGTTACATTTTTCCCTGTTCCAGTCATATCATGTTACTCTTTCTTGCAGTCATATTGTTCCTTGGTGCATGCACAAAGCCTCCTCACTTGTCAATGGTTACTGAATTCATGGAAATGGGATCCTTGTACTATCTGATACATGGGAGCGGCCAGAAAAAGAAACTCAGCTGGCGAAGGAGACTAAAGATGCTCCGCGACATATGCAGGTGGATATATCTGCATCTTATTAGAATTCTCTTTTTTCTCACTATGAAACACCATTTGATGACAGTGGATGAAACATTTTTTCTCCACTTTAACAACTTCGTGCCTGTGATTGGAAAAGCAACACTCCTAGGTGTTCTGCCATATTATTTTTGTGGTGATAAGTTGAATTCCATGTTTCTGCCTTCTATGAAGCATGTCCCAAATAGAGATGCTAGATTGATGCCTTCATCCATCAAAGGTATTGAAAAGTTGTATTTGGTCTTTTAGCAATCAAGACATCTTCCTATGTAAATGTGGCTTATATGAGATCTGAACCATCCATCTATGGGCTGCTGAGCCTACAGTGGATGGGCCATACCTAAGAAGTCATCCCAGTTGCTTCATTAACTGCCAAGTGAAGGAAAACATCTGGCCATTGAACGTGGCTTGATAACAGGTTTTTCTGTTTTTATTTTATTTTATAATGTACCTCTTGTCAGTTGGCCCAAGAAAACCATAGAATGTTGTTTGAACTTTGCAATTATCGCTTCTTGAAAGAAAATCATGATAAGCTTACCTGGTATTGTTTGTTGATGATCCTAATGTGGGGAGAACAATGGCTTGGAAATGAGAAGTTCATTACTATAAAACCACCAACATAGAAGAGGTGGGTTTAGGAAGTTCCTATTCCAGCTTCTCATTCCATATGACCCAACAGCACCATGAATGTTATATTATGATAATAGTATGGCCAATGTGTGGATGGATTGGTGGCATGGTGACTCTTTCAAATAGTAAGTTACCTGCAATTAAAAGCCATCAGTGACCCGTACAAACTATCTGCATTCAACAAATTGGTCCGATACAAGTGTTAGCATTTGCATAACAAATATAAACTTAGATGATTGGTATTGTTGATTGATCAGAAAATTGGACTGACATTGCAGGGGTTTGATGTGTGTACACCGGATGAAGATAGTCCATCGGGATCTTAAAAGTGCTAATTGCCTTGTCAATAAGCACTGGACAGTCAAAATATGTGATTTTGGGCTATCGCGAGTGATGCCGGATGTTCCCATGAGAGATTCCTCATCTGCAGGGACTCCTGAATGGATGGCTCCAGAACTCATTCGCAATGAACCCTTCACTGAAAGTGTGACGTCTTCAGTCTTGGGGTGATAATGTGGGAGCTTTGCACACTAAACAGACCATGGGATGGAGCATCACCAGTGAGAGTAAGTTATATACGGAATGTCAAATCTTTTGATATCCTCAAAGGTTTAGAGGCAAGCAAGCTTGAATGCTTCTGTTCTATCGTCTACATTTCAGGTGGTTTATGAAGTTGCGAATGAGGGAAAGAGACTGGAGATTCCTGAAGGTCCCCTGGGCAAGCTCATCTCAGGTCCTTCAGCTTAGTAAAACTTATATGTTTCATTGTCTCTCTCGTTCAATTGCAATGTATAAATTTACCCTGTTGCTGTTTGCAGATTGCTGGGCAGAGCCAGATCAACGGCCAAGCTGTGAGGAGATCTTCTCCCGCTTACTTGACTGTGAATACTCCCTCTGTTGATTCTACTTGTGCATGTGTAGAAAGGCTCATAAAGTTGGACTTTTAATCAACTCCCAGTTGTAAATTACTCGAAGTATCTTGGCATAAACACAGTTTGTAAAGCACCACCAATTTTCCACAGCAGCCATTCATTTCCTCTTGTTGTGATAGATAAATACAGGAATGCCATGCAATTCACAATGTTAAAAAATTTCTGTACTATTCGTTTGAAATTTAACTACTGCAGAAACAAAGAGAACTCCCCACTTAAATTTTTGAGAAATACTTGTTAAATGCCTTTAGCAGGAATAGCAGCAACTAAAACAAAAGAAAGTAGAACCCCTCGCTAGAAGTTTCGAAGATTGTATGCTCAAAACAGTAGATAACTTCAGTATAATAGGTTTAAAACTATCCCAACTTAAATGAAGAATGAACATCTCTCTCTGGAAGGGTAACAAAAAAGAAATCTTTAGTAATTAATCTCAAAGAGAGAGGTTATTTCAATCGGGTATATGTCTCCTATTTAACGCATCTTCAAACCTACTGCACGAATCAACTCGCATCTCTGTACTCATGTCGTTTTCCGGTGCTGGATAATAGTCTTCTCTCAGCTGCACATCTCTGAGGTTAGGTATCTTTAGAAAAAACATCAAGAAGTGCTCGTTGGCAGTGCCATGGATGAAGAGCTTCCTTAGCGTCCCACATTCAGAGAGAAGCCCAACAGCTGGTAGGGAGAGGCTTCTCTGGTTCACGTCTCTGTCCTGGGGTGGCCAGTAATCAAGTTCTCCAAGTTTCAGGCTCTCAATTCCTAACAAGTAGAACCTATCCCACAAGCTCAAATCCATGTGCCCACTTGGAGCTGTCAGCGCGTAGCCATTGGTGTCCCCACAATGGAGCTGCATCTTGTGAAGGCGAGGATAACGAGTGAGGGTTCCTAGCCCAAACTCCTTGATAGGACGAGGCCGGCTCCTGCAATCACCTTCAACTTTTATCCTCACCTCCTCCAATTCAGGGCAGTTCTCCAGCCCTGCCATCTGCAGTGGTGTCAGCAACTCACCCACCGGAATCCATAGGGAAAGGTATTGGAGCCGTATCCACGTCCTGCTACAGGATTCAGAACAATTTCCCAACTCCTCCGAATACCTGCATTTCTTGTTACCGACTGCAGTAGAGTCGTGATGGCCTGGCTCACTTACCTCCTGGTCATCAAATTCATTGAGATCCAAGGCTTGGGCTTTGCCCATTCCGTTGGTGTTGGATGGTTGCTCAAAGCTGTCCCAAATGCAGTCAATATGCAACCGCTGGATCCTGTCACGGATTGGCTCTAGGGTTCGCAGTGAGGCAGCTGCACTGAGCTGCTTGCAGCGAGAGATGCTGACATCGGTGAGGGTCCGGCGGAGCATTCCCACCAGCCTTGTCATCCCCAGCTCCGTGACATTCTTGCAGCCCTGGATGGCAAATGACGTGAGCCTTTGGCAACCTCGGGAGATGGCATGGAGGCCGAAATCTGTAAGATCGGCTGAGTTCTTGATGGAAAGCGATTCCAGTCGACTGCAGAGCGCGATGCCATCCAGCTGCCATCCAGCCCTGCAAATACCATGGAACTGCCCCAGCGAAAGCGATTTCAACCGCGTGCACTTCGAATTCAGAGTCTCCAATGCGGGACCGGTATCTCGGACATTCTGACATACATCGAGCGTGAGCTCCTGCAGCAGGGGGAGGCCCTCGAAAAGCTCCTCAAGTGTGGCACGGCTGATCCGGGCATCCTCTGGGGTGAAGCCGTCATCCCTGTCGTCGGGATCAGGGTGTGTATCAGACAAGGAGGTGATATTTGCAAGGTGAAGAAGAGTGAGGCTGGGGCAATTGGATGCAATTGCACGTAGGGCGTCATCCCCAACATGGTCAACATAGCGTGGATCAAAGTTGCAGGCGACAAGGAGATGTTGGAGGTTGGGGCAGGTAAGGGCGATGGAGATGAGCTCGTGGGATTTGAATCCATCATTGGAGGGAAGGGTGAGAAGGTTGAGGTGGGTGAATGAAACGGCGACGGAGGGGTGGGCCTGGAGGGCGGGGGGCAGATCCTCAGTCCAGCAGTAGAAGTGGGAGAGGTCGAGAGAAGCAAGATTAGGGCAAGAGTTGAAAAGAGAGACGAAATCGGAGCCGAGGGGGGCTTGGGAGCGCTGGTGCCAGCGGACCAGCTTGGCATGGCGAAGGGCTGGGAAGTGTGGGGCGAGGAGATGGAGGGTGGAGGGGTCGCGGGCGTAGACGGTGAGGTTGGTGAGGTTGGGGAAGGCCTGGGCTAGACGATATGCGAGGAGCTGCGGCTGGGATGAGGCGTCTAGGAGGGAATGGCCCCATGGGGATAGGAGGGAGAGGTCGAGATGGGTGACGTCTTTGAAGCAGGTTGGGATGAGAAATAGATCCCTGACGTTGCCCCGCAGCGCCAGGGACGTCCGGGTGCACCGCTCCAGCGCCTTCCACTTCTGGCAGACCAGCGCCATGACGTTGCGAGATCGACCATCGTTGACAAGGGCAAACACGTTGGACAGAATCACATCCGGCAGATCGTGCAGTTGCGTATTGCTTTTGCTACTCGTCTCCGTTTCCATCGTGAGATTACCTTTCAGTTTCACCCACCCCTCCACCACTTCAATTCAATTCAAAACCCCTCTCTCCTCTCCTCTCTCTGATTTGTGGGTGGGCTGAGACTTGAGAGGGAAAGAATAGACCTCCAGATGGGGTAAGAGAAAGAGAAGTGTGACGTGGGTTGTGGATGAAGATGAAGTCCCGAATGGAAACAGGTGGGTTTTGTCGCACATGATTGTCATCCAATTGTTTTTTTTTTTCCTCTATTTTCTTCCCTTCTCTCCTTTTCCTCTTTATTTTCTTACTTTGATCTCGTGTTTTTGAGACATTGCCGTGACAGACGGGATTTTTTTTTTCTCCTTTTTCCAATGTCCAATCCGATCAAGTGTCAAGACTAAGAAGAAAGATTTTTCTCCATTCTTGCTTGGGGTCGAAGTTGGAAAACTTCGGAAGCCTGAAGAACAAATTTTAGTTTCCTTGTGGTTTATTGTGATGGAAGTAACAATGTTTTAAAATTTTGTCTTTTTAAGCTATTGTATTCGGTTCAAATTTTAATCTTTTTTAAGAGATTGAATCGAATTCAATCTTAATTTACTATAAATGTAGTCTAGTTAGACTTTTTAACAATTTACTATTCAAAAGAATTGATGCGATTAACTTGCAATAATTTATAAAAGATTTTAAAATTATCATTATTTTTATGAAAAGGTAATTGTTATATTTATTAGAATTTTAGAATATCATTATATTTTTAATTAAATAAAATATTTGAAGTGATGAATTTAATCAATCTTTTTCTTAAAAAATTATCCACGACTCAATTTTTAAGACAGAATTAGAACTCACGGCCTGCATAGGTGGCGTGCGGTATGGTTTTTATTTATCTTTTTTAATGAAGATAGGTTGTGTAAATTGAATCCGCGTTGTTTGTCTGTTTCATCTCATAAATATAAAAAGAACTTTTTAAAAGCTTATATAGTTATTTGACATTAAAAGTTTATTATTTTAAATATGGGTTATACTGTACATAGCAAGGGAGATTATAGGTACTTTTATAAGTTCATAAAAGATCATGTAAAATCATGGGCTCATAACAAATAAATTTTTAGAATCAGATCAGGGTTAATGTGGAGCTAAATGTTCTATTAGATAAAAAGACAGATAGATGAAGTAATAATATTATAATAATAATAAATGAAATAACATAAGAAATTAGAAGTGTTTATGAGATGATTTGTTCACATTCTTGATGGTAAAAGAATACGGCTGCATAATTAAATGAGGGTAAAACGATTCCATTTTAGGGAGATGGACAGTGCAATCTGCTCGTGATTTTTGTTGAGATAAATAGAAAGTAAAGTTGGAAAGAATTTACTGTAACAAGATAAAAGAGACGCTGTTGGTGACAAGTGACACCTTGGATAATGATGACATTAAGAAACTTGGCATAGGATAGGATCGTGGAGCTTGTGGTCGTGCCCTTTCTATCTAACAAAAATTCTCATCTAATAAATACATTTTTCAGATGTTATATTAATGTGAAAATATGAAATTATTACGTATATTCATGCTGCTTTTTTTTTTTTTTTTTTGAATTTATGTGAGAAATTATAGCATCTCTACTATCTCCAAGACACACTAAAATTAGATTATAGAGATTATTACTTACAGTCTCTCATTTCTTAATACGGGAGGCAACTTATTTGAACTAGGACCTATACTGATTTGAATTCGAGTTGATTGATTTTTTAATAGATATAAAAAAATAAAATAATTACTATTAAAATATTTTTTTATATTCATGATAAAATCTTTTGACTTTGTCAATGAAAGTGACAGTAATGAATTTTAGATATTCTTTATAAAAGAAGTTTTACTAATTATTGCTATTCACATAATGTAAATAAAGTGTTACAATTTTAGTTGATAATATTAATTGGTTTGAATTGAACAACGAAAATTTTTAAATAATAATAATTATTATTATAACTGTAATGTCACACACTAGGCAGTAGGCAGGCAGTATCACCATTCAATCTAGAACATGATAGCAACTTTACGGCAAGTAATGATTGTATTAAATGAATTGGATAAGGGGATTATAGATTGTAAATCTCCTCAACCTTAGGACCTATTGCTCCTATAAGTACGAATGATGAGAAGGTGGAATATAATGTTATGTTAGATAAACTGGACTATCCCATCAAGATAATTCTTATATTAAGTTTAAAATAAGTTAACAATGTTGAAATCTCCTGTATTGATTTATTCATATTGAATAGGTTCACTGTAGATTGACATGATATGTTATCCAACTATTTTATTTTTATTTTTCTAGCTCACAATTAGAATTATTATAGAGGACTCTTATCTTAATGTTAGAACTTAGAAGTGCTTCTTACTTAAAATAACAAAATTTAAATGCTGTTTTATGTTTATATAATTAAACATATTATTTTTTATTATTTTAAATAAGATTGCCTGTGAAAGTATAAAAAATGCTTCATCATTAAATTAAAAAAAAAAAAGTAAATGGAAATCTCCATATATCATTTTGCAGCAATAGCCAGTATCACTCTTATCTACCCATTAAGGATAAATAATATTTTTTATTTATTTTTATCATCAAAGAATTAAAATCTCTTATAGAACTCGACTAATCTTTAAAAGATACGGAAGTCTCACATCCATGCACATCTAAATAAATCTATAAAAAAAGTCTCTTTGAAATGAGATAGGAATCAATAAAAAATGGCATGAGTGTATAATACAAAATCTACAAATTTAAAAATGAATGGGAATAACTTTTTATTGGGGCCTTTTTCCTGGTTTGATACTAATATAGTAATATAAGTTTCTGGGAAAAAATATTAAATATTAAAGAAGAATCTGACTTGTTAGGAGCATTGCTTTTTTGTCATGGATAGCCGTGTAAGTTTATGACTTTTCTCAACTAACCCCTTCACTTCACGTGATAAAATCTCCTTAGTAAACACAATATCTTTCTTTTCAAAAGAATTGAGAAAACCTTTTCTTTTGCTTTAAGCCTTTAACCACTTTGCTGCCACTATCGATGATTTAAATTAGCTTTATGATTTTCATTGTTGTCATCACACTTTTTCATCTAATTTTAATTTGTATTTATATTCAATTTGAAATAAAAATTCTTCTAAAACTAATCTATTTTGCCTCAATTTTTATAGAAAATTATATCTATTTTAAATCAAATATATTTTATTTAAAAATATCTTTCAAATTCATCTATCTTTGTACATTTATTCCTAAGATCCAAAAATAACTCATGCTGATCAATAATGTTGCTCAAGTGAAAGGGCTTCCTCTCTTGTATAGATGGCTTAGGTGTCCTATTTGCTGTAAAATTCTAATTTCTTTTATCATAACTAAGGTCTTTAGATTTTTTAAAGTACTTAACTAATATTCGGAGTATATACAAGTCTCTTTACTCATATACACTAAGTAAATTTATAGAGAATGACCCTTTGAAGTGGAGTGAGAATCGAACTTAGAACTTTCACTTAGTGAAATATTAACAATTTTAGCACACATAATCTAATTACTTAGATAATAGAAAATTTGTCAAATTCAAGTACAAGAGACTATAGTAATATGAAGTAGAAACAAGCTTTCATTCTAATTTAATAGTTTTATTTATATTAAAACCTTTTTAAAGTCATTAGACCAACTAAAAATAAATATTACAATTTTTCCAACCTTTTAAATGGCTTACCAGTCAAAATGTTTAGAGGTAAAGAAAAAAAAAATGAAAACGAAGAGTTAAACAAACTAATCTCAAATGGTTGAGAAAATAAATTTTGATTCAAGACCAACACATGGGCCCAGGAGTTTAAAAATCGGCCAGGCCGATATGCAAATATCGGCCGATAATTTTATCTCTCCTCCCGATATCGGCATTTTCTCTCTCCTCCGATATTGGAACCATGAAAAAATGGCAAAAAACGGTAACGAACCGTGAAGAACCGTAAAAAACCTCAAAAAACCGTGAAAGCCGTATCGGCCGAACTGTGATGAACCGTGAAGAACCGCAAAAAAAAGTTAAAAACAGCAAAAAACCTTGTAAAACCGTGGAAAATTGTGTAAAAATCGTATCGGTGTTTTTAAAAAAAAAAAAAATTTAAAAACCGATATTTATGAATATCGGCCGATATTGTGACCGATATTTCAGACCGAATATCGGCCATATCGGCCGATAATATGTATGTACAGCCGATACATATCGTATCGGCCTATATCGTTCGGTATGAAAATACCGATAGATATTGGCCGATACAGTATGTGTCGGCCGATATTTAAACCTTTGCATGGGCCATCACATAAAGGTTCGGCCTGCAGTTACAAATGTTAGCTGAAATTTGAAATTTTGGCTAGAATTTTTTTTCAGAGGCAAAATATAATTGATATTGGTTTTTCCAGATTTTAGATGAAAATTTTGAATTTTCAGGAATTTTAGTATTCTTAAACAGAGGCTGCACCGAATAATAGAATTTTATTGCACACGTACATGGCCGTATTGTACTTAGGAGATTTTTGGCGCTTTATTGTCCTGAGATTTTCCAGCTGTGCGACGTTGATTGCGAGCGATCAGTCATCCAAGATGAGTTTGAAAAGTATTTTTAAGAAGATATCCTTTATAAAAATTAAAATAGTAAAAAATAATTAATTATGAAAAGATAAAATTATATTTATTTTGAGGTGTGTTTCTAATATAAAAGGGAATTATCTCTATCAATAGTTTATTAGAATTGTTATTTTTTCTATTTTAGCCATTTTATAATTTTCTTTTTGTTTTCTATTTTCAAGCTAGTAGTATGATTCAAATCCTTAGAAAGGAACATATCCAATTGTGAAATCCCTTTTATTGTTTAATAGTTTTTACACAAGATTTCCAATTTTCTCAATAACAACGTGATAATCATAAACCAAGTCCTTTGATCTCACTAATCCAATTCTAAAATCCCTTTTCTTATTTTTATTTTCTACCATTTTTTTCTATTTTCAATAGTAATATAATAAAAATAGGTCAAATTTTTAAACTTACCAATAAAGTTTCAAAATCCTTTTTTTTCATTTTAGCCTTTTTTAAAACAGTTTTTCTTTTCTTTGTTAGTCTAGAACTAAATTACAATCATTCAATCGATGATTAAACAATAAAAAAGTATTTGATGGTTATCTAATGCTCTTTTTTATATATAAGATAATTTTTTTTTATAATAATTATATATATATATATATATATATATATTTTTTTTTTTTTCTGGTTATCTAATGCTCTCAACATGTGTATTCCTCCTTCTCACTAAAAGATCAAACTAATCTTATAGATACACGAAATTTAATATACCAAGTAAGCACTAGACCAAAGATCGAACCAAAGATTTCTACTGTTTTATCAAAAGCTCTAACCCAAGGATTCAAATATCGGTCGATACGAATCGTATCAGTCATTTTTTGTAAAAAAAAAAGAGGAGAAGAAAAAATATCGGCCGATAACAATATATCCTATCGGACAATATATCAGCTGATACGGAAATTTTAAACTCCTGGCCCAGCCAACCAAATTGACTAGACATGTTAATAATTTAATAATTCTTTTCTATGATAAAATGAGATGTATATATTTTGTTTTCTTATACAAAATATTGGTTAAAGTATTTTGGATGATGATAAAATTAGTGTCATCTTTTAAAAAGCAAGAGTCCAAACCACAACTTATTTTCTTAGCTATGTGAAATTTCCTTTTTATTATGCAACTAAAATTTATTTTGCTGTTCACTAATTATCTTTTTTTTTTTTTTTTTGTCATTCCCTTTGAAAATTTCAACAATTCAATGTGGTATAGTAATTATTTTTCATGATCCACCGAATGAGGTAAAATAATATTGAATGGAAAATTAAATGTGCTACAGTTAAAAATATTGAAATATTAACCGATACGTAATATCGAGTTGGTGAAGTGTTTGAATAAAGTTAAAAAGAAAAACTATCCTTGATATCTGACTAAAAATAATGCACAACAATAGTTGAGTTGGATAAGCAGTGTATTATAATTTAGTCGAATATTAAGAGTATAATAAAAGTAAATATTCTGATGACAGAATCTGAAATGTTCATTGGTAGCCAGCAATTGAAAATGAACGATCAACAATAAATGAAATTCTGTGGGCGAAGTTCTTTGTTAACTTCATCCAATCAAATATTGTTTTTTTATAACTTTTTGCCTCACTTAACTCACTCAGATGGCTTCACATCAAATGCAAATAGCTCTGCATCTCCATCATTGCTATCTAATCCTCTTCTTGTTTTTTATTTTCTTTTTTCTGTTTTTTTTTTTTTTCCATAGAACTATTTAAGTAATTTTAAAAAATATATGAAAGTATGTGTATTCACGTATACTGGATAAATTTATAAGGAATGATCTTCTGATGTGAAATGAGAATCGAATTCAAGAGTTCTACTTTTTTAAATAAATTTCTGATCATGAAATCTAATATGGGAATATTTTGAAACTATTTCTATAAGACTATTATGCCCATAGTCAGGCCATTAATTTTACAATTAGACTCTAATTAAAAATTTAAATTTAAATTGAAAAGAACTATTTTCACTAGACAAGAATTACTGAAGTAGTCATAGGTTGAAATAAGAAATTGACAATAGTGCTTTTGATAATAGAAAAAGTCGATGCATCTTATTATCTTTTATTCATTGACAAATTGATAGAGAGACAAATTTAGTGTACTTTAGAAAAAGAAGAGAAGAGAGCGACGGATGAAGAGAAGAGCTTAAATGAAATGAAAGTGAGAATCAGTGGGTTGAAAATTGAAATGTGATAATGTTTGTACTTTGTAATGGTGAAGCAACCTTCCTTGCTCCTTAGTATGGTGTGTAGGGACTAGGGAGGAGCATCGTGGAACCGTGGAACTGTGGAATTCCGAAAGAAATGAGTTAATTCACTTCAGATTAGCTTCACATATCCGGCAAAGATTGCGATTGATTTGGATTGCAGATTTTGGAGAGATGAAGGTAGAATGGAGAATCTATCCATTAACAGTAATGAATCGCCAGTTGTGGCCAACTTGAAGAGAAAGAAAATGCTGTACGCTTTCTTCCAACTCCTCGAGATCACCTTATCTATGTTCTTCCAACTCCTTCAGAGTTCAGACCACCTTATCCATCAATTGCACTGTCTCTCTCTCTCTCATCACCTGGATTGGTGTTCAAGTTTTAATTTAGTTACTTTAAAGACATATTTGTGCAGAACTATTTTCTGTGTAAATTGTTTTCTGGACAATTCTTACTTTATTAAAAGAAATTTCTCTCTTTTTTTTGAATTTTTTTTTAAATTATATAAATTCAGAGCAAGTTAGATAAAATTAAAATAATGAGAAAAATATTTTTAATAGAAATGAGAATCATTGCGTTTAAACATGCTCTAAAAGTTTAAGAGGAGCTCCACTTAAGCCCAGATGGTGGATTTGAAAGTTCATATATGGTGTCCTAAAAAAATTTTAATCGGACGAGGAGAAACTATGTTTTTAAGGCTAAAAAATTCCACTTTCTCCAATGATAGGAAAATGATTGATTGATGAATAAGATATAAAACTTGAATCGGTATATATTGAGTACGAGTGTAAATTTTTTTTTTTCAATTAGATAACAAAGAAATTCATTAAAGAAATGGAAGAGAAACAAAGAAGAGGGTCTATAAGGATTAGATCAATAAAGAAAAATAAACACCAGGGAGAACAAAGAAGATAATACATATGGAAAAATCACAAAAATTAAACTTCGGCAAAAAGGTCATCAACTCTCAACTTGGCGAAAAAATCCACCACACCATTAGCTGAGCGTACGAATTTTGAAAAGGAAACTCCCAAACCCTTAGCCATATCTCTCACCTCCCTAACTACATTAATCAATTTCCATGGTGGGCGACACACACCCGAGGCCCATTTAAAAGCATTTGCCGAGTCACTTTCAGTGATTAGATTTCATTGACCGTCGTTCTTCCAAATGACTAAAGCTCTCTTAATGCTGAGAATTCCCACTTCGTTTGAATCTTTAACTCCGATTGCTTCATTAAACATAATGGACGTTTCTCACAAATGATTTCTTAGCACTCCACCGGTTGCATCCCGTCCCGGGATCCCTCTAGAAGCACCATCAATATTAAATTTCAAAGTACCTTTTGAGGAGGCTTCCATCTCTCCGTCGGCTTAGCCACACTTCTTTGGATCTTTATACAACCCTCTCAAGATAAAAAGATGTCATTGATTCTAAGAAATAAGACCCTTAAAACTGGGATTTGCCAAAAGCCACACATGTCATCTCCACTTAGTTTTTTTTGGAAGAGATCATAATCAATTGATGATACACCTTCAAAATATCTTACATGCCTTTCCTTCCAACCTGTCCATAGAATTACCACTGGAACTCTTTACCAAGCGATTTTCATTCTAGGATTCAATCTCGGTATGTTCCAATCTCAGTACAGGATAGTAAGTGCAACAGAGGATGGACTTCATTAAGTCCATTCGATATTACTTCTGTCTACAGTCTCTTCAATAGAAAAATATTAGGTGCCAAGTTCAAGCCCTCCTATAGCCTCACCTGATGTGTCCTAAGGTAGTGAGTATCACCTATGAGAGTTTTATGTTAGATTTTTCCAGTTTTCCAAATGTAAATTCAAAAAAAATAAAAATACTTTTAACTAAAATTTTAGTATGGAAATTGATATAATGATTCTGTACACTGTCCTAAAACTTTCTTCCAAATCCAGATACATCTGTATTGTTATAAATGTTCACAGCATACATACATAAAATCCCTTAATGCATGTTATTAATAGATTTTGCTGATTCGGTGATTTTCAAGTTTAGTAGCCCATTTCTTTTGGGTGTGGACTTTCTTCCACTGTTGTCTGCATTTTTATGGTGAGTGGGCCAACTTGTGAGGGTTGTACCCTATCAACCATTCCTCTTGATAACTCAACCCGTGACTCATACTGAAGAAGACAAAATAAATAAAGCTACGAATAAAATAAAAATAAATATAAAGAAACCGAACAAGATGAACATATGCTCGGGTAGAGACCACCTTTGCTGTGTGGTTCATCGTTCTCTTCTCATATTTTCAAAAAGAGGGAAAAGGGATTCTCATCTTTCTATGGCTATGAATAATGGGTTTTGCCTTTATATATCCATTCTATTCTCTTGGTACAAAATTATCTACATGGATTAAATGAATATTAAATGAATAGACTGTGTAGTTTGTACTACTCCTTTGTACCGTGTACGTTACTTTGTCCTCATCGTGGGTTCCCCTTTCATTTTCCACTTCCTCTCCTTTTTCTTATTTCTCTCTTAAGTTATCCTTGAAATCAAATTGAAGTTGCGATCAATCCATTCTAAGCATCAATGCCAAACACCCATATTCAAATCTATCATTTATTTGATACACGAGATTTGTAGCTGTAGATAAGTCGTATATATGTGAGATTAGTTTTAATATACATATTTCTCATGATTGAAATGAGTGAAAATTGAAAATGTATTCATTATTTTTCTCTTTATTGTCTAGGTCTGGTGCATGAATCCTTTCCATTTTTCTTTATCACGTTTTTATTGAGAAAATATTATTATCATGATATTATTGGAAATTTGGTATCACTTTTTTTTATTGATAAAAATGTCATACTTTGATGTATTACTGTTAGATGATAGAGTTGACCTTCCATGTTTGTCTTAATTCTATATTTGTCAAGTTTCTTGATTAAGGGTTTGTAATTAGATATGTACATCTATATATACACTTTATAATGAGAGGGGTCACTGAGTCAACTTTTCTAAAATACTTTAAATACCATTTTTCTATTTTTAACAAAAATGCTTTCAGTGTTGTATGGAGCTTATGACTGAACTTGTAAGTTCTAAATCTGTAATATATTTTTTTTATTCTCTTCTTAATTCGACTCTGGCATTAAATGTCATTTTTTGGTCCAAGAAATGTTAGATGATAAATTTTATATTTTTTAGATAATTATTAAAGTAAATTATTTTTTATAGTAAATTTGCACTTTAATTACAAATTTATTAATAGCTACTTAATAATAGCTAATATTATTAAAAAAAAAGTATTTGTTACAATGAATATAAGTATATATTATCACATGCTCTCAGCCATGAAAAATACACGAGATAATTCTAGAGGAAGTGGCCTTTGATAATAAATCATAGTTTAAGAAATACTTAAGAAAAAAAGCCAAGAGAACCAAAGGATTAATATTTTAATATTTCCACAATCTACATAAAAATTCCTGAGTCCTGACTTTTCTATTATTGTGATGCTTTAGAAAATTCAGATTCTTCTGATTACTGGTCTGAATTAGTAGTCATGACCTATTCTTTCTTGCCCATTCTTTACAACCCTATATATAATATACTTTTTCCTTTTTACCATTTAGTAGTTAAAATCTAATTTTAACATTTACCGTGAATTCTAATGACGAATTATGTTTTATTTTATTTTATTATAAATAAAATAGAAAGACATTTTCATTCTATAATGATATCATCATTAATATTATATTTCATTTAGTCGAACTTGACTATAGTATCAATTTCATTATACTTAAAAATTTACATTGCGCTAAATTCTTATAAAAGCAGTTTGAAGGCTTTTATATACTAATAATAAACTAAATAATTAATACCAAATGAAATTGCCTTATTTTCTTTTATAGCAATCATCTTTTAACTTCATTTTTTATTATTAAATCTACAATTTCCAGTCCTTTTGCATATTCCCTACTCCTACACGACTTTCCTCACCATATACTTGTTCTATTTGCATTATTTTATTTTATTTTGAAATTAAAACCGTTGGAAATCCACCGTAAAACCTCTACTATATTCTCCATGATCTAGCACGAGATCATGGTGAAACAGTAAAAAGCTATTCATTTAAAAAGAAGAACTTTAAATATATTTATTAATTCTTACAATTTTATATCAATTGTATAAATATATCCAAAGAATATCTTTGAACTGAAATGGATAATTGATCTCACAATTATGCCACTTGTTTATCTAAAGAAGTTCTAAAAATGCTACAACAAAGTGTGGCTTGAAATCCAGAACCTTATAAGTATTTATAGCTATTAGAATAAAAAAAAAATATCATCCGAGGCAAGTAATTATCTAATTTAGAGCAACTGTGTGCTTCTTTCTTAAGCAACATTTTCTTTTAAGCTGCTTCTGCATTCAATAACTCTATTGGGCTCTTATCTTTCAAAAATTATTTGTCATGTCGAATTTGAAGTTTTATTTTTTAAGATTAAATAGACATTAAAGCCTTTTTTTCTTTTCAAAATTCTCACCTTTATGAAGTGCAAACTATTAAAAAAGAAAGAGAGATGTCTTTCTTATTATAAAATATTATAATGTTGGGATCAGTAATATAAATAAATAAATAAATATATATATATATATATTCTTCTTTTTTTACAATTATTAGGTTTGAATTTCTTTCCTATCTGTTTGGCAGTCAAGAACCTGTCTAAATTAAAAAAGAATTTAAGTTTAAATCAATATCAATATATAAGAGTCATTAGTTTGTATTTTATTTAGTGGATATAATAGAAAAGTTTGCACATATCCTACTCTAAATGACCTAAATACGATGGTCTTTAAATTTCTTCCATATGTAGTAATTAAAGTTTTTGACGACATGATAGGCAAGGTTAGGTGGAATAATGTCTGTAAATGCGCCATTAAAAGGATAATTGAAGGTGTAATGTAATTGGGTTTTGAAAAAATGTAGAAAAGTTATGCATCCTTATCTTCATCTTATCCTTTTTCCTTTTGTTTGTTGACATTACATGATGGGATTGAGCCAGTAAGGAAGACCCTCCCATCCCATTACATATTTTCTTCTTTGGCATTTGTCCACTTGTCCTTGACAACATTTTTTTTGTTTGCTTTTGCTAAGCTTTGTCCTCAGACTTTGTGGATAAGGTGTGAGAGTAATAGGCCTACCCCAATAAATCAATGTCACTGTCCTGGCTTCAAACGAGGCTGACACACACGGACCAACTTTATTTTATTTTATTTTATTTTTTTAATTTTTTCAACTAAAACAACAAACACACACATGAATATGAATAGATTACTCCCATAATTGATAACAGGGTTTTAATATTTATATATAGTCGATATTTAATTGTTATATATAGTTCGACTATCGATGATTTTAATTAAAAAAATAAGAGAGAGATTTCGCGACGTCGAATCTCAACCCTGCTTGATAAATTCAATCTCATTTATAATTTCTATCTAGGTTATGGAATGTGTGATTGATTAGATATTTTTCATTTCATTTTAGATATTTCATAACTTCAAATTAAACTGAATTCTAAGTATTCAACCAATGTCAGAGAGTAGGGGCTCCAGCTTAAGGGGTTAGGGACAAGGAGTATGAATCTAAATTGTGAAGATATATTAAATGAATATTTATTAATTAAAATAAAATTTAAATTTAAGAAAAAATAATATTTAACTGATTTACCCAACGAGGCACTTTTTTCTACTTATTTTGTAAGGAAAAAAAAAAGATGCTTATTCTAACATAGGTATACTTTTTTAGAAGACGAATTTTAGTGAACTTCTCACTTTACCTCTATCTGTACAGATTTTAGTGGACTTCCAAAAATTAGTTCACTTTACAGTGAATCGGTTTATTGGACAGGTGCATCGAACTGAATCACTTGAAAATAGAAATTTGAAGAAAGTGATCTAGTCGGTATACCGATTAAAACTCTCAAGAAATTGGTGCACCGATCGAACTGTTGAGAAATGAAAATTTGAGAAAAATGATCCAATCAGTGGGCCGATTTCTTGAGAGTTCAAATCGATGTACCGATTGGATCACTTTCTTCAAATTTTTATTTCGAAATGATTCGATCAATGTACCAATTTAGTGAATCAATTTATGAAAGTCTACTAAGACCTAGGTGAGAGAAAAAATGATAAATTCAAAAAACCCTTCTCTTGAAAAACGCATGCCCCTGTTAAGATGACCAATTAATGAATGTAAAGTACATTCAATGCACTAGATTAAATGTAGTACAATTGGGATGGGCAAACAGAGAATTCTACAGTCCATAAAGTGGCTCATTAATCGTTCAGTGTCTTTAATTTGGTTGGTTATTCGTGTAGGAACAATCAGATCAAGGTACGATTGCATCAGGGCCAATCCTAGCTGGGCCTTACTATCAAATCAACGGCTAAGGTGACTATTATAAAAAGATCATATAGATGAATGGAAAACTCCTAAATCCACACACCTACAAGCAATTGTTTAGTAAAAAGTGAAGTGATAAAGGCATGCCACGTGTTGGGATGGAGATTGATGATAAGTTTCCTACCTGATTGCATTGATGGACTGGGCCTAGCTGCTCTTCAAAGACCCTTCTACGAACTGCAGGCAAGGCTTGTTTTATAGCTGTAGACCAAACATGCAGAAAGTTCACCTGGTAGGAAATTAATATACTCTAATACAAATTTATCCAAAGTTCATGAAATTATTAAAAGCTTGGGTCCCTAAAAAAAATCCGCTATATAAGATTTACATGTGTGGTAGTTGTCTTATAATACATCTATTATATGATAAATGGCTAAAATATAAAAACTAATTCTTATATACTACACAAAAAAACATAATTTCGTAAGTGCATATTATTTTAGTTATATTATATAGATGTCAAGCTTTGAGTCCCATAGATAAAATTTGTCAAATCTAATTGTAAGTCTGGATTCCAAACGGAAGAAACTACTCTAATGAGATGATGATGAGTGAATAATACCACCTTTTTTAATAATACTGTATCATTGTATATAATGAATAAATTGGCTAAGTAGGAAGCTGTCAGAGAAATAAATGTTCACATAAATATAATTCAATTGATAATCTCTCACTTCAAATAACAGTAGATATAAGGTTCAAATTTCATGATTTCACTTAGTATGCCCTAAATACAATTGAAAGTTTTACTTTAGGATTTCTCACAATTTTCCACATGTAATTTTTTTTAAAAAAATTGGAGATTTGATTTTTTTTCTTTCTTTTTGGATTTATTTTCAGTGTTGTTTTTTTTTTTTTTTAATGAGAAATATGCATTGATGTTGTGTTTGGTGGAGTCAAGTGAATAAGTCTTCAGTATTCACGAGAAAGATGAAATGTAAGAGAATCCCAAGAGGCAAATAAGGGCACTGATGTGGATTGTAGAGTGGTGACCATTTTGTTTCCAGTCCCAATCGCAATCTCTATACCTTCATGTGCTCAGGTTGGTACAAGTCGGCACTCAGCTCTGGATTTTGTGTAGAAAAAATCTTCACGCATTTCAAGTACCAACTTCCAATCAACCGAACACGTGGCAATACGGCTTGTAGATTTGGATCAGCCACCTGCACCGTTGCAATAAGTGAACCATTTTTTTTTAAAAAAAAGAAAAAACACCGATTGATTGATTGATTATCACATAATGCTTTTAAATGGTACACATTTTAGTCACCGTTATCCTCAAAATCATTAGTCTTATTTATCAATTTTTTAAAGTTCCAAGTGAAATACACCAAAATCCAAATGTTTCAAAAACAAGAGTACCAATTGTACAGCTAAATAATAGAGTTTATAAATTATATTTGAAAAAAAATTTAATTTGATTTATAGTCATTTGATCTCAGTGGTCAAAATCATCAAACATTCTAAATTGAAAAATGCGTGATGACTTTAACTACTAAAATCAAATTACTAGAAATTGAATGTTGAACTAAAATTTAGTTTAATTATAGTTTATAAAGTATATCTTCAATTTGTATAATTTAATTTTAATTTATATGACAAATTGACAAAAAAATTGAAATGGACCCAATGTGATGTGTTTTAAGTTTTGACTGTTAATTTTGAATAAAATAAAAATTCAAATTATTTCTTGGATATTTTTTGATTTTTTTATTAATCAATTTATATTTACTTCTTATTAGAGTAAAATTCAAGCATTCTTAAACTAGTATTTTATAGTTTCACTATTATAAATTGAGATTACAAGCATAAATAGTTATTTAATGATAATTTCTACTTTTATTTATGTAGACTATTATAAAATGATTAAAATATATTAATAAGCTTATATTATTATATTTTTTACCTTCTTAAAATCTTTATGCGGTATTTTCTCAAACAGAACATAGAATCAGTTGAAATGTTTCATTATGAAGACAAAACCGGAACGAATATGACAATTATGATAATATTCAAAATTCAAACCATGTTTTTCACTGTTTCCGAAACCAGATCATGCATCAAACAATTTTCGAGAATGGATGGGCCCAGCCCAGTTACCCCACAAATCAATCAAAGTCAAGCTTGTGATGTCAAATTGACAACCAATTTTATTTAAAAACAAATGTAAATTTTGGGGAATGAATGGTCTCCTTGCCAGTTTTTACCTTCCAAATGATTTGGATTTCAACTGAATGGGAGACCCAGATTCACATCACTACCTGGTTCGACTGGTGATTTGGGCTGAAGCTTAAAACACCAATAGCTCACAAAACCATATATGTGAGGGGACACCAACTCTCAACAGTCTAATCTCACTGCTGCATCAGGTCAGTCATTTTAGTGTTGGAGACATCTCCACTCAATTTGATGTTGATAATTCAAGAAGCTAAATCAAGATTGGGCTGTAGAGGACCAGTAGCAACAGCAAGCGTCAAGGGATTTAAAACTTTAAAAAGGTTACTAGAGACGTCATAAAATAATTAGATGCCACAAGGAGGAATAAGTTATACTCACCATATTAACAGGATGCCAATTTGATGATGTGCTTCAATGCAAGCAGTCGACGTTTTTGCTTACAGCCGGCCATGAGATAGACAATCATTTGGAACCACCATCCATTTAGGAGTCGTCTTTTGCAGCACCAGGAATCCAACATCATAGTCATTCATCATGAGGCACCATCAATCCATCTGGGATTGGCCTTTTGAGTTAATGGTCGAATCCACTCTTCCCTGTTTATGGTTCATGTTCTTTCTAAACGTAAAAACAAATAACATGAAAGCACAGAAGCTCACTTCCAAACTTCCTAGGAAGAGGCACAAGGCATACACAGTGAAAACTACAAAGATCAACAGGATATGGAGTGAAGACACTAAGGGTACCAGATATAATGCACACAATTACACTCCATCCGACAATATTTCATGATCAGTAGGATCCATAATTATTCTCAGCATTTAAAAAGAATGATATGATATTCTTTGCATTGCTTAAACCCAGCTAATACTAGATGTCCCACTCAATGTTTGACATGTGGAGCAGCTCCTTATTTATGGCTGCCTATACTTCACTGCAAAAGATTCATTAATCCTCCGAGGAAAAATCCTCTCTGTGTGTGTGTGTGTGTTAAGACTTGGCAGTCGATTGTTTTTCAGGGGTGTTGAGGCTTCATAGAACGGGACTGTGATTGTTGACTTACCAGGGGAAACTGGGAAAATGAAGGGGGGTTGGGGATATCTCTAAGGGGATTTTGATAGTCTGAGAAGTTAATGCTTTTTTCCTTCTTTTCAAGGAACTTTTCTCTACATCTCCTTGTCCACTAACAGGTATGACTGATCATAGTTAACTTCATCATTAGTGAAGATAAAATACATTTCTTCACAGAATGAAAAGATGGCTAAGGCTAACTTGATTTCTTCCCTTTTGCGAATCCTCTACTACTCTCTCTATCACTCTCTAAACTCCTCTTCTGCTCTCTCTAATAGAGAAATGTAGTTCCACAAGCTAAAAGCAACAGAGTTGAGAGATAAGATAGCGGCAATACACTTGCTCAGATCTGAGCATGATTTAAAATGAGTGAGAGAGAGATAGAGAGCTCTTTGAAGTCCATTCAATTTAAAAAGGGAAAAGATCCGTCTACACTTCGTCTCTGTTAAAGACTGTGTCAGCCCCTAACATGGTCAGGCCGGAGAGAGGAGAGAGATTTCATCAGCAGAGATCATTGGTCACCTCTCAACTAATAAATAAAGAGTAAAGCTTATTGACAAGTTCTGTAAAGCACATCTGCTTGCTATCTTGAACACTTCAAAGGTTCATGCTTCCTAAATGGCCACTTTTCTTTTTCAGTTACAAACTGATCCTGTCACACACCTTTAGATATAACAGACGTGAAAGTTCCCATCCAATGACAAGGGCATCATCACACCCTAATTTTGAAACCATCTTAAACCTCACCACATGCATACAGACTACACACAGGATATCAACCATATCTAGTGCAAGTCCACAAATCTCACGTTGAAAGGGAATTTCCATGCTCTCTGGCCCCAACTAACATCAGTAAACTGTAAACTGCAAAATGCAGGGAAAGGGGGGGGGAGTGAGGCCATTCAAATGATGATAATGATGTATCTGCATTTTATTACAATTTCACTAAAGATTAGTCCTCCATCTAAATTGAGTTTAAGAAAAATCAAATGTGTGAATCCCACTATGAATAACAGACTTTGCCAATTGATTGCTGCTGATGAGTCCGATCTTATTCCAATTTGAATCCATGTTAACATTGTCCATCAAATTTCAGTTCACGAAGAAATAAAATAAGACACTCATTTTGCCAAATGATTTATATGGATGCCCCTTTATTCAAAGTTCACCCAGGGTAACATTCAGCCTGCCACTCTTTTTTTCTTAAAAAAAAAAAACTGCCACTAAAGTTGAGTTTAAGAACAACAGTGATAACCAATCTTGGTTTGCATCCAAACAAGCCCACCACATTTTGCCTAACTGATTTCTAGTTATGTGCTTTGGTCCCAACTTGACCAAAGTTTAGCATTGAGCTTTCCTTCAAAGTTGAATTTAAGTATTAAAACAAAGAAAGGTTGAGAAACAATAGGCTGATGTGGTGATCTCTCAGTCCTCTTGAATCCATCTCTTCAACCCAATGACCCCATAACTGCGCTTGTTAAAATTTCAATTACCAAAAATCTCTCTGCCAATCTCTGCAACAGACTCTTCACGCTTCTGGGAAACGTTCACTCAAATTTCTCTAACTTCAAGAATTCATTTGGAAGTGTCACCCCACTCCCTTGTGTTTCTCTAACTTAGAGAAATCAGATGCAAATGTGATGAAGAGCTAAGGTCTTAACTGCAAGGAACTCTGCACACTTCCAAAGATCTTCAGCATAATTACAGGTTGGCTGGCGTAATTACAGGTAAGCTGCAAGTGGCCAAACAGCTTGATGAGATGGACTCTATTGGTGGTATTATAGAGGGTGATTCAATGGCCGAGAGGGGGCATTTGCCCATGGAAGTATTTAGATCAGGTTGAGGAAACCAGAGAGATAATTCACAGATTTAATCCTAAGGTCATCCAAATTCCTAGAGAAGCTAATACAAGGGCAGATCAGTTGGCTGAGGAAGGAGGTCATCTTCATGAGATAAGAACTATAATATCTCTGACATAGTGTGTTCTTTGCTGTTGTTCTTTTCAGGTGTTTTTCTTTTGGTAGTTTGGCCTTATTGTTGGCCCTTGTTTAAGTTGTTCTCTTGTTGTATTCTTTCATCTCTATCTCATAACCATTAAAAAAAAAAATCTTAGTCTTCAAGATATGCCTCATTCCCTGCTGCACTCCTCCCTCTAGGATGAATTGAATTACATGATTACATCATCATGGTGCACCTCAAATCTCAAATAAATGCATGTAAAGGATTTTTATGGGGCCGAAACAGATCAATAATTTTACTTTCCCAAGGAACCATTTGAGAAATCCTGCAGAGTTTAGCATGGAGTTGGATGACATGACAACCAACAGCTCCTGATTCCACAGCATAATTTGACCATGTTTTTTTGGGTTGTTTATGAGGCACAGCTGCAATCCACAGAATACATGGAAGAAGTTCATACATGTGGAAAAACTCACAATTTCTTGCTTGTATTTCTCTGATCCTCTCCAACTGGAAAATGGATTTTGTGGTAAGTGGAGAGAACTTGATTTTCTAACCCACCCATTTTCCATTCAATGCAAAGTAACAAATGTCCCCAAAGCATCGCCTAGGCAATTCATATATGCTCCCTGCCGAAAAAGCATAAATGGTTCCTTGTTTTACTGTTTGTCAAACTCTATTCCTACTCTGTCTCTTTCATTTCATGTTTCAATCACACAATTCAACATCCTTCATTATATATATAGGGCTCCTGAGTTTCAACATATACTTTCTCCAAAGGGTCAACAGGTTCATAGGATTGCAGAATGAGTTCTTCAGTTGAAAATTGCACTACATTGTAGGGAGACTTATAAAATGCACAAGAGTCATTAAAAAGTGTTTGCACCTTTGCTTGTACAGACCAAGAGAGAATAGTGATCTAGTATTAGTGGATTTCGGCATGAGCTTCCATTATACATAAATTTGCCTACTATATTTGGGGTTCTCACCTTAAGGATAGATTCCATCCATAAACTGTACTTCTGACATCAATTCAAAAGATTCTAAAGCCTAAAAAAGATGTCAACTAAGAAACCACAGGAATCAATTATCAAAATCACATTGATGCACATGTGAAATGTTAGTTTCAAGGTAAGGAATTAAGCATATCTAATAGTATTTTAATGAATCATTTTCAATTCAAAACTTGGTGATTAAGTATGGCGTGAAAAAGAAAAATTCAACAAAGTAATGCTTGAGTAAAACAAAATATTCAGAGAAGAACATGGACCTTATCAGATGCAATTGTTAATTGAAGACTGCAGAGCATGTTCATTGAATTCAATTTGATGATTCATTGATGTATAGGAAAGCAGGAATATAATATCCACTTCACAAACATAATAAGGTATAATAGTGCTGCTGAACAAGCATTATGGAATGAGAGTACTGGAAAAAATTTAAAATAAATAAATTCTTTGCCTTTCTGTATTGTTTCCTTGAGTCGTGTATTCATATGTATTCAAAATGGAGTATCATTTCAGAGACAATTAACTCTCCAGGCTCCAAGCAGTAACTAAACTGCAAAAAGAAAGAAGATATGATGAAGAAGAAAATGCATACTTGGAGAACTTGTCCTTCTATTCCACCAAAGTTACAGAGACAACTCACTTGGAACTCAAGCCGCCCTCGGATCAGTCCCATGCTGCCAAACGTAAACAAGCTGATCCCATCCCGTGCTTGCCAGGAGCCCCTCGACATGCATGCTCATGTCAACTCCAACTGCAAATTCAGTATGATGATCATACCTTCCAATGATTGCATCCTCGACCCGGTAATCCCACAAGCAAACTGTCATGTCGTACGAGCAAGACATGATCAAACTCTCCTTATGCGGTGAGAATTTGATCTTCCTGACCGCATAAGCATGGCCATTGAGCACAGAGACAGGGGCCTGGTAGTTCCTCACATCCCAAACTCGGATAGACTTATCGACAGAGGCAGTTGCGATGACTGCATCATTGTACTTGCTCCAATCACAGGACAGAATTTCGAATTGGTGGGCAGGAATGTGCATGGTAGCAGTGGGCTCCCGAATGTCCCAAATGCGAGCAGTGCAGTCGCCAGATGCGGAGGCAAAGACATCGGCATGGCGGGGATGCCATACGGAAGAATAGACAGAGTCTGCGTGCTCCTTGAAGGTGCGGAGGGAGGCGGGGCGATCGACGGTCCAGAGCTTGCTGGTGGCGTCCCAGGAGGCGGTGAGGAAGGAGTCGCGGCGGACAGGGTTCCAGTCGACGGAGTGAATTTCGCGGGAATGCTCGTGGAGAGAGCGGATGGGATTGGCGGAAGGGGGAAGGGCGAGGTCGAAGATCTTGACGGAGCCGTCGGCGACAGCGGCAGCGAGGAGATTGTCGTTGTCCTCGGCCCAGGCACAGTCGTAGATGCCGTCAGCGGTGTCGAAGGAGCAGAGGTAGGAGAATGCGGATTGGGAAAGGGAAGGTGTGAGGTCGACAACGTGGATTCGACCGTTGCCAAGTATGCCAAAGTTTTGGGAGGTGGCGACGGCAAGGCGGTTCTCATAAAAGGGGCTGAATTTTACGGAGTAGCCACTGAAAGGGGTTCGGAAGAAAGGCATTGAAAGAATTGGCTTGTTGGTAATTTACATATTCATCGACTTTTTCTCCGTCACTGTTCCCGTCTCAATCTCCGATAGTGATTTGGTTTGCTCAATGCCATGCTCGGGCGATTTTGGCAACTCTGAAACGGGAAAGATCTCGCTGGAAAAACTGGTCTGCCAATACTTGAATGTAGGAACACTATATTTAATTATTCACCAATGAAAATAGGTTCATTGAACTTACTGCCGCATTAACGCTGGAAGAATTACATTGCAAAATGGGATTTAGCATTAATTTGTGATATTTATTCGAAAATTGAGAAAATAAGGACTTTTTCATATTAATTTTTTTATAGAAAACATTTTGTTTTTTTAACGAAGGTAAATATTATTCACTCAAAGAGAATACAAAGAGTGCCCAAAATAAAACAACATTACCTGCAAGCCTGGGCCAGGCAAATTGAAAATAAAACAGGCCAAAGCAAGGCCCAAAAACAAGTGGATGAACCACAGCCCAAAGGGCCTGGGAAACCACAATCCCAGGTTATCGGCTTGCTCTTTGTGGGCTGTTTGTGAAATTTTCTCTGCATCGCTTGGCCCAGGTTGTGGCTTAATAAGTAATGGGTTTTTTAGGGGGCCAGCTTACTGGCCAGGCGTCTCTCTGACCTCATAACTAGTATAGCCTCGCCACCCAGTTATATCAGCAGGCCCCTTATTTTGCAGTACTTAATAAGGTCTCTCATGGCCCAATTAATATTAGAGCGTTCTCTACCATAGAATTCAGTCTTCAGGGTCTTTATGTGGAACAGAAGTATTAAATGTGAACCAAAGCTTTTGTTCCGTCGTCACTATATTTCGGCTTGAAAACAACGTAAGCCCAATCCATTGGGCCTGACCCATTTTATGAGCAACAGGCACTCGTCTGAGTGAGTTTAAATTTTACAAGTTCCACCATTGCATACTTTCACTATTTTTTTCTCAACTTTTCTCTCCTTTTAAGTACTCGTATTATAAGGAGACTAAATCTGTCAGCCCAGTAAATTTATTCTTAGAAGTTTTTCATTTTTTAGCTTTTTAATAAAATTTCTATTTTAAAAACTATGAAAATTGATAAGTGACATCTATTTTAGAGCATTTGTTTGATGACATCTATTTAGTCATCACTATGGACAATGTTTTAGATGTCATCAAACAAGTGTTATAAAATTTGGCCTTGTGTCAGGCAATGGAAACCTAATATTTTGTTATTTATATTACAAATATTTATTTTTCATTGAAAATAAATGAAGTATTATTTTAGCGTGTAGAGAAAACATCTTTCTTTTTCTCATTAAATTTTCATGTCTCGTCTATGAAAAATGAATTCTCTAAAAGAAGAAGAAAATGCCTAATATTTTTAACTCCTAGACAAAGAAATTTCATTGAAAAATGGAAAATAATCTCATTTTTCATCGTTTGTGAGAATGACAATCAAACCCTATGTAAGTCACTGACCATATTATGGATAAAGGTCCATATAGTTGTAGAAGATGAGTAGGGATAACCTGAATAGAGATGTTTTGCTTTCACCCTTATTTGATAATCGTGGCTTAGTAAAATATGTTACTCCATTTGTTCTAATTTAGTTGTCTGATATGCATTTTGGGATTGTCCCAAAATAGTTGTTTGATGTGCCTTTGTTAGAAGAGTTATAGGATATTGAAGAGAAGTTCATAAGCCTTTTGATAGTCTTTCTTTAAAAAATTTAAAATTTTAAAATGAGACAACTAAAATGAAACGGATGGAATATTAAAAGTCTAGAAGTTATAAAAATTAAAATTTGAAAGCCCAAAATTATTAAATCGGGTTTATGGGGTTAACCCTAAATTTCCAACTTTCCCCACTACACTCAAGCACAAAATAAAATCATGTATACAGAAAGGGAGATTGACCATTTAGTAAACAAAGCCAAACCACTGTTGTTAATCCCTATTGATGGCTGCAGATTCGATGTCTAGAGGGCTTTGCCATGTTTAATTTCAGTTTGAAGTACTTTCATGTATATTTTAGGTGTGACAATGTCATCAAGCCCCATATCCAAGCTCTAAAATATCCAGTCTGTTGAGTAAATTATTTGTCCTTAGGGAACATATGCCTTTTTGGCATTTCAAAGGGAAACCCTACCCTTAGATTGACCACCAATCAATGTGATCAATCTAAAGTGGGCCATAATTGGGTGGGACATAGAGTAGGCATGTACCAATTTAAAGAGAGGTAGTTGGTTCAACTTATTAGATTATCTGAATATGGTGCCTACATGATATTGACTGATTGACATGCTCCAAGTAAACAAGAAAGCTGCAATTCTTGTCTAGGTCTACAATATTGGTCTCTATCAATCTCAATCAAAATTATTTTTTAAAATGATGCTCTTTTCTGGCAATCAATTATTAGAATAAACTTATGTTCTACATGGTTATAACCTAATGAGAATGCGAGATTAAAATATTCACTGACTTTATAGTCAATTACGAGTGTAGCAAAGTAACAATTCACAAACACTAATTTTTAAACCTCTAATTTTTGTAGAGAACAATTCTTTTATGGGTATTTTATATAATCTGACATGGATTTTGTTATATTATTCATTTTGTCCTTCGAATCGATTCACAAAATCCTTTGCTACAAGTGATTCAAAGGTTTTAGCGAGCCGATTTGAAAGGCAAAATAAGTAGTATAGTAAAATCCGTGTCGACTTACACAAAATATCCATAAGAGGATTGTTATCTTTTTTTAGGTATCATTGGAATGAATTGAAGCTGGACATGACATGGCTTGTTGTGTCAATGTGTTATATATTATGGTCACCCAATTCATACTAGACATCAGAATCCAATTGAAGGTCTTTGTAATTCTACATTTGATGTTGTCAATATATTATATATTGAGGGGTTTTAGGGGTACAATGATAACTTAGAAACTCAAAGCTCCGACTCCACTTGAAATTTTATAGATTCAAGTAATTCGATCAGAATTTTGGAGTCAATATTAAAAATTTGGCAAAACTTGTTGAATCGATAGACTTGAAATCTTATCGAATTGCGTCAACTCAGGCTAACTTGACTTGAGCTTTTTAAGTTTTTGAACTATATGTACAATTATTCATTGGTATTGAGAGAGGCAAGAGAAAGAGAACATTGTAACTCTATTTTAAAATAGAGTGAAACTACTCCTATCTCACACTGCAAATAGGCACATTATTGATTTTACATTTCATGCCATTGCTTACATATTCATTTCATCTAGTTTATTTTTTTATTAAAAAATTATATGATTTTCCCTTTTATAATATGTGTATCTGATTCCAACTTTAAGTTGAAGGTGAAATTAATCTCATAGATAGAAAGAATCATCTATAAATACACAAATAAAATAAATCTATTGTGGATGAAAGAAGAGAAAATTCAAAAGCCCATTCTTTGTAGAATTACATGTTGTATAAATAGAGAGATTTACACGTATTCTAAAAATTAGTCTAGTGATTGAACTCGTTGATAAAAACAAAAACTGTAAAATTCCAAATGGGTATCTCAGCTGGTAACATTCTGCTTCACGAAGTGAGTTGGTGCAAGTTCGAATCTTTGTAGTAGAACCCAGTGGCCAGGGGTGCAAAATTCGGTCTAACCGATATATCGGTCGATATGTATATTGACTGATAAATTTCTCTCTTCTCTTTTTTTTTTTATAAACATCGGAATTTTTTTATTTTTTCTAAATTAAAAAATAAATAAATAACCCAAAAGGAAACTGATTTTTTCAAAAAAAAAATTAAAAATGTAAATATCAACTCGGATCTACCACTATTTTTTACTTTTTATTTTTTTAAAAAAGATCAATATTAATTATATCGACCGATATATATCAACTATATCGATCGATAAATAATTTATAGAGTCGATATAATATATATCAGTCGATATAGATTGTCATTGAAAAATCAATATAAATTATCCGATATGGCCGATATCTGTACCTCTCCCGGTGGTTATCCCGTGAAAGTATGGGACATCACTCCAGAAGAGTCACTCCAGAAGAGAGTTCAGTAGGATTATTCTCTCTGCTTCCCCACTCTAACATAAAAGAAATAAAAACTGTAAAATATAATAAAGTGCAAAAGCTCATGTCTCGTGCAGATGCAGCAATGAGAAATGGCATAAAAGGGCATGCAGTCTAAGAATCATCGGTGGTAGATCAAAATGGAAATAACCTGCAAAAGTGATTGCCGTACATTTACGTCACCATGCATGGGGGGCACAATATCTTGCAGAATCCTCAAAAGAGCCAAAACCCAATGAAAAGTATGCATAAAAGTTTAGATTTTATTGAATGAGAGAGAGAGAGAGAGAGAGAGAGAGAGAGAGAGTATTTCTATTTCTTATACCATCATGTATTTGTTTATGTTTTTCTTTTTATAATCTTTTCAAAATTTTAATGTCAACACTGAGAGAGATTGATTGGTTTCTTATGAATGCGATGATATTATTAGAGATTTTCTCTTTAATGTCACTATTGATATAAATCATAAATGTCACTAGTTTGAAACAATATTCCAATATGAAAAGGGCCCCACCTTGATCCTTCCACTCTCATTGATTGTACAATCGGAGACACATGAAATCTAAGAGGGGCCCATGATTTCAAGAAGGGCCATATTACTTTTTCCCTTGGTTTGAATGATCAATGGTTTGTTGGACCAGTGTTTAATACTTTAATGCCAACATCTGTTCCCATTATGTAATCAAAATTTTAAACCTATCGAAAATGTATATTCTTCTTCTACCTGTTATGTACTATTATATTGAGGGAATTTAATATTTTTATTATTCGCATTAAAAAAATTATTTTTGTCTAAAATATACTAAAGTGTTATCTTGCCTTCTTGATTGAGGAGGACAACACAAATTCTCATTGTGTTTATTTTACGGACGAGTGAGAAAAACCTCTATTTTTTTCTTATTAAAATTTTCCATTCCTCTGTTTAAACTAAATACTATTGCTCGGGAGGATATTATTGGTTCTAGAAATGAGGAAGGTCCGGGTATAAGAGATCTTCAAACTCAAAACTTGCCTTTACGGTAAGCCTGGCTAAAAGTTTTTAACTGGTAATGATAATCAGTGGGTTTGCATTTGCTTGTTAAATGAAAGTGTTTGAACACTATTTTTTTTTTTCAGGCGTCCCATGTGACATGTGGTGGCTTAGAGAATTTCTCTCATACTACTGTTGAAACTGGACTTCTAGTCTAAAAAACTAGTTTAATAAGTCTAGATATCCAACCCTCTATAAGTCCTTAAAGTGGAGATATCCAGCCCATATAAATCTTTATATTTTTCTCTCTCTCGTTGATGTCAGACTCATTTATACCCCAACATTTACAAGTTAATATAAAGGGTAGCGATCCTTCCATGGGAGGCTTGTATAACCAGACACGAGAATTAGTGGATTCCAAATTTTATCCTTCGCATGAATAGTAAAATCGGACATTTCGTAGGAACGGTAAAATTTTGGTTAGTCGATTTACTGTTTATGCGAATTTTCAACTAACCGATTTACTATTCATGTGAATTTTGGCGAATCGATTTACTGTTCATGGAAATTTCGGCGAACCGATATTACTGTTTATGTGAATTTCAACGAGCCGATTTACTATTCATTTGAATTTTGACGAGCCGATTAATGTTCATATGAATTTTGGCGAGCCGATTTACTGTTCATTCGAAGGGTTGGTGAACCGATTTTACTCATCATACGTAAGGATAAAATCGGGAATCCACTAATTCCCGTGTCTGATTACACAAAAAATCCGTGGGAGGATCGTTACCCAATATGAATCGGGAAAACAAGAGGTGTTGGATAGACTCTCTAAATGGAGATTGTAGAGAGAGAGAGAGCATATAATTGCGAAAAACTCCATGTGTTTCTGTTGGAAAAATCTTTAGAAGAAAACGCACTGAATCTGGATCCATTCTTCTCAGTCCTCTATTTTTCCGAGACAACCACCCCCCCAGCGAAAACACCCCCCACACCCCCACCCATTCTACTGTCATTGCATTTTGTCATACGGTCCCATCTTCTTCTTTGATCCTGTGCTCTTAGGAACTCTGCAGCCTCCCATCTTTAGTTCAATACTCAGCCTCATACCCTGTTAGTCTACCCAACAATCCTTTGCTATAGTCCAACATATTGGACCGGAATATGTGAATATATGTTTTATGTTGCTCCCCTCATCAATTCGGATTCTCATCATCACCATCGCCATTACAATCATCCTCTAATGTCGTCGTCGTCTTTTCACAGCCATTGTTAGTGTTATTGTGTATATGTTTGTAGCCCAATTTAAGTCGTTTACTTAGATAGATTTGATTGTTGTGGTAAAGATTCAATTATTTTCTGATGCGGGTCTATCTATTTCTATCTTTGGGTTTTATTTGCATCTGGATCTATCTTATTAATAAAAAGTCCTCACCCGATTGACTTTCAATACTATGTTGTCTGTAATTATTATCTTCTCTAATCAAGGGATTGTAATTTGCTTGTGATTGATTCTTTACTCATTTGTGAGGCTTGTAAATCCTTTTTATATTGATATTAATAGAAAGGCAAGATTGCCAAATTCCAAAATCCTTCATATCTACTCCTGTTAATCCATTTCTGCTCCGGATTTGTTGGTCTCATGTACTAGAACACCGATCTATGTCCGTTTTGCTCATCTGCCGTTTGCTCGACACACGGTGTTTCTGTTTTTAGCTTCACCTACACATCTTCATTATTGATCTGTTATCGCTCCCTCAGATGGCATCATCCATCCATTTAATTATCTATTTATCAGTTTTTTAGTTCAATAAATGCAAACTTAAGTGGTGAACCTACTTGAATTTGAAGGGAGATGTTAGGATATATCAGAGTTCTTATTAAATTAGGACTTTAAGTTTGTGTTAGTTTAGGATTAGATTAAGTGTTTTGAGCTTATCTTAAATGTACTTTAACGAAGTTAAAGAAGCTTTCCAATTTTCAGAATGATTAGTACATTTTGATGGGGACGCAGTGGTAGCCTAATCTAAAAAAATATTGAAGGGTGAACGCCTTTTCATGTTGAAATGAAGGCTTTATTCAAGAAAATTCAGATGTTCATCCATTATCATATTGACCGAATCATTTCGAACGGTTCTTTTAGTTCTTCTATGTTGGTTTATTTTTAAAAACTTGGTCTATTTTAAGGGCCTCTTGTCCAAAATCACCTCTCTTTTTCCAATCCCAATGGAGACCAGTTTTGTTTATACTAGTGATTAAACAAGTTCTGAAAATGACCTAAATTCTTGAATTAAAAAAAAATTACAAAAGATATTTAGAATATTATTAGAAAAGACCCGTTCACACTAGAGAAACAAAAATAGAAATTTAAATAAGTGACAAATATCTCTATGTGATTTGGTATTTTAAAAGTCTTCATTTTGTATCATATACAGATAGAACTACTTGTTGTACACTTGTACTCATGGTTTAAGTAGCTAATTTATTTGATTTTGGCTTAAAAATAAATTGATATAATTTTCCTTCAGATGGTTCAAAATGCCCCTAAAAATAGGTCAGACTGCAGCTATATTCGAACCAAATAAGCATGGTCATTTTTATTTTCTAAATTATTTTTTAATATTCAATTTTGCCAATGAGGTGTGGTTGAGATTTGTCAGGCTTTTTAGGAGAAGAAAATAACTTATTTGACATTTTTTTAAGAGAAATTGCTAGCACGTAAGGTTCAATTTCATAATTACCATAATTAATGAGAATAGATGAGAAGAATGACAGTAAAAAGTAACTAATAGACAACTTAATTGAGTGAGATGTGTAATGAGTAAATGAGTAATGGGATGGTGTTAATTAAAATCTTACCATACAGCATAAATTTTTTGATGGTTAATTTGAAGTAGGATGAACGCATGAAAATAAAACTATATTAATCATTAAGGTTTAACAAAGTCACGTAAGTTCTGATATATAATGGCAGTGAATATAATTATTTCTTCATAAATTAATTCAATTAAGCTTATAAATCATATAAAACACATTAAACTATACATAACTAAATAATAAAATTATTTATACTATGTTAACAAATTTGAAAATTAAAAAATTAACTAGATGAACGTAATCTAACAAATTAGTAAGCTTTCTGATATATCAAACTCTGAACTCAAATGTGAATTAATTGAATTATAAAATAAATAACTATTTTTTGCCCACGCTTAATGCATCAACTGAGGGGATTCATCTAATAGAATTTCTTCTTTGATGAGCTATGCACAATATGCCATAAGTAAATCTTAGTCTCTGCCTTGATATTCAGCTTTGCTGAAACAAGGAAATAAGGGCTTCTGAGAAGATGATTTAGTTTATCAGATTTAGTAATAAAAGGGTTTGTGGTTTTTTTTTTCTTCTATTGGTTGACGATGATAATATGTTTAAATGAGATTGAAATATCTTTCAATTTTATTTTTTTTAATTCTTTGTCAAAACTAAGAGTTAAAAATTCAAAATTTTAGTTTTGATTAATCATAATGCAGTATACATTGTCAAAGGGCAATAGACATTATCATATGAAAAAAAATTATTTAAAACTTATTTGGGTACTAATAAATTTCCCTTCAACTGATTAGCCATTTTAGCCAATCATTCTATTTTCTGAAAATTTTCTTTTCTTTTTCTATTTTTTTTCTTGGGGTGGACTTTGGAGGGGTGCTGTAACTGGATCAAATAGTGATGGACCTGTAAGTAAAGCAAATTTTCGATCCCAACTAAACAAATTAATAAACATAGATGATATGTCTATCACAAATTCTAGTTTACTTGTGATTTATTAAGATTGTGTTTGGATGAAGAGAACATAAAGCGCGGAAAACTTATTCCACCATCTCCTGAGGTGAGAGGATTGAGGAGAAGTTGAATGTCTCCTTCAACACAAAAATATTCCCACATATGGGCTCTACTTTCTCCACCCCTTTTCATTCAAGCAGGAGAATTCAAGATTCTCTCACTTCTCACCGTTCAAACACACCCTGAGGATGACTGGATTATATGACCTTTAAAGATTGTAAAAAAAATGTAATGAGGGACCGAGAAGCAAATTACCTTAGGCATATATATAAAAGGAACATTTCTAATTCGAAAAATTGAAAGGTTGCAAGTAAAAGTAAAAGAGAACAATAGAAGGGAAGTATGTATTTCAAATGTAATAGATGAAAGGACATAATAAATTGTAAAATAAGAAAAAATACTATTTTTGATAAGGTTACAAAAATATTATATTGGTATTTGATAAGGTTACCACCTATTTCTGACATGTAGCACACCCTTTTTTATTGGATATTAAGGATACACAGTAAGGGCATGTAGAAATATATTTGCATTTAAAAATCTGAACATTTTGAAAGAGTTAAAAAGAATTTTTGAGAGCTTACACAGAGAATCTGTACATATGTAAGAGCATTTAAACATTTGAATAACTTTAACATTACCATTAGTAGTGAATATATGTATGATCCTACATAAGACTACAACATGACAAGAGATAAAAGACAACAATTAGCATATACGGTAATTATTAATGTACAAACACAAGTTTATGGCAAAAATGAATTTGTTTCTTTCCTTGCTTCACTATAATTAGATACCCACAACAACAAAATATTGCATAAGTCAGATTTGAAGAAAGAATGGAGAAAAAAAATATAATCATTTGCTATTTAATAATTTTAGGAAGAGAACACTTAATAAGGAAATCTTCAATTCTTAGCAATAGTGAGTTGGTTATATTGCTGGCTACAAAGTAAAAATATATCGATTGAGAGAGGAGATGAAGAGAATGGAAAAGTAAGAAGAATCATTTGTTTGGCATAATTGCCATAAAAAATCTTCACTGTAAAGGCATGATCCGATTCCTATTAGCTGATGCTTATGTACCCTCAATATAAAAAGGGTAAAGAAAAGAAAAGAAAAGAAAAAGGAGATTTTGACGACTGAAATCCCCTTAGAACATTCTCCGTACGATTGATGCTTCATACAAAATTCTTAAATGTCGACTTACCTAGGTTTTCTTTAATTGGTTTGAAGGCAGTACATATGTCAGCAGCTGTTTATCTCAATGAAGGAAAGTGTTTCCTTAACATTGTGGAGGTCTTGGATTCAATTTCTCCCGAGCTTACTTAATTCACGAGGTTTACGGGTGGTTTCATGTAATCGTGGGATTATTCTCACCTCCAACATCGGATAATTTTAAGTGATGTAAGAACTGTGTCTGTGTGGCCCTGCTCTTATCAGTCTAGAGTATGAACCCTTACATTAAACCCTAGGGCACAAACATCTTTAGACTTCTTCAGATGTTGAAGACCCAATCCATGGAAGATTCATTTGCCCTCATTTGATACAGACCCCAGAATAGGATTAGGAAGATAAATTATTTCAGGTATTTTCAGAACTTTCTAAGGGAAATTGTGCATCCAATTTCAGCCCCTGATCAGATCATGGTCAACTACTTTCTCAATCTGTATCACCATATCTTACCTATTTGATTTTTTTCGCCGGATTTGGATCAGCCATTACGCCGCAGCTCCTCTCATCTTTGGATCACGTTGTCCAGCTGAACTAATTTCCACTAATTCAATTTAATAGTGAATATCACAGTGATCAAATTATATTCATATATACACCCTTATATGATTGTCCAAGAACTAAATAGGGATAAATCTGCGAGAGTTAGCTTGGAAGTCAAGAACTCGTCTGAGATGCGAGAAGTCTTTGGCTCAAATTACTCTCAACACAAAATAGTCCTCAAGAGGTGATGCCAAAATTTATGCCTCTGTACGGTTATTTTGTTGTGAATCGACATCATTATTCCCATTGTCCAATTTTTCATCTATTTAGAATTGGTGTCTTGAGTTTTGTATTTTTTTTTTTATCCCAAATTTTTTTTTTATCCCAAGTCATATGTTTCATTATTAAAGAATCTCTTTTCCTTCTTTACCTCTGTAGACTTAAGTATTGAAAAGTTTATCCTTTCTCTCAGTCCCTGCCACCTGTAACTTTCTGTTCTTTGTACTGGAGCTGCTTGACAATGTCCAAACCATCTTCTTGCATCTCTGCAACACTTGGGTTTCACCTTCATTATCATTTATGTTGAGTCACCATCGCCTATATGGCTATATTATTACTGCTTCCACAATCATAATGGGTTTACGGTTTACAGGACATCCAATACCGATGTACTGTACAAAGTAAAACTTTGAAGCTTTCACATGAATCTCTCACAAAGATCACTGGTTTCTAAAATTACTGCTCAAATCAGAATTTTTTTTCCTAGTTTTCTAGGTTAGTATTCAATATATTTTCATTCATGCGGCTTTCTAGAAATTCTTCATTAATCCACTGTTGATCTTTACTTGCAGGTTCTATATGAACTTGAGCAAGACCTAAATGCCTTGCGTCTGCGTCTGCATGCGCACGCATGTGTTGTGTGTTTGGCATTCATTGGCTATTACATCTAATTTTGATTTAAATCGGTCTTTGGATAAGATCAGAAAAAGTTAGTCTGATTTTTTAATCAAATTAGTTGAACTTGACACCAGTGTTTTAGGCTATAATAATAAACATTACATAGTGGTCTGCGGTTGCATTATATTGTTGATTATTTCTGTATTGTGTTCTAAATCTAAATCATAAGAGCTGATTATGCCCAAGATACAATCTAAGAAAAGAAACTAATCAATTTGGGACCTTACTTACCAGTTCATTGCAATGCTTCTATAAAACATTGACTTTAGGATAGCAATGAATGGAATAATTCAGACATCTACTTACTTTTGTTACGTCGATAAAATATATGGGCAGAACTCATCTCTAAAAACTGACTTATTAGAAGAGGGTGCTCATGCATTTATAAACCCTAAGATCCCAAAGTCTACAGGCAATGTACTCGCCTTCAGCCATGCAAGGCTACAGATATGAACTTGATCCATCCTTTTGGTACCTTGCTCTGTTACCATGATAAAACACATTGGTAGAACTCATCCCTAAAAATTAGCTTATAAGGATAGGGTACCATGTATTTTTAAACCCCAAGATCTCAAAGCCCACAAGCAATGTCCCACATTGGTAGAACTCATCCCTAAAAATTAGCTTATAAGGAGAGGGTGACCATGTATTTTTAAACCCCAAGATCTCAAAGGCCACAAGCAATGTAGAACATACTAACATACACTACCTTGATTCTTTAGTTCCTTTCGTTGAAAGAGAATTTCAATAAGGAAGTGAACGAGTGCTGATCCAATCCACCTCTCTGCTACCATCAAGATTATTTGTTTTTGGGGAAAAAAAACTAGAATTGTGGGTTAGCACACTTTCCTGTTTGAGCATTATCAATGTTCCTCATGGCCTATGAAGGTTCTGGATGGCTTGGTTCTTTTGGGTTGTCAATAAGATGTTATTGTCTCCCATCGGTCGGCCGGTCTCTCATCTCTCGGAAAATTACGAAGCAAGGCCACCAAGTCCATTGCTGAAGCTAACTAGGAAGCCCATGTTTCCCCTTTGTTTTTTGTATTTATTGATCAAACTTGCCTTCTCAAGAAGCTAACGTACAATTATTTGTTCACAAACATCAAGACCAGAGTTTTACAAGATGAACATTATATCACAAACATCACAATCATGTATACCATTAGAAAAGGGACTTGACAACTATAATGAATGATTATTCCTATATAATATAATTCTGTCATCTTGAAGGGTATTTTTTGTGTCAATTTTGAGTACTAACATCCCCTAATCTAAGAGTAAATATCCAAGAAATGGAAATAAAGAATAGATCAGTTATTTATATCCATAATTCTACAAATGCAGGCAATGAGTACAGTATTGTAGCAAGATCTGGTTGAACTACTATTAGTTCTAACATAGAAGGTGACCCATCGAGTATAGTTCGACTAAACTAGAATTTCTCTTTTCAAATTATTGAATATAATCTCACAAGGTAGTATGGTAAAAATCAGCTTGAACATCAATATGATGTAACACGAAAATTCTCTTATTCATGTCATAGACCCTACAGAAAAAAAAGGTATAATAATATCATGGAAGGGTCCCAAAATAGCAAATATGGACAAGAAATAAGTTAAGAATCTGTCACAAAATCCTCATGTTTTTCTATCTTTCAATCGACCTTTGAAAATGATTTACTGAAAACAGTCAGAAGAAGCACAGATCAAATAGCATACCGAGAAGGCAGTTAAGATTAAAGATTACTACATTTCATTTATTTCTTGAGTCTTTACTAGATGCCATTTTTGAGATTTTGACATTCCATAACCATCTTCTTCTAAGAGAAACATACCTAGCTACAGTGTTCTATAACAAAATTACCATTTTTCAACAAAGGAGAGAGATCAAGAGGAGTTGGGTGTTGGCTTGGAATCCTCATCGGCCTTACTCCTAATCTTCTTCTTCTTCTTCTTGTAAGGGATTCCCCGTGCCTTGGCCTGGCACTCTCGCACCTCGCGAAGATAAACACGGATAGCACCTCCGGCAAACGGGTTTGTCTCTGGTGACCCACCGTTCTCTTCGTAAGCAGCTCGGAGCCGTCCGATAAGTGCATCGAGGCTACCCCAAGCCTGCCTGAGCGGGCATGTGCAAGGCGCAGGCGGCTCCGGTTGCCCGAAGAAGGCACATCCATGCAAGTGAACCTTAGTCTTTCCAAACTGGTCTAAGTATTGGAGGAATTCAAGTACATGACCGCAGTTGCACTGGGCAAGTGAGACGGGGGGTCTTTGATTCTTCAAGTACTGCCCAAAGGTATTCCAGTCTCTCCTCTTCTGCGATTCATAGCGACTCAGCTGCGGCGATGGCTGCATCGGCGGCTGCTGCTCGGCCGTTCGCGATGATCCTTCGGCGAAGTCTTTAACTTTAACTTCATTGCTTGCCATCATGGGATGGATTAGTGAACTCTTTGGCGAGAGAAAGGAAGGGAAGGGAATAGAAGAAAGGGCATAGCAGTGCAAATGGGAGAAAGACGAGGATCATCACTTCATGACCCTACTAAGGGGACATGCCATGGCCCTACCTCGGTGCTTTTTTTCTTCTTTTTCTTCCTCTCTTGCTTTATTTTTTCCTTTTTTTAATACTAACTTTAAGAATAATTACATCGTCCCAATATAATCTACAATTATTGTATCCCTTCGTCGTTACCGTCATCATAATCGTTGCCATCATCATTTCACCATTGCGACCATCGTATAAAAACCAGTGATTCAATCTCTATTAAACTTGTGAGTCCCGATTCCATGGAATAGTTTCCAATATCTCCATAGAAACTGAGTCACTCACAAGTTTCAGCCACACGTACCATTGATTTTAAATGGTTTGAATTCATCTCATGAGCCTAAAATATCAACTCCCCCTTAAAGAAATGAGAGATTGTGAATTCGAGTCCTAATGACTCAATCTTGATGTGTCCTAAAAGTTAAAATATATTAAAATTTTATTACATATTTAAATTTTATTTATATCAAAACCTTCTAAGTCAATTTTTTATTTTTATTTTTAAAGTTTAAACACGTGCATACGTCAGTTTAGAAGTTTTGATGATACAAGGTTTTACAACCATGTTTGAGTTCAAGGAATTGAGGTGCTTGACTCACTGAGTTCAGGGTCGGTCGGTTGGAGTACGACACGAATATGAATGATAAGTGAGAAATCGATTTCGAGATGAGTGGTTTGACTCGAGAAGATATTTAAAGATATAGTTACCATCATCACTAATATAATAATATTGTGCTACAGTCTTACCATTTTGTTGTTGGCATTGTAGACAAGAGTGCCATGATCACTGGAGAGACTGAGTTGCCCAACCTGGTCACCACACGTGTACGAGAATGAGACATCCAGTGGTAGACTGGTAGAGAATCGAACTTCACCCTGTGGTCCACTTCAGGAATAAATGGCTCTGATTTTGGGCCAGGCCACATTCAAGGTGGGGGCCCTTTCTCATGAACCCGGCTGCTGTTTTTCAAGCTTTCTTAGTCTTCTAAACCATTCATGCATCTGCCCATCACCATGCCCAGATGTCATTGCAACATGCATGTGAGTTGAGGTAAAAATATTCACATCAATTGTAATTTAATTTTTATCTTATAGTAATTTTATCAGCAAAAAGACAAATATTTAAATAAAAATTATTTTACGTATTATTGTAGCATGCATGTAGGTTGAGCTTAGGTCCTGTCGGAATTGAATGAATACGGGACAAAAGTATTTAGAGAAACTTTTACAAGAAGTAATTTCATACTGAGGTAAAAAATATTTGGACCCAAACATAATCATACATTTTTGTGCACTCTTTTTATAATGATGTTAAAATTTTATGGGACAAGATTAAGTTCTCTCAAGTGGTTACGCTGTTTTTTTATAATCAATTTTTAAATGGCTAATTTCATTTATTTAAATACATTTTACGTGTTAAAAGCAAGTTATTCAATTTTCAAGTTATTTTCATCAATTTTAACTATTTTCATTATTTTTTTTGAGTTTCCGCTCTAAGATAATCTCAAATTTCAAGTTTTTTTTAAAAAAATAATGAAATAATATTCAGTGCTTATAGAATTTATTGAAGATGCATTAATGTTTATAGTGTGGGTGTGCTTTTTCAATATTTTTCTGAAAATTTGATAGAATCTGAGATCTCTAAGATACTTCTCATTTTTTAGTTTCTTGACAAAAAAAATGAATGAAATAATATACAAATATTTATACAATTAAATGAAGAGCCCTTAATGTCATTGGTAGAGTTTTTAGGGTATTTGTATAATTCTTTTAATATTCTGTCATTTTTATGAAACTAAAAAATTTTACAATAAAAAAATTATGAATTATAATAGAAGATACATGTCACTAGCAAATACTTGAGAACATGCATTTCATATTAGACCTCTCATGTCAGTTTTCTTCTTTATGAAATTTGTAGGATTTTTTTAAAGTTTTGTGATATTTTTAAAAAAATTAAGACATATCAAAATTTCAACTTTCAAAGGTCTAAAACTCTATAAAAACAATCATTATTTAAAAAAAAAAAACATATATTCACCCTAGGTGTTCTATTTTTTTCTATTTTCTATTTTTGTTAAATAAAATAAATAAATAAGAGAGAAGATCGTATCGGCAATATATATCGCCGTGGCGTATTCTTAACCCCTGGTTTAAATCAATGGTTGACGTCGCCATCACAAATAATTCATTAAATATATTTAAGTGAATAAGACTGAAGCAAACAAAAAAAAATTCTTTTCACATTAGGAAACACTTTGATAAAGAGTTTGAAAAAGTTCTCACGTGCCAGAAGAATACGAGAAAACACTTCTAATGAAGCTGACTTGAAATATTTTTCTTAATATTCAGAATAATTATTATTTCTTAATATGGTTGAATGGAGTTCAGACTCACTTAAAGAGGGCGATGGGGTTAATAGTGGAATAACACTATTTCTATTCTACGAAAATTTGGCACCAAACAGCGGTCAGTATCGGGTATTCGGGTCTGTGCCACAGTCATTGTGGTTAGTGCTGAGTGCTGACACCATATACAATAGACCCAAATCACCCAATGGACGAATGGTTGACCTACCTCATATACGTACGATCATGAGTGGGTTTTCACATGGTTTAATAAGAAAAGCAACTATAATGGATATGAATGAATAAAATACAATGATCAGTTATATGATTTAGCTAAGATGTATAAAGATTTTTGAGAGCCTCGTTTCAGGAGGAAATTGTTGGGGCTACAAACGAGTCCCACATCAGTTTGGAAAGAGGAGAAATAGAGAGGTATAGGAGCTGGGCAACTCCACCTATCAGACTAGTCTTTTGGGTTGGAACCCCAGACTCAACAATGACTAAAGTCCTTTTTAAACTCTTAGATCTCCTTTGACACTTCTAATGTGGAACTCGTTCGCAGCGGCCCCAACAATATCATATGATCATTGTAACACTGGATATTGACTGTAAAATAAACTATTGAAGTTTAATTTTAATAATTAAAATTTGATTAATCGAATAATAATAGAATTTCACTCAACTTGTCCGTGGTTAGATGATTTTCACCATCTGATTTTACTCCACACCCTTGATTATGACCTTAGGGTCAAAATCCAACAACTGAGTGTCTCACCAAATTGGTAGACGTACAGATTTGACAGATCTTGTAGGCACCACCAAGTTGCATTTCCAAGTCACAAGTTGCCTTTAGGAAAATTGATGGCACAAATGTAAAATATGAAAGTAAACTCTCCAAAATTAAAAAAAGAGTCAAAACATATAGAGAAACGATCAAAATTAATAGGAATCGAGATTTCAATTATCTATCACGATTTATAACTGACTGAAAAATATAAATTCACTATGAAATCACAGTCAAGGAAGAACAAAGAGAAATAGACTAACAAACAGACAATGCAAGTGAAATTTAATAAGTATGAGGTATAGAAAGGAAAAATTCAAATGCAAGACAGCCTAAATCTGATTTCATTCACCAAATTAGATTAAAAATCTAACTGAGGACTGCTAGACTAAAGGGAAAATAAAATCCCTTAATTCTAGAGGGTCCATTCTAATATGGACATTTTTTTTAGGAGGCATAGATTTTTCGGATTTCTTATTTTGCCTTGCAGAAATCTGTTTACTTTCCAATAAATCGGTTCATCTATCCGGTGCACCAATAAGTAAATCGATTTCTATAGATAGATGAGAGATAAAATGAGAAGTTCACTAAAACTTATACCTCTTAAAAAATAATACTCATATTAGAATGAACACTCTTGAATACCAAGATAGACTTGAAATAAAGACTCAGATCACTCAGAATAGGCTCTTATAGAGAAGTTAAAGCAATGTCAGCCTTTAATGTTGATGCTCTTTTATTTGAGGACACAACTTATGTTCCCAAGTATCCTGCTTAAAGTTGTTAAAAGATAAATAGCAGGACTTATAAGATAGTAAATGCTCTTATAACAAATTGATTTTCTGACAACTTCTACAGATCTTCCAATAAAAACCTATCAAATCAGTTCAATCTGCAATCATAGACGATTTAAAGGTTTGAGATAACTTTGAATTTTCTTCAATGTTTATTTGTACTTCATACAATGAAAAATTATTATCTTTTAACGTTAAAAATGTTTATGGTAACACATCAAAGTTTCTTGTTATATCAAGGATATGCTTTAAGTTAATACTATGCTTGTGCTAATCATGAACGGTTTAACATAAAAAATTCAAGATAAAATATTATAGTGTCTGTTTTTTAGTATTAATCAATGTTATTAGAACCGGACCGTGTACCGAACCGTCTTCGAGGCGGTCAGGGTTCAACCGGGTTCGACCGCGGTCAAAGTCGGTAAAAGCCGGTCAAGTATTAAAATAATAAAAATATTATATATAATATCAAGTAAGACATATTTTACCAATAATATTAATATAAATATTAAAAATAACATTCAAACTCTGAGTAATATACTAAAACGGTGAAATATATAGGATAGAAATAGTAATAAATTTTTATATTTCAAATATACACATTTTTTTAAGGAGAAAATTTAAAAAAAAATTAAAAAAAAATAAAAAAAATTCAAAAACCATGAACCGCGGTTCACGGTTCACGGTTTTGGTGTCAAAACCGTATAAAACCGCGGTTTTGACTGGTTTTATGTGGTTTTGACCGTCGGCCCGGTTTTTTCGCTGGACCGAACCGCGGACCACTCGGTCGCAGCTGAACCGCCGGTTCAGCCGCAGTTCGGTACGGTTCTAATAACACTGGTATTAATTACTTTAATAAAACAACAATTCAACACTAAACTAGATTTATAGAGGAGAATGTTGGAGTCAAATAGTTTGAAAATTAAAAGAATGAAAATAGAGTACATGAAATATAACTTTAGTGGGTTAGAAGATGGTGAGGATAATTCAGTAATGATAAAAAACAACATAGTGACATTATGTAATCAGTTTAGATACTTGAGCTTTATGGTAAACTCTCAAGGAGGTTACAACTTAGATATAATGAATAAAATAAGAGTGGGGTAGGCAAAATTTAGACAAGCTAGCGGAATTTTGTGCTATAAAAGAGTTCTTCTTTGTCTAAAAGGACGATTTTATAAGACAGTTATTAGAGTTGCAATACTCTACAAAACAAAATGTTGGGCAATGAAGAAAAAACAAATAAACAAAATTAAAAAAAAAATAGAGATATGTACGGGACGTTGGAAGAGTAATTTAACCCTTAAAGATAAAGTTAGAAATTAACCGTTAGAGATAGTTTAAAGATAGCTTTGATAGATGATTAATTGAGATAAACTTGTTGTATGTAGTTTGGTCATATTAGTAGAAAACCAAGCACAACCTCGTGACTTAAGTGGAGATGCTACAGATTGAAAGCACTACAACAGAGTTAAATGAAGAAGAAGAACTCATAAAACCAATTTCAGATAAACAGAATTATTGGTTGCTGCTGATGAACTTAAAAAACATTAAAAACTTATATTAAAGTATGAAAACGGTAGAATTTTTTCAAACAAAGTAAAAACAATGAGCATGTCCATATAATTTTTCAACTATGAAATGGTGTAAAGTAAATTTAATTTTTCAAGTGTAATGAAAGGATGCTTGGAAGTTTCTCCGTTACCCTAACTTTGTCCATATTGCTCAACACAAACATTGTAGATCTAATTACTAATTTTATAAAAATTTCCCTTACTAGTTTTCTACATTTTGCATACTCCCTTCTCATCCTATCATTTAGAGCTACATCATCAAATAAAATTTTTGTCACATATGAATGAATAATGAGTACCTTTTATGAACAATTCAGTATATGAATTGACTCCAAAACGAGTTTCACAGAACTGAGTAAACTCTGACTGTAAAGGGATATAAAGAGGAATCAAAACCATTCTTAATTGAACTTTTCAGAATCATTCTTTCTGTCGAACAAAATAATATTCTAAAAACTAAATCATATTCTCAATAATTCTTTATAATTATAAGTACTAAACAGGAACTTAGATCATTTTATATAGAATCAAACATGTGTGGTAACTGGAGTAATCTCACTTCTACAGAGAACCAAATGAATGGGCTGAACATTGGGCATTGTTCATCGATTCCGTCCTTGAATTAATGCACTAGGGCTATTCTGGCATCAAATTTATTTCTTAAATTTTCATTTTATTAGATCATAGTCATCTAATTATAAATCTATTTTAAACATTGATCGTTAAAATCAAAAGTAATAGAATATCGACATCCTATAAAAAAATTATTTTTAAGAAGGGCTGAGTTGGGCTAGCATCTATCGATGTGCATCATTGTTGGGCCAATTATAACAATCTTCCAATATACCATGCATTTGGATTACCAGTTTCAGATTTTTCTGATTTTTGAACTACTGTTGTACCTGTACAGACCACCTAGACCTGCATCTGAACCCATTAGAGCAGAGGAACTAGAAAATGTGGCTAAAATTATCAATTGTCTGAGCTGGGCCTCCACCAACCCAGATGTGCAGATGGAAGAACTGAAATAAAAAAATAGGCTGGGAAACATTTCAGCCTGTCTGGCCCGGCCCAGTTGAACTGTTACAATTGTTGGAAGCCCAACAACAAATTGACTGCATTGTATACCTGTAAATGTGGTACACTTAATTTTCAATGCCCCAACATTCTAAACTTAATACGCATCTGTATTTCAAAATTTCACACTCTAACTCCTATTTAAATGAATCTACAATTCTATTACATAAATTCACAAATGTAGATAAAAAGGGAAGCAGACATTTAGATTCCATTTCACATGGGACACAGGAATTTATGTTCTTAGGTTCATGTTTACATCTAGATATTGGAGGGTTAGTACTTAGAAATTTAGAATCCAATTGGAGTTTGGACGGTATTGGAGTTTTATAAAATAAAAAGTGATGACATGACTTATTTTAATTAATTACTGTAACACTTTAAACAATTCAACATAATCTCAAATATCTAAAAGAATCTGAATCTGTACAATGGATGTATGGAAGTCAAATCAAATGCTCATCTAGAATCAACGTCCTTATTAATGATCTTAATCACCCATCTCTTATCTAGAATCAAATCTCTTCTTAAGAGACATTTTACTTTTAGAATTGTAAAAAATAATAATATTTAACTATATAAAAATAAAATTATTTTTTTGTAATTTGGATAATTTACCTCCTGAAAGTGTTTAACAATATAAAGTAATCTACAATTCTACTACATAGTACATACATGTTGCTGCATCGAACATGGAGTTAAAAACACACGGTTGAAAGCTTGCCGTCGGTCATTTTCACCCATTTTTTTTGACTGGCCATAGGCTTTTTGTTACAATTTTTCTTTACCAACTGTCCATTTGTTAGGCCAACTGTCCATTTGTTAGGCCTCTAATCATCTAATCTAATCCAATTTTCATTTGACAATGATTGATCGACGCCACTGCCCACTATAAATAGTTAAAAAAAAAGATCATGAGCATCCCCTAAACCCTAAATTATAGTTTACTTGACTAAGACTTCCCTTATTGAGATGAATTTCTAGTCCGTCACTTTAAGACCAAAAGTGTAAGACAGGGTCTCTTGTAAGGCTCGACTAAATTTTAAAATATATACAAATTTTTCTACTCTCTCATATCAGATAATTCTGAAGAAAGTGATTCGTTTGATTAGCATGAGAATTGAACTGTTCAAACATTTTCAATAAAAATATATATTAATATAATATTTTAATAAAAATAATAATTAAATAAAGTTGATAATATGATTAAATTACAATATAGTACAGTAAATATTACACATGAGATCTATTTTTAATTAAAAAACCTTTAAATGTTAATATCTTTGTATGATTGGTAATAAGTTTTAATACCAACAATTTATAAAATTATTTATTGTTAGATTAAAATACACTATGATTTATATTAGATCAAAAAGACCATAGTATATGGATGTCAACTTCATCTAATCATTCTTCTAGAAAAGGTTCTCATGATAATTTATGATATGCACTCTAAGCTTCATTTGCGATGAATTCGAACTAGTCATCTTAATACGGGCAAAATCTGTTAAAGACATGGGATAAAGTGAAATTCTCATTTTATCTCTACCGATATAATGAATGGTATATCCGATAAAGATAAAATAGAAATTTCACTTCCATCCCATATCTTCTAACCTATTTTGATTCGTATTAAAATGGGTTTTCATGAGTTTTTTTTCTTTTTATCTTTATCAATCAATTTTTTTATGAAAAATATATTTAGCAACGAAGACTTTTAAGTATCAACTGGACTTTCTCCCTTATAGAGACGAAACCCAAATTGTAGGAGTGAAGTTGATATTAGAATGTAGTACTGGAGTTACAATGGGTCACGTCGATGAATAGCAGTGCTTGGTTGGCTTCCATCATAAATTAATTCATGATTAGACTTTCTAGAAACACTAATCAATAGAACTTTTCCTCACTTTGGACTATTGAGAATTTCTTTTCTTACTGATTTAAGATATATAAAATAGAAAATGGATATTAATAACTTTGCATACAAATCATATTAATATAAAAAGCTTAAATTTTCCAAATTTTATTATTTCCAATTTGTCTTTAAAGAGTTTAAAGTCGAAAACTATTTCTTCCTAATTTAAACTGTATCCAACAATATCTATTTGTAAGCCAAGTCATTTATAAAATCTTCACAACATCTAGAATTGATTGATTAAAAATAATAATTATTATTATTATTGGATGTGGATGTGGATGCTGTTGCTGTGTCCATCCACTACTACTTTTGCTTGAAAATTGATTACCTCCAACTAGATTTCCCAATAACTTTAATATTCTCTACTACAATTTATTGCCTACAAGAATGTAGGCTATCCAATGCCCTTAGGCCTCTGTCACTCTCTCTTATTGATATTTAAAAGTATTTTTTTTGATAAATAGACAAAATATTTAAATTAAATCTCACAGTTCTAAACATCAACTCTCTATTTCTTTTCTTCTCTCCTTCACTCACGTCTTTTTCAATTTTCCTTTTTCTTTTACTTTTGTACGAGTAGAATCCCAGCTATTAGCCATATTCATATTGAAATAAATACAATAATTCAATTGAAGCCCATAGATGGACCCATTTACCCATGTCTAATCCAAGTGACTGACCCATTTAAACCTTTTTTTTAACAGAATTTTGCCCTCTCAAATCTTATTAAATAAACAATATATGAAAATATATATATTTTTGAATTAACATGTGGAAAATTCAAATACAGTCCTACTAAAATCTCTAGAAATGAGTCTACTACTCTTGAAACACACAAAGGTTAGACTATGGAGACTCAAATATACAACATTCCGCTTCTTAAAGCAGGAGACAACCTAGTTGAGCTAAAAAATATTTATAAATACCTTCGAAGGTAATAAAATGTCTTCATTACGGAAAGGAAGGCCCCAGTGACAAACACGATAGGGAGATCTCATTAGCTGATTTTCAGTCAAAGAAACAGGCCCATGAGTTGGGATTTAGCCCTAAATATCAGTCACTATAACTAAACGGGCTAGACATGGACATCTTTCATCTCTTTCCAGTTTCAAAACTGCTTAAGTCACTGTAACTAAACGGGCTGGACATGGGTGTATTATCAAAGCTGCTTAGGATCACTTATCACATGTTTGTGATCCAAAGGTGTAAATTGCTCAGGCCTACGGCCATGTCAACTCTTGAAAATTAGGGTGGTCGACATATCATGTGACCACACGTCACGTTAAGACTGCTATCAGATCAATATTGGCTCATCTAAATGTTCGGTGCTTAAATAATATATCAAATCTTATAAAATATGAAAAATCAAGACCTTATCAGACACATTATAAGTTATTAATAAATCTCACGACTCTCTCTCATTGATGAATTATAACGTAACAAATCATGTTCGTCTACTGAGATCCCGACGGTTAGGGTTACAATTTTTTACCCGACTTTGAATCCGCTCGATTCAACTTGAAAATCAAGTTTGGCACATGCATTTCTTCAAAATATTTTAAAATTGACCAGATCTAACTCGATCTGACCATAAATAATTTCGGGTCGGATTTGGTATATGACAAGTTATCAATGAACTCAGCTCAAGAGTCTGCTTCTAGGTGCATTCCGTAATGTGTTTAGGGTTTGGACCTAATTCGCATCAAAATTGCTTGAAGGGTGGACCAATGGGCCAAGTCTACACCAAATCTATGCCATGAGCCCATGAATAAAAGATACAAGAATGAAATGGCTGGGCTTGCACAAACTTTGACCCATACACTCATTATTGCAACTAACCCAGACATTTTATTCATTTAGATCAATTTCTACATACTGCTTATCATCTTTCTTGACGTCCGCCGTTTGGCCCAATGGACTCAGAGTCGATCAAAATTTCTCTCCGAGTCAAGCATTAATTCACTTTGATCAGATGCCAATGTTCAATTAACCAACAAAATGAAATTGGTATGATTAGAAACAGATTTACTTTATTTTTTAACGTCTGAAGGAGTGTTCAAGATGATCATGAAATAAATCTTGACCATTTGTCCATTAAATAGTGGTGATTTATAACTTTGTGTTTTTTTCTTAATTTTCGTGTGGAAAATCGCAGATATCCAGTGTAAAACCGCCATGGATGAGCCCACTATCCCTAGGGCACACCAAGGTTAGGCTATGGGAGCTGGAACTTTCAACCTCCCGCTTTCTGAGACGGAAGACAACCTATTGAGCTACACCCATGTGGGTAGTGGGTGATTTATGACTTTGTTAGTAATAAAAAAGTTGTCAAAAATAATTAAGAATAAAAAGTAAATTTAAAATTTGATTTTGGTGAATTTGAAAAAAAAAATTGACTTAGTATAGAAAATAGAGAAATTAGTTTAAAAATTATATTAAAAATAGAAAAATAGATTTAAAGATTGAATTTGGTCACTTAGAAAATTTGATCTAACCTTATTATATTATATAAAAATAAAAATAAAATTTGTACAAAAATGCGTAAATATTTTTTTCAATATATTTGGTAAGTTTGAAAGATTTGATCAATGTTTTGTATATTATACAAAAATTTATGAAGTAAAAATATTATCTATTCTTAATTTGTTTTCACCAATATTACCAACTAGGGCTGCAACTCGGGTCGGGTTGAGAATTTTGGATTAGGAAGTCGGGATCGCATTGAGGATTTTACAAGTTAATCCAACCCGATCTGACCCGGCTAAAATTAGGCTAAAATAGGTTTAGAATGAGGGTCGGGTTAGAATTCGAGTTGGGTTGGATCAATTTATGACATTCGGGTTGAGAATTCGGGTAAAGTCAAGTTGGGTTTTAAGAAATCCGATCCGTCCGACCTGAGTTATAGTCCTGTTACCGTACAGCACATACTCTCTCACTAATGTAACAGAAAGATAAAAGTCTCTGAAAATTGACTAAGTTGATATTTGCTAATAGTAATTGCTAGATCGTGATTCATTTATTGATCTGCTTCTAAAACTCTGGATCTTGGATGATTAAAGTAAGCTGTTGAACTGATGTTTAACATAGTGACTACATGCCTGTGTTGCATTAAGTGGTCCTCATTCAAATTAAAAGAAGACTAGGATGACTCAGTACATACGTGTTAACCTGATCCAAATCATTCATATATTGGACCCATTGTGAACACTGAAGAGTACTAGCATAAGCAAGGAAAACCCGAATGTAGAAAGCTACTAGAATGCAAAGAAAAAGAAGCTGTGTTGTACATCTCTCTCTCTCTCTCTCTCTCTCTCTCTCTCTCTACTTAGAGAACTTGATGTGGACACTGTGGGAGGATTGGGACACTTTGGCGAGGGTGTCAAGCACAGGAAGCAGCCGACACTTGGAGGACTCTTTGTTGTAGGAGAAGCCAACACACTTGCAATCTCTGCTACATTTCTTTCTGCACTCTTCAACTTTGATGGGCCCCTCACCCTCCACATACTGCTCCAAGAAGTGCTCAGCTCCTTCTATCTCATAGTAACCAAAGCTGGTCGTGCCATTGCTCTTGCCACAGGGTGGCAGCTTGGGAGGAGCGCATCCGTCGCTCCACCCCAACAAACCCTTTGGCTGAGGGCAGGCCACACACATCCCTCTCATGCACAGCCCCAGAGACCCACATTTGCTCGGCAAAGCGCACTCCGTCTCAGAGTTACTAGAAAAGAACTCAAACATTTTCTCCCACGCCATTGATCTCACCTTGTCGTAGTAAGTGAAGACCCGAAGATTGCCGTCGGAGCCCAATTTCAGGATGGAATAGGTGGCATTGTATTTGGGCCTGGCCAAGTAGATGAATCCGGTTATGCCTGTTTGTGTGCCATTGGCTACTGCATAGTTGAATGAAAGTTCGAATGCATAGGCATTGTTGTTCTCAGGAAGGCTTTCCAAGGCGATCGATTCCATTTTACCATAGTTTGCATCCCACCCGCCATAGCGGAGAAGCTTTCCGTCGTGGTTCATGTACAGGAGAAAACCGTTAGGCTCCACCACAAGACTGTAAAGCCCATTGGACCCATCCGAGTCTGACTTCCGGCTAACGATCTTGTTTGGACCGCTGGAGGAGTGGAGCATTTGGCCGACTAGAAGGGTGTCGGTGGGGTGGTCGAAGCTCTGCCACAAGAACCTCCCCTTCTTGTCATGGAGGACTAAATTCCCAGTTGGGAGGATGGTGATGCCGGTGACGCCTCTGTTGGCCGTGTTCGTCTGCCAGACAACACGGCCATCCACGTCGGCGAGGACTAGATTTCCATCGCCGCCGAAGGCGAGTGTGGCGTTCTCCTGAACTGGGTCATTGCGGTTGGCTTCCCAGACCCAGCGCAGAGCCGACTCAACCCGATGCGAACCCATACGCAGAGCCAGAACATAAGCATTAGGTGTGGCATTGTACAAGAATACTTGAAATGGGAACCTAGCAAGGGCATCGGCACCAGCTATATAACGATAGTTGGCATCATATTCAACGATGTAATCACCAAATTCGCCTTGATTCACGTATTTGAATTGTTCAGAGGCAGGGACTAGAGCAAAAGTTACAACGGCAACCAAGGAGAGAAGGAAGAAGAAGAGATACCAAGTAGCCATTTTTCTTTCCACAAGAGAGGCTTTGAGCTAGCAATTTAAAGATTTCTCATGAGGAAGATGATAAGCTATTCATTAATATGACAGCCTTTTCTTTGGTGAGATTGAATGCTCAAAGTTTGCCAATATTGGGGTTTCTAGGTAAAAGTCAAATCTGGCGACTGACCCTTACCTCATTCCTCTCTTTTTATCTCTTCTCTGGTATTTTCTCTTCTGGATTTTCCCCCTTCGTTATCCAGTTCCTTTTGGATTTTCCCCCTGTTATCTAGTTCCCTACTTGAATAAAACTAAATTCCCACACAATGTAGTTGTGGCCCGCTCTCTCAATCAACATTAACTCCAAACCTTATCCCCCATCTACAAACTCAACTATCCTCCACGCAATAATTCCTCTCTATACAACTCGTTCGAATTTTTCACTCCTCCACAGCTGTCTTCATCTTTTCACACCGAGTTGCTTCCTTGTCCCCAAACTCTGGAGGCATGTCTACCTTACCCAGCTTTTCTGCACATTTTTACTTTCAATTACTTTTTCTTTTTTAATTTACGGGTGGGAAACCACGAAAAATCCGGCGAAAAACCCCACGAATGAGATCCACTACTCTTAGAGTACACCAGGTTAGATCATGCGAGCTCGAACTTGGCACTTCTCGATTCCTGAGGCGGAAGGTTAACCAATTGAGCTATACCCATATGTGCAATAACTTTTTTTTTTTTTTGAATTTACGTGTGAGAAATTACGGGAAAATCAGCGTAAAACCCCCACGGGTGATACCTATAGCCCTTAGGATACACCAGGTTAGGCCATGGGGGCTCGAACTTGGTACCTCTGGCTTCTTGAGGAGGGAGGTTAACCAATTGAGCTACACCTATGTGGGCATAAGAAATTAATTTATAATTTTAAATGATAATTTTATATTTTCAATATTTTTTTTAGAAGTGATCCATGAACCATCAGTTTTACTTTAAATACACTAAAATTAAGTGGAATACCTCTTCAAACTTTCTTCAATCCCATTTTTTGGTGCACTTAGGATAAAAGTTTGAAAAAAAAAAAGGTAATTTATTTAATTTTGGTGCATCTAAAATAAAAGTAATAGTGCACAAATCATTTTCCTTTCATTTTTCATATCATATTTTTTTTATAATACATAGTGAATGAAAAAATCACTTTCCCCACTCTTCAACCCAATTGTTAGAAAACTATGACTCATATGGTTGCTCGTGGATATTTCAGATGAATTCTGTGATTGCATGTGAAACTTGCTTTGATAGTATGCTGATAATATTTTTTAAGTATAAATCATTCTAAAAAACTAACTATTGGAAGAATGATGATTCACATTTAGTCATTTACTTTTTAAATTAATCGATATATGATATCACTTTTTACCAATCATGACGGCTTCTTGCTCAACGTATCATCCTAGACCAAGACCCAACTTACCCATTACCGACGGATCTCAATCTATTCTATGCAGCTGTGATTGACAGAACCTCTTCATCTTTCCAATCATTCTCTTCGTATTGAATTTAATTTAGGTCGCGCATACAGACACCTCCATTTTCTGCCAGCAGACACCGCATTTTGAATTCGTAGTGGAAATTGCATTTCTGCCCTTCCGCATAGAATTGACTTAACGAACAGGCAGTTCATTTTTGCTTCGACGGATCAATCTTAGGCCTATAGAATCGTGCGATTGAACAGATAGTTCATTTTAGTTTCGTCCGATTGATCCTAACAGCATATTCAATCGATCGGATGATCCTATGTGATCGTCCGATTGATTTTAACTGAGAGGTAGAAATTCTGACAGTCGGCTTCTGCTGTGAAGATCTATCGCACGATGATTTTTGTTCAATTGATCGATTGAATACCCATATAAGTTCGATCGCATGATCTCAGAGGATCATCTGATTGATTTTAACTGAGAGGTCGAAATTTTGACAGTCGACCTCTGATTTGAAGATCGATCGCACGATCTATTATATTCAATCGAACGATTGTATATAAGTGTAACATCGATCGCATCTACTGTGATCACATCTACTCAACTTTTGATGGTAATAAAGTTGTAGCCTATTGTTTTCTTAAAAGAAATTTCTGAACCAAAATTAAAAATAAACTTATATAGATGTACCTCTTCGATCATCAATTCACCGCCCAATCACTGTAAAAAATCTATACAATTTGAAATTGTGAATAATAGTGTATAAAATAACAAAAAGTTCATTCTTTTCTCGCTGCTTCACTTTCATTTTAATAAATATGAATCAAAATTATTTTCAGTCTATAAATAAGTAAGCTACCAAATTATGAAGTTCGGGTTGAGCTAAGTTGATATTTGCTAATAGTAATTGCTAGATCGTGATTCATTTATTGATCTGCTTCTAAAACTGTGGATCTTGGATGATTAAAGTAAGCTGTTGAACTGATATTTAATTGTGTGACTACATGCCTGTGTTGCATTAAGTGGTCCTTATTCAAATTAAAAGAAGACTAGAATGACTCACTACATACGTGTAAACCTGATACAAATCACTCATATATTGGACTTATTGCGAAGACTGAAGACTTACTGGCACAAGAAAGGAAAACCCGCACTGTAGAAAGCTAATAGAATGCAGAGAAAAAGAAGCCGTGTACGTTGGTTGTAGTGTTGTACAGCTCTCTCTCTCTCTCTCGCACTGTAGAAAGCTAATAGAATGCATAGAAAAAGAAGCCGTGTACGTTGGTTGTAGTGTTGTACAGCTCTCTCTCTCTCTCTACTTAGAGAACTTGATGTGGACACTGTGGGAGGATCGGGACACTTTGGTGAGGGTGTCAAGCACAGGAAGCAGCCGACACTTGGAGGACTCTTTGTTGTAGGAGAAGCCAACACACTTGCAATCTCTGCTACATTTCTTTCTGCACTCTTCAACTTTGATCGGCCCCTCACCCTCCACATACTGCTCCAAGAAGTGCTCAGCTCCTTCTATCTCATAGTAACCAAAGCTGGTCGTGCCATTGCTCTTGCCACAGGGTGGCAGCTTGGGGGGAGCGCATCCGTCGTTCCACCCCAACAAACCCTTTGGCTGAGGGCAGGCCACACACATCCCTCTCATGCACAGCCCCAGAGACCCACATTTGCTCGGCAAAGCGCACTCAGTGTCAGAGTTACTAGAAAAGAACTCAAACGTTTTCTCCCACGCCATTGATCTCACCTTGTCGTAGTACGTGAAGACTCGAAGATTGCCGTCGGAGCCCAATTTCAGGATGGAATAGGTGGCATTGTATTTGGGCCTGGCCAAGTAGATGAATCCGGTTATGCCTGTTTGTGTGCCATTGGCTACTGCATAGTTGAATGAAAGTTCGAATGCATAGGCATTGCTGTTCTCAGGAAGGCTTTCCAAGGCGATCGATTCCATTTTACCATAGTTTGCATCCCACCCGCCATAGCGGAGAAGCTTTCCGTCGTGGTTCATGTACAGGAGAAAACCGTTAGGCTCCACCACAAGACTGTAAAGCCCATTGGACCCATCCGAGTCTGACTTCCGGCTAACGATCTTGTTTGGACCGCCGGAGGAGTGGAGCATTTGGCCGACTAGAAGGGTGTCGGTGGGGTGGTCGAAGCTCTGCCACAAGAACCTCCCCTTCTTGTCATGGAGGACTAAATTCCCAGTTGGGAGGATGGTGATGCCGGTGACGCCTCTGTTGGCCGTGTTCGTCTGCCAGACAACACGGCCATCCACGTCGGCGAGGACTAGATTTCCATCGCCGCCGAAGGCGAGTGTGGCGTTCTCCTGAACTGGGTCATTGCGGTTGGCTTCCCAGACCCAGCGCAGAGCCGACTCAACCCGATGCGAACCCATACGCAGAGCCAGAACATAAGCATTAGGTGTGGCATTGTACAAGAATACTTGAAATGGGAACCTAGCAAGGGCATCGGCACCAGCTATATAACGATAGTTGGCATCATATTCAACGATGTAATCACCAAATTCGCCTTGATTCACGTATTTGAATTGTTCAGAGGCAGGGACTTGAGCAAAAGTGACAACGGCAACCAAGGAGAGAAGGAAGAAGAAGAGATACCAAGTAGCCATTTTTCTTTCTACAAGAATAAGCTATTCATTAATGTGACAGCCTTTTCTTTGGTGAGATTGAATGCTCAAAGTTCGCCAATATTGGGGTTTCTGAGTAAAAGTCAAATCTGGCGACTGGCCCTTACCTCATTCTTCTCTTTTTCTCTCTTCTCTGTTATTCTCTCTTTTGGATTTTCCCCCTTTCTTATCTGGTTCCTTCTGGATTTCCCCCCATTGTTATCTACTTCCTTACTCGAATAAAACTAAAATTCCCACTCAATGGAGTTGTGGCCATCTCTCTCAATCCACATTCACTCCAAACCTTATCCACTATCTACAAACTCAACTATCCTCCACAAAATAATTCCTCTCCACAGCTGTCTTCATCTTTTCACACCAAATTGCTTCCTTGTTCCCAACTCTGGAGGCATGTCTCTCTTTGCCAGCTTTTCTGCACATTTTTATGTGCAATTACTTTTATAAGAAATTAATTTATAATTTTCAATGATAATTTTACATTTTCAATATCTTTTTTTAGAAGTGATCTATGCACCATCAGTTTTACTTTAAATGCACTAAAATTAAGTGGAATACCTCTTCAAACTTTCTTCAATCCTGACTTTTGGTGTACTTGGAGTAAAAGTTTGGACAAAATATGTATTTTACTTAATTTTAGTGCATCTAAAAGAAAAGTTATACTTGCATGATCATTTTTCTTCCATTTTTCATATCATATTTTTTATCATTTTCCTTTTACTTTCCCCGCTTTTCAACCCAATTGTTAAAAAACTATGACTTATATGGTTGGTCATGAAAATTTCAGACTCACTCTTATGTGCAATTAAATCTTGTGGTTACACATAAACCCTGTTCTGATAGTATATTAAAAAACATAATATGATAATATTTTTTAAGTATCAATTATTATAAAAAATTAACTGTTGAAAGAATGATCTCTCAAATTTATATTCATTCATTTCTCAAATTAATTGATATATAACTTTTATCAAATTTCACAAACCATGACCGTCCCAGACCAAGACCCAAAACTTACCCCTTGCCGACAGATCTCAGTCTATTCCATGCAGCTGTAATTGACAGAACATCTTCATCTTTCCAATCATTCTCTTCGTATTGAATTTAATTTATATATGCCAAAATACTTATTAGTCAAACTGCTCAATAAGCAGCTACTGTGATCACATCCACTCAACTTTTGATGGTCTTAAGAGTTGTAGCCTATTGTTTCTTTAAAAGAAATTTCTGAACCCAAATTAAAAATAAACTTATACAGATGTACCTCTTCGATCATCAATTCACCGACTAATCACTATAAAAAATCTATACAATTTGAAATTCTATAAAAAAATTATTCTTTTCAGAATTTTTTCCCGCTTTAAATGATTTTTACCCATTGTTCAAAAAAAAAATTAACAAAAAGTTCATTCTTTTCTCGCTGCTTCACTTTCATTTTAATAAATATGAATAGAAATTATTTTCAGTCTATAAATAAGTAAGCTACCAAATTAATTTTTAATATATTGACTTCAATTTCAGGAGGTAATATATGTATTGAAGGATCTTTAACATGAGTCTTGAATACTTTTGTAATTATTTACTTTTCAATAGCTTTATTCTTTGCCGTATCGAAGATTTTAATTTCATTTTGTAGAATGGATGTTTTGTATTTTTAAGATATGATATAAATTTCAAAATTTATCTTCTCTTCTTTTTTATTCTAGACATGCTATTGAAATAGTTAAATTTTCAACATTTCAAGATCACTGCTACCTAAACCAATTTTTGTACACATAAACATTACTAAATTCTAATGAAATGAGATTAACAAATGCAGAGTCTTATGTTAAACTATTTATTAAAATATGATCCGTGAAAATTAAAATATCTTTTTCTATAAAAATGAGTATCTAATTTTTTGAAAAATTCTATTTATCTGTTCATCATTTAAAAGACTAAGAAATGAGCTCACCCGTTCACCCGTTTATCAACCCTAGACCTTCCATTCATTGACCGATTCATACAAGTATTTACCCCATTTGCCTCATGCTTTTGACAGTCCTAAGCAGCAGGGCTCATGTCCAAATCAGGGGGTGACCGTACTCACCCCTCCAACCATTCATTTAACACAAGCTTGTCTGGTAATTTTTGAATAGTATAAAAATAAAATTGTTTTAAGTATTTTTTTTAAGAAAATAGAAGATAAGACAATTTTCTTTTTCTTTTTCTTTTTAAGTAATTCATTTTCCACGTGAGAGGGAGAGATTAGAAAAATTAATAAAGAAAAAATGAAGATTTTTCTTATTTGACAAGATAATATTTCATTTATTTTTAATGTAATCTTGATCTTTCTAAATTCTGATGGATATAATATTTTTATTTAAAAAATAAATAAAATCAAGAATTAAAATGAACAAATGAAAATAAATTTTTTATCTCTATTCACATTCTCAAGATCTATTCAAAAGACATTCTCAATATCAAATTTCGATAAAAAGACGTCCCATTGGAGTTTTTTAATTTTTCTATAAGAGTTGCTTTTATTTCTCTAATTTTTTTTAATTTTCTGTGGAGATTTTACATGGTTGAAAGAGTCAGTGGAAGAACGGCCCACCCTCCTTTCCTTTCTTCCTTTTTCCTCTCTCTCTTTTCCACCACACGTCTAAGTCTAGACTCTAAACAAAATCCATGAATGAATTCTGATCCTTTCTCTTCCTGCTGAGGCAACCCTAATGCGTCCTCTGCCCATCATCTTCTTCTTTCTATTGTTGAGGGATTGAATCACAACTGTGATCCACTCTCAAACATACGAAGAAGTCGATGATTCTGATCATCCTTTGGTAGAGAACGCATTCGGTTACTGCTTGATTTCGATAAATCAAGATGAACGACCTCTTCTCGAGCTCCTTCAAGAAGTACACGGACCTGCAGCAGCAGGCCCATTTAGACGATTTGGAATCGGGAGGAAGGGATACAGCGGGGAAGGAGAGTGTGAACCTTGATAAGTTCTTCCAGGATGTGGAGAACATAAAAGAAGACATGCGCAACGTCGAGAGCCTCCACAAGAAGCTGCAAGAGTCGAACGAAGATTGCAAGACCGCCCACAATGCAAAGACCATGAAGGCTCTCCGAGCCCGGATGGACGCCGATGTCGGGCAGGTTCTCAAAAGGGTGAAAGTGATAAAGGGGAAGCTAGAGGCACTCGACCGTGCCAATGCTGCCCATCGCAACGTCCCCGGCTGTGGACCTGGTTCGTCGGCAGACCGCACTCGGACTTCTGTCATCAGCGGGTTGGGAAAGAAGCTGAAGGACCTCATGGACGACTTCCAGGCCCTGAGGGCGAAGGTGACAAACGAATACAAAGAAACGGTGGAGAGGAGGTATTTCACCATCACCGGAGAGAAGGCGGATGAGCAGACAATCGAAAACTTAATCTCGACCGGAGAGAGTGAGAATTTCTTACAAAAGGCAATCCAAGATCAAGGCCGGGGCCAGATCCTAGACACCATATCTGAGATACAGGAGCGACACGACTCGGTGAAGGAGATAGAGAAGAACCTTCTCGACCTGCACCAGGTGTTCTTGGACATGGCAGCACTGGTGGAGGCTCAAGGCCAGCAGCTCAACAATATTGAGAGTAATGTGGGACATGCCAATTCTTTTGTCCGGCGAGGGACTGAAGAGCTTGTAGTGGCTAAAGAATATCAGAAGAACTCTAGGAAGATGACTTGCATTGCTGTCGGACTCGGCACCGGAGTCGTCATCATCCTCGTCGTACCCATCCTCAATACCCTCACAACCTTCAAAGCCTTTTCACCGATTTAGAAAGAAAATTTGGAAATCTAAATTTCCCAATGATGTTTTCATTGTTGTTACTCATCCGCAAATCATGGTGTCAACAAGCCAATTGCTTTTTTTCATCTTCTCTTAGCATAGTTCTCTTCGACATCTTCATCTTCTTCTTCTTCTTCTCTCTTAATTAATCTGTACACTTAGTTTCTTAATTTTAAAAGATTTGAAGTAGGCATGTCAAAGTTTTATGACTTTACGGCATTTATTTGCAACAATTTTTTTGAAATTTTTTTGTTGTTTACGAACATTCCCTAGAATTCATTGCCACCTGCAAGTTTACCTAAATATTGTCGCCATATTATATTTCCGCGGGAAAATGCTGAAGGTACATGTCAGTTGTGGAACGTGGCAGTTACTCTTACCACACGTTTTCCTGTGCAAATTAATGATAGTACCAAAATTTTACTTCCAAAATCATTGCTCTAAGCCTCTAAAGAGATTGGCCAAACACTATGGTATGGGTCGGGTGGTCGAACTGTCGAAGCTCTGCTAGACGAACCGACCGTGACTATCATGCAGGAGTCCTAGTTGCCACGGGGAAGGAGATCCAGGCCCACAATATCTGTTAGGACATGGGTATTCAACCCAAAGGTTTAAATATCGTGACGCTAATATCTCATTAAATTCAATTTTTTTACCTCTGCTTAGTCTACATTTTCAATATGAGCCTCGTTTCCTAGAGATTTCCTAAATCCACGTGAAATAGTCTGAAACCTAACTTTAATACCACTTATCAGACTTGAATATTCGACCCAAAAAACAAGCCATGTACTCCGGTGGTGACGGCATCACTGGCTTCTATTCTACCCCTCATTTCCATGGACTCCACCATTCCAATGTTGAATTTTGTACAAAAAATTCTATTAGCTATGCTCAGATTGGACATCCCCCTCCATTGCATTATATTACCCAATGAGATTGCAAAGTTCATTAAACACTCTCATGTCTCCGAGTTGCACTATTTTAACCATATTAGAGCTATTAACTCCCTCATTGGCAAGTTCTGCTCTGGTATTGTTCAAATTGATTGCTGCAAAAAGGACTCTGCTCGGGCATTCTCTACTATTTCGATGACTGACAATAACGATATATTTTATTTTATGGATATAGCATCAACTAACAGCTGATCATCAGTTTGCTGATCTCTTTTATTCTAGTTTACTTTCTTTGTACAGATTGTTATACATTGTTTTGTTGATTTTGTTGGGTATTGGCTTTTTTGCCATGTATCTCCTTTCTTTCTCCTTTGCCGGCCTGGGCTGTAGGCAAAACTTTTTGTATCTTGAGCTCCTTTTTTTATTGAATAACTAATCATATCATTCAAAAAAAAAAAAAAAAAAACAAGCCATGTTAGGTGAAGTGACCTAAACCCTTTATAAATCGCTATATCTACCTCTACACTTTCAATGTGGGACTCCTTTGATTAAACCTAACTTGATTTATTTGGTGGAACACTTAAACAAATTAATAAAAAAGTCATTTTACATTGATCGAATGAAAAATAGATCTTAGATCACGTGAATAATAAATTTCATTTCTAATTGAAATTTCCATTTGTCTAGTGAAAAACCATGAAAGTAAACATTTGACTTTTAGATTAGTAAGTTTCTCAACAAGGTTACTTCTGCTATAAAGTATTGATTCGTCCAACTTAAACTTCAATCAACTCATGTAAGTTGCACAAGCACGAGTGTTTTCAGAACTTCTAAATCCTCCATTTGTCCACGTTGTTGATGGTTGAAATATTTGTTTTCTTTAAGGATGCATTTGTTTATATAAACTCTCTTAAAAAATATTAACTTTTCTCAAAAAACTATTTCTCATTTTATATTTTTATATAAGTTCTTTCATGAGAAGTCAGTTTTGCATGTGAGAAAAGACTCTTTCATACAGTGTTTTTTCCTTAACTGATACCTATAAAAAGGTATAAAATTTACTATATTTAAGTCCATGACCTACTCCACCCTTCTAACTGTTCTATCAATTGACCCAATCCCAACTTGTGACACAAAACCTGACATGCAACCCAGAACCCCAACGATCCAATTTGATCTGCATCAGACCCAATCCAAACCCAACCAACCCACCTGACCCAACCTGAGCCCAGCCCAATTTGAAACCAGGACACCTACACTTCTTCTTTTTTGGAAATTACATTGTAATCCAACCCTTCCGACATGCTCACTTTACTAGTATAAAAGAATAATCACTTTACTATTATAACAATTCTCTTACAAAATAACTGTCATTTTGAACAAAACAGATACCGTACTTGCATGATTCTTCCTTCAAGCATCTCTCAACTGATGAAACACCTACACTTCCTCAGCATATTCAATACATGGATTTTCACTGCACTGAAAAGAAAAAGGAAAATAAATCAAATAATGGAATAGAAAGTTCTTTTCTCCTTTTTTACCTGAGGGAAATGAATGGAATTGTGACGTGAGAATACAAAATGTTTCGAGTGAAAGCTCTGTACTTCAGGGCTCACCTCTCAAGGCAACAGATGAACTCACTCTTGTGTTGAACATAGAGTATCAACTGTACTAGTAGACCTATCTTTATGGTAACCGAGCAATCAATGGCTTATCCTTCCATCTTGAAATCCCAGCATTACAAGCATGTTGTAGAACATTGATCCGCTCTGCAAGAATATATTCTTTTAGCTCCTGTATTTGACTGTATTCCTTTTCCATGATCAACTCCAGCTCCTCAAAATGCTTAATCTTGCATTGTATCTTCTTTAGCTGCTCAATGCAGCAAAAAATAATAATTAAAGTCAGCACTTAAGGATGTGTCAAACACAAAGGGCATAACTAAAGCACAAGGCTTCCACACAAAGTTCCCAACACTGAAGAAATAAACAACACAGCCTGCGAATATGTATTATGTAGAATTTGGGTTTTAAATGTAGCCCACCGTTGTGTATTTTTTTTTAATGATCGAAAGTGTTCAGGACTTCAGGCGTCTCACCCTTAGGAGACTTTATCCGACTAATCCCTCAGGGCCATGTGCACACCTCCCTATACACACATATCAGGCTCAAGCAATGAGGAGTAACCCCATGGGGAATGGCCTAGAGGGGTTTGAACGTGAATCGAACTCAAGACCTCCCTTCATGAGGGGAGCTTCTTGACCGTCAAGTCAACCCCTTTGGGTTCCCACCATTGTGTACTAACCCATCAAGTTATAACAAAGGATGGCCTGGATGAACCTGGCAGCAAAATATTTCATAGATCACAAAAATTCTGAACTGAAATCGGCAATAGATCAAAAACCCAGTTCAAAAAGATATTAAACCAAAGGTCCACCTTCAACAGAAAAAAGAGGCCAAAGATGTGCTGGTTAGCATCTTTTGGTTTAAATTTTCAGTGCAACTGCATGAAGGCCAAAGCCACTTTTATTTAGGGCAAAAATGTTTAATGAAACAAATTAAACAACCTTTTAAAGATTTATATTGTATCTTTAGATTTTTTAACTACTTATGAAACATATCTAAAAAGCCGTGGTGAAAAAGGGTGGTGCCCTTTTCATCAAAAAGTATGCTGTCCAAATATCATTAGATGAAGAGACACGGAGCACAAACCTGTGTCTCAATGATAGTTGCCATTAAATGTTCTATTTCCCTGTCTTCCTGATCTGCTAGTAACTTGGCATGAGCAGCTGCAGCCCCCATAGCCGTTGCAATAGCAACTCTAACTTGTGATGTTGAAGGGCCTTTCTTCTTCTCAATGGTGGACTCTAACGCATCTGTCAGACAAAAAACAGTATGGTGTGATTGTAATAACTAAATTACACAGGAGAAGATGGTCGGTCTTAACATCAGCAATTCTAACCAAGGGAATATTTGATGAAATTCTAAAAGCACTTATTCCTAAACATCTTCAGACATTTTGGCGGCTGACACCAGAAAGATGGGATTAGTGGCCTCTGATGAATGATGATGATGATAAGACATTTTAGAAATGAATCCATACAAAACTGATCCTACCTCAATTAAAGGATTCACAGCAAGAAAAACATGGAACTGAAAATACTGAACCTATCCGAATTCCAATCCATCACCTGGTGCCAGGGTAGTCGAAATGAGTTTATCTATTATCATAGATTCGAATGGCTAAAGTAGCCTATCACTGCAATTTTTTAATAATGCCACATTTTTAGAAGATATCAACAGGTCAGTCTGATTTTCGACACTCGCAACCATCTAACAAATAGTAGCCTACCCAGCCTGTGTCACAGGTGAGTACATTCTCGAAAATTGAAAATTGTCATTCTCAAAAAGCTATTGTGATCACCCTTATCCATGCATAGAACTTCTCATTCATCCATCCCTTCGCATGATTACGTGGGACACCCATAGGGCCAGCACAAAAGCAACAAATTTTACAGGGAGAAATTATATACTAGTAATTTCCCATGGACAAGCCTGAGCATGATAGCCTGAGGCGCCCACCCAGATGAATGGTAATTCAAAGAGAATGATGGATTAGAAAGGGCTATATATAGATAGAGGACCACCAATATCAGCTTGATCAGATTTTTTTAGATACAACTTCAAGACACCAAATATAAACAGTGAATATGGGGTAGAAAACCTCATGGCTTGGGCTGTAAGGGGTATCACCATCATCATAGTCATTTAGCCTACATATCAGTGTGACAATCGATCATATCAAGATTCGGGATGAACAAACTAGAGTACCAGACGGAGGCCACGTGGACCCCATCTTTCAATAGCACAACACTCCCAATATATATATATATATATATAGTAAATTGAAATAGTACACCTGTTAAATCCACATCCAACAGCAGGTACCACAGGTGTACAGGACCGAGAAGACATGTAATGTACCATGGGAGCAGAAAGGATGCAACAGTAGATGTGCCTCTGATTTGAATGATGTTAAAAATAAGGCCAATTGCAATTCATGTAGCTGGTTTTGATTCAATAGCTACTCTGATGAAGGGTTCGACTCGTATTATACAAGTCTAAGAAAACAATGGGAGAGACACACAAAAATGCTACCTAAGCCCCACTTACAACAATAAAATGTTTTCCAAATTTCTGTGCCACCTCCAATACAATGGAATGCATGGTCATATAATATGCTAAAAGTTCTTAAAAAATTAGTCCCTTGCAATTTACTGTATTATCCATATTGTGAGACATCTAAATCGCCAACATGCTAAAAGTATTATTGACAAAGTCCATGAAACTTCACTCTGTGCAGGCAGCAACCAAATCACCAACCAGCACAAGGATTTAGCCTCAGTCTAATCCACCCAAAAACAACCAAACATTATTCTCATTATCTGCAACATTAGGGAGAGTGTCCAATTTGTGTGGAACAAAGATATAGTTACTTGATTGTTTAGGCTTTGCCTCTGTCTCTGTATCCTCAACTTCAATGGCTCTGCATCAGAAGGGTCCAGCCAGAAGATAAAATCAAGACACATTCCAATATGGATTCTTGCTCTACAAGAAAAAAGATGACATACTAACCTTGATGACTCATCATTCATGGTATCAAATCCAAGATTATATGCAGCATCATCCTCTCCATCCTCAAAGAACTCCCTTGTAAATGGGTTCTCTTTGCACAATGTGGCAACAGCAGCCTCAGCTGCTGCTGCAGCAACATGTGGCCCAACTATTGTAGATAAAAGAGCTACCTAACATAAACACCAATTACTTTCTGTATAATAAAGATATAGTGCTTTTGCAAGAGTAATGTGATTTATATTACTGTGATGTCCCAAACAATCAACATGATGGCATGTTACCAATTCACCAAGTAATGATACTGTCTGCAATCTAGATATGTTTAAATGCAAGCCAAAAAAAAAACGAAGAAAAAGAGTTGTCCAGTAAGTAATTTGCACCAAAGTAACATGAAAATCCAAAGACAATGTTTCAGAGGACTAGGCATGAATGAGCGCCAATTTATTTTCATAATTTTCTTTCACAATTTATTTTCTACTACTGGCTATATTACCTTGCATAGTTGAGTAAGGTCCAGTGCATTTCTCTTATCTTTAAAAAACAACTAATCTATTCATATTCTCATAAATGTTTTTTACATCTAATTTATTGCCAATATTCTTACACAATTTAAAAAAACATGATACACATTCACTGACAGGACATGCCATAACATTAAACTGTTTAATACTGCATATTAGGGTGGATAAGCTACTTTCTGTGACGATGTATGGAACAGTCAATTTGTAAAGCATTACAGTCATCCCAAGAGAGGGTCCTACAGCACAATCAGGGTATATTTTTTAATGGTCATATTAAAATATGGATATCTACTAAGAAAGCGATGAGTTGTCAAAGAATACTGCAGTGGAACTTAAGAAATGTAAAATTGGCAACATCCACACAGGTTTTTTTTCTTTTTGAAAGGTAATATCCACACAATGTTCAGAGGCCAATATGGGAATTCGGCTATGATTTTTAATGAGTTGTGGTATCAAATGGTGGCTTCTATTTTTATTTTTATTTTGAAGACCAAGGTGTCTAGGCCTCTTAGACACCTGACTAATCCTTGGGCCATGTGCAAACCTCCCTATCCACACACACTAGGTAACACTAGGGGGAGTGGCCCTTTTATGTTGAGACTTGAACCCAAGACCTCCTATATATCAGGCGGGTTCTTGATCGTCAAGCCAACCCTCACGGGTTAAATGGTGTCTTCTATTGAATAGGTCACAATATATATATATATGGAGCACAATCCAGTAAACCCAGGTGTAGTGAAAAAAACCTACACCCAATTTTTTGCACCAATAGAAGGTGTACATGTCATTTACATTATATAGGTGCTATGACCTTTTTCAAGGTAATTTTAAAAGTATTTTGTCCTTTTGTGTGATGTAGAATGGTGTATTGATTACACTCGGGCTTAATTGAGTTTTAGCAACATAAATATATATAAAACAATAATCTCCTAAGAACTAGTTCTCGTGAGGCTTTTGTGAGAACGGCCAAATGGTACCACCTAGGCCCACATGGATGGGTGGATTTGAAAGGCCTTGGTTTGTATATGGTGCGTATGAAATTTCATCTTAATTAGATAAGAGAAGCTATGTTTTTTAAGGCCCTTAAATTTTTCACATTTACCTAATGGTGGAAATTCACTAGGTTAGGTCAATTGGCTTTAAGAGTCAATTTGTGTCAAATTTGGTACATGTGCAATTTACGGGGGATAAGTGGGTGTGAGCGAGGAATTAGATCCATTAGGTCTAATGTGGGCCCCACAAACCAAAGTTCTTATAAGTACTTTTCTTAGAGATCATTGTTATATATATGGGTCACTAAAGGTGTACATGGAGAGTCTAAAGGATAGAAGTAGTGTAAAAGAGGAAAAGAATGTCTCAGAGATGCAGAACTTCAAAAGGCTATTAAAAGGGCATTTACAAGGAGATGCAGATAATAAAAAGGACAAAAAACTTAGAAAGGTAAAGTAAGCGAAAAAGATGATCAGAAAGTTGTAAGTCTAAGTAAGAAGCCTAAACAATATCTATCAGTTTCTTCCAATAGAAGATAAAGCAGAACAAACGACCTTCACATGTATAATGTTTTAAGATCAAATTTAAAAAGTTTTAGCAAATGATTAAAAAATTAACAATAGACTGGAAATTTATTTTGAGAACCTGTTAATGAAAAAAATGTGAGTGAAGCAAATGAAGGAATGATAATATGATAACGCCGGTTCCCCTGCATGACACTGTGCAGGTGGGTCTGTGGGGCTCACCTGGGTTGGGTCCATGGGTGGGTGGTGTCCATTTGAATGGCATTTTCCAGATGGTAATTCTCATAAAAAATTAGGCCCATTAGATTTGAAAAGCCATGATTTTTAAGTATCCAAAAATCAACTGTCAAAATGGGGACGGTTTTTCATGGATTTCAATCCAAAGTCAAATCAACTCCAAATGGGTTCAAATTGGGTAGGGACCCAATTTACAAAGAAGGGTAGAGTGTGAGGGGGGGAGGGTGTGAAAATGGGGTCCAGGTGAGACTCACTTGGGGCCAAGAGCAACAGTCGCACTGCCATGCAGGTGAATTTTTTGTATATAATATGATATCATGAAATAGAGTATATGAAACCAAAGTAAAAGTCCAATAGCTAAAGTGAAAGACCAAACATACTTATAACATGGTATACCCATTGAAATATGGACCTTAACGAAAAGAATATTTGCAGTAGGGTGGCAGGGAAGTTAATTGGCAAATTTTGAACAAAATTGCATTCCCAATTATATGTGTCAAGATTATGGGCAACAGGGGTAACAATTATATATGGAGAAAGTGAAGGGGTGACAAACAAGTGTAAAAGTTTCATGTGGAGAGACAACAAAGCCTGAAGTTAAGAGTTGGGCTGAACCAAGGGTATGCCAGGAGCCCTTATTTATTTGAATTAATTATGGGTAACTTAATAACAAATTCCAAATAAAATTCCATTCTGTATGTTGGATGCTGCTTGTACATGACATGGTACTAATTGGTGAGAGAAAAAATCAGTTAAAAGCAAAGTAGAATAACAAAGAAAAGTTTTCAATGCAAATGCTTCAAGAATTAGTAGAATGAAGATGAAAAAACAGTCCATAACTCAGAGGATAACACTATGTTGTATGGGTAAGGATACATGTCTCAGAGTCTAACATTGTGCAAGGTGTTAACACTTGGTCAATTCCAAAACATAGGACTTGTGAACTAGGAATAATATTTAAAAAAAAAAATATCTACGCTTTTAAATGAAAAGAGGTGTAGAAATAACACTAAAAGAAAAATAATATGCTAGTTTTACGCCAAAAAATCAAGTGACAAAATTATCAATAATTTAGTGGTTTAAAATGTTAAAAAGTACTAGAAGAGACCATGAAGAGTCTATAAAGAGTCAAAATAGGGAACTGTCCGAAAGGGGTGTGTCAAACATTTTGAAGAGTTAGTGCAATATAATATTCTAAGTGTATGGAGAGTGGGTTACAGTTTAGCATGTCGTTGTACCACTCAGTTCAATATTTCAATGCAAAATTGCAACTGAACAAAATACAGAGTTTGATTTGCATACTGCAAAGTAGGATTAGCATAGACATGCATAGTGGAAACAAACTGTTGGAGTGTCGTGAGGTGTTAAGGGGCACATTGATTAAAGGTACATTTTTATGAGATAGCAGTTAGACCTGCATCACTATGTGGCGCTGAATGTTGGATACCAGCAAGAAGAAAAGCCATGCATGGCAGAAATGCATGGGAAGACAAATGTATGAAGTTAAGAAGAAGAAACAATTAGGAACAAGTATATAAGAGGAGAGCCAAAGGTTACCCCAATAGAAGAGAAGATCAAGGAAAACATGTGGAAGCTTGTTTGGGCACCTCCATAGAAGAGAAGAAGTGACCCCAATATAAAGAATTGAAGAGCTACAACTTCAAGTATAAGGAGATGGGGGAGATCAAGAAAGCTTGGAATGTAGTCAGAACTCAGAAATGATATGTTAGATGGTAGAACAAAAGAAAACATGGCTTTTGATAGAATTGCATGAAAAATCATAATACAGAAAGCCAACTCCAACTAGATAGAACAAGGCTTCAATGATGGTGATTCTAATACAAACTTTTTTTTAAGTTCATACATCTTTCTCAAATAATTAAATAAACTTCACATACAATTATCTTCAAAAAAATTATAAACAATTCAAATTAACTCCTAATAATGGATTTCCCAGTTTCCTCCATTTCTGTCAAAGTTGCAAATATACTCCTTACCTGTTTCATCAGAGAACTGCCAGCTTCTGTAAATGAAGAAACGCATCTTCTTTTTGGAGGAGGACCACCTGTATCACCCTCATTAATCTCCACAGCTTCCATCCCAGGCTCATCCAGAAGCTCATCCTGCTCATCCTCATTTTTAACAGACACTTGGGGTTCGGCAACTGCAGCCATTTGTGTTTGTTTAAAATTGTCCATGTGATTGATTGAGTTTCTATCATTGCCATTAGTAATAGTTGTCTGTAACATATGCTCACCAAATGGTAATTGTATGAGCCTTAGAAATGCAATCCAGTTTTGTCTTGGTTCGGACATGTTGTTCAACAAGGTTCCAATCATCTCCATGTTTTGTGACAGCCTCAAGGAGAAGCAAAGTCTCTGCATCAGTCCATACATTAGTTTCAGGATTGCCAGTCCCGTCTACCTCAGTGAGCTTAAAATCCTCTGCCAGCTTGCTTTCTTCGTAATTCTCATTTTTGAAGCATTTTGCACAAATTACAGAGCCACCCTGCTGATAAGAACAGAAAAGTTTTAGAGATGTAAGGGGCTATATATATCACAATGATCTGACATGAAAGCATAGCTTTACAGTATAAGGGAAAAAAAATGTAAAAGGTAATACAGCAGGTCTTTCAAGTTGGCACAAGTCAGTCCATATTCAAGAGCAAAAGACCAGCATGATGCTAGAAGCCGTAATAAAATAACAAATGTAGTTAAACAAACTTGATGATGATGATGATGACACACAAGATGAACTCAAAAAAATTAATCAATGCGCATATTGTTAACCAACATACACTGCCCATAACTATGGTCAATATAATTCAAGTGGGTACATTTGAACAAGTGTAACATGAACTACACAACTAAACTCATAGATCTTATAAACTCGGGTTACTCAACTAAACCCATAGATTTTTGTAAATGACAACAAACTTGTCAGTATGGAATTTTTCTTTCAACTTTACCTTACTTATTCCTTCCACTTACTTCCTGTCAATTTTTCTCACAGCGGTCGTTTATGGTCTCCTAGTATATACCCATCTTACCTAAACCTGAGCCAGTCAGACAGGCCAAAAGTTTCAAAATACATGGGTTTGTTTGGCAACTATAAGATTTTGAGCTTGGAGACTCTAAGCTTAGGGGATTAAGAGAAAATTTAGTTCAACAAAAATCTGTTTGATTGGTCAACATAGGAGAAGAGAGGGATCAGCCATCAAATGGAGCAGAGAGGATCCTTGGAGATGAAAGGGGGTTCTCAGTCAAATACTCTATCTGAGAAGAAGGAGCTCTCCCCAACTCAGCTTAGAATGTCCCATATTTAAATATATTTGATCCTAATCAATTGTCTACAAAAGCTAAAGAATGAAATCTCCAATTTTCTTGATATTGAAATTTCCAATCTCCCTTTGCCCAATCCAACCTAAACCCACAAAATAAAAATAGGTGGCATTCAGATCAAGGACAACCAGAATATTACCTAATTGCGTCCTTTTATCTCACATGCTTAGCAAAAAAAAAAAAAATATAAGCAAATACGTTCCACCATTTGACCATTTTGCATAGATAGTGTACGTTTGTATCTTGCCTTCATGGCCATCTAAGTGACATCATTCAATGGTTAGGATTGTCTCACCAAGGACATGGTTAGGAAATGTCTACACCTCAATAGTGACACACATTAATTGTTTGGAGTGATAGCACATACGCATTCACGAATTTAGAATCAATAAACTTCAGGATAAAATGATATGACTAAATATATTATCATCAAAAGCAAAACATACTGCATTGATAGAAAAAATTCACAGCAACTTCTTTCAAATTTTCACATTTTGTATGTAAAAAGGGTAAAGAAGGGGAAAAGAAGAATACCTTCACTGACTCATAGTACCCAGAAACACAAACTTCTCCACAATTCCAACAACCCTTCTTTGGGCCCGCCTCTCCAAACACATCGGAATATGAAGTCAGAGGAGGCAACCGAAACCCAGCATCGCCCTTGCCTGCTTCCTCGCATCCACTCTCTGTCACCTGGGCCGTGGTCACTGCCAATGTTTTATTCGAATTCGGGAACTCAACAACCCGAATCCCACTTGGCGCTCCCTCCTCAATCACAACCTTGGGAAGGCGCTGCCCTGCATCATCCTCAGCCACAGGATCATCACCCGGCAGAAATGGTTCCGCGGAAGCACCAAAATTGATCAAGCCCCACTTCTCCAAGAAGCGAAAGATACTGTGGATGGACCCAACATCACCGATAAGGGACTTACGGACGTCAGTGAAAGTAAGTCTTCTCGTGGGATCCTCACGGTATTTGTTGATGATAAAGTCCCTGTATTCTTTATAAATTTTGGGGGTTTTGGAGATGGATGTGTTGGTGAAGAATTCGCCGTGGGCAACTTTTTCATTGGGGTGGATATCGTCCCACGAAAACCAACCTGGATTAAATGCGCGGGTAATGCAAGAGTATAATCGTTAACAGCTGTAGTATCAAAATGGTAGATAAAGAGAAAGAAGAAGTAGTACAAGGAGACAGACACAGAGAGAGAGAGAGAGAGAGAGAGAGGGAGAGAGAGGGAGAGAGAGAAGAGAGAGAGAGAGAGAGAGAGAGAGAGTTACTGGAGTAGCTGGGGATAGTGTAGAGGTCATGGTCGGAATCGTTGGCAGGATTAGAAGACGAGTCAACTCGGTTAGGATCGGTGGGAAGCTCGTTGGAGGTCTGCATCTGCATTTCCTGTGAGGAAAACCAGAGAGGGAAGAGAATTAGGGTTGAGTTATTAATCGACCCGTTTCAAACGCTACCCTCTTGCCTGGTCTGGCAGTTGCGCACGCACCTTAGTTTATGATTGTAAAAATTATATAAATGAATAAATTATTATGTGAACTATATTAAAAATAAAATTTATTAAATTATATTAATTTTAAAGTTTTAATGAATTATTTAATAAATAGTTTAATCTATCATATTTAATTTAATGGTAGATTATATTGAATAAGAATTCTGAAAAAGTTAAATCTAAATTTAAAAATAATAATTTTAACGTATTAGATTAATATAAAGTAAATCCATATGCCCAAACACTAAAATTACTTGAGTGTTTTATAAATTTTCCCTCTTAATAAGTTCAGCTATCCATTATAGATAATGATTTATATAATTTTTTTACTAAATCAAATACTTACTTTTTATGATATGCGTATATATATTTTTAATTATTAAGTTTAAAATATAACGTATCTAGTTCTATCAGAATTTAACTTATAATATGGGCAATATCTTTCCGAATAATTGCAATTCAAGAGTTTTTATTAAACAAAAAAACACTTTTGCCTAATTGGATATTCAGTAATCTATGTTGAACGAAGGTTTTGATTTAGATTCACGGTCAATAGAGGTTACTTTTCTTAATTGTTTATCCGGTATATAAGGGAATGGGAGGCTAGCACATGCCCCAATAACTAGTCGGGTTAAAATGTCCTACATCCAAGTGAGACTCCTAGATAGTTTGGTAAAAAAAAATGAAAAATTTATACATCAAATGAAAATCAATTCACTTTTTTCATTTTTAACATTGGATACTATGAAATATTCTAAATACAAGTGGAATGAAACGGGTTCAATTCTGGTATTAGTTTCGTTTTGACTTGTTCTGAATTTATTTCAACTAGAATGGGTATAATGCAAGCGAAATGGGCCTAAAACGGGCCTGAATGACCTATTGCGGCCTTACTTGATATGTTCTACAACTTTTAAATATACATATAAAATCCACCTGTACAACTCAAAAAATAAATTTTATAAGCTGTAATTCAAAAAATCTAAAATTCAATTAATAGCCACTTGTCAGTGGCTAAAGTCATTAGAGTCTCATTCAAAGATATCTCTGACTTTGACCACTAAAATTAAGTGGTTGAAAATTAAATTTTAAATTGAAATTTGATCAAGTTGTAGCTTATAAAATACATTTCTAATTCATACGGTTTACTTTCAATGTATATGATAAAAATTTGCAAAAAAAATGAAATGAATCCATGGCTCTTTTAAATTTGAATAAAATGAGAATTTAAGTGTATTTCTTAGATTTTTATGTCTAATTCAATTTATATTTAATTTTTATTAAAATAAATTTAAACATTTATAAATCAGTATTTGATAGTCACACTAGTATCAATTGAGATTACAAATATAAATAATTATTTAATAAGAATTTATATCTTTATTTATATAGATCAGTGTAAAATGATGAAAATAATTATTTGTAAATATATTTATAAGTTTTTATTTTTATTTTCTTATTTTATTATATATATTTATTTTTTCATATCATTTTTTTCAAAATCAAACACTTACAAAGGATTGGAATGTTTGAAGAGAAATCTCAAATGAGTTTAGCTGAGTCAGGAACCCATATACTGCCACGTGGAATGTGAATGAAAATGGGGGGCGAGAGGTCACGGCCTTTCGCGAACTTAATAAAGATGCCGTCGAAGATCTCATCAGCCCATCTCCAAGTTTCGGCTTTTTTCTTTTAAACAGAGGAGAAGAAGGAAAGGCAGAAGGAAGGAGAAGAAGAAGAAGAGAGAGATTCGATGGGGAGAGAGGTGGCTGAGAGCTGTGTTGAGAGCGTGCTGATAGAGATGGTCTCTGCTTACTGCAACCGCTTCTACTCCAACAAGCCCGAGCTCGCTGCTCGCAGGATCGAAGCAATCGGATACCAGGTCGGTCACCAGCTCTCCGAAAGGTATCGTCCATTCATCTTTTATGATACCGGATATAAAAAAGAAAACCCAACGCTCCTTCAGCGAATCACAACAACAATTTTTTTATTTTTTTGCACGTTTGGCAAGTGGTCGTTGTTGCAATCCCATGTTCCTGTCCATCTTCTCTCAATTCACACCTCCTTTCCAGGAATTTCTTATTATTAAGCGTTGCATTTGGATGCAGGGGAAGGGAAGTGCTTTTCTGGAAAATAGCCATTTTTAGTCAAAATTTGATAAATACATTTTCGTTTTTTAGTTAAAAACCATCATATCCGAAGTAAGTACTTTCGTTTTCATGCATCCAAATGGTGCCAAAAGGGATTTATATAATTTCTTCTTCGAAGTACATCGTCACCCTTTTTTTGTATTCATGACATGGAATTAGGGTTTCCATGTCATCTCTTTCTGGATCTCTCTGTTATCAAAGAGAGAGAGAGACTGAAAACATTATGTTGCTTCATTAGCGATTGATCTTTTGCTAAAAAAGTCTGCGAATCCTTCTGCAGTCCTCGGTATTCCTTAGGCTAAATTCAGCTGCCTCAACTAAGTATCTCATAAACCCAATCCGATACTTGACGTGAATGGTGCAAAATGGAGCTATTCAACTTGATCCTTCTGTTTGTGTAGCCCTCTCTTTCAATGACGACAATGGGCGTCCACACTTTTGCCTTGCCACGACCAAAACCATCACCAAATTACTCTAAAGTCTGGGAACTGATGACAGATTATGAGTTATGACCAGAGTGTTTATAAGAATTCCATTCATACCCACCGTGTCTGATTATAAACTGTAACTTCCATCAATATCATGCTGATTGGATGGGGCGAACTGGTTGCAGTGTTACCTAGAAAATTCCAAAGACACCAACTGGACTGGATGAAATGGATTCAACGAACAGGAAGGGAACTCCTCAACTTGCAGATATATGCATCCACAATGTACCCACACCTACAGGGATAATTAAACATAAGAAATTAAGAATTTTATGCAACCCAGCTAGCCAATATAAGGTCAGCACCCTAGGCAGGTGGCTCATTTTTTTTGTGGCACTGGGACATCAAGAAACCATGCCTCTCCATGAGAGTTAATTCTCACAAATTCTAATGCACTCAAACAAGATGCAACAAAGGAAAAAAGAGAAGAAAAAAAGAGATTGATATGTGCATCCTCGTTAGATGTTTGCAATACGCAGTGGTAACAGACTCCTCAACTTTGCAACAACATGAGCTCCTTAACATGGTGGTCAATGATCAAGATTTCCACCATAAACAAAGTTTTAACCAAGATTCTCTCTGGACTTGGATGCCTTGACACCAAGATTTGGATACCCATACTCCTCACAAAGGCTTATGGACCCTTTAATCCAAAGGCTTGTTTGATAGGATGAGAGCACTTCAAATATGAGTTCTGTAAGAGTTGCATAATGCTCACACTACACTCCGCAATGGATGAAAAAACAATTTCAGCCTAAGATCTGCTTCTCTTATCTCTCTTTATATTTTTGCAAATGATATAAGATGAGTTGCACACTCGTTCTCATGGTCACATTTGCATTCTTGCTCGTGCACATGCAACATCAATTCCTGCACTAGATTCAACACTGCACTTGCAACTCTTTTATACCTCGGAACACTAATCGTGTTTTGGTACATGTAGTCATAGTTCTCCACTTAAGTTACTATTTGCCTAAACAATGTTCAACCCTAATAATGATATCATGCATGATGGCTAGATGAATTAATGATAAGCATGGCACGACATCCTTAAACGTGAATATCGATGGGGCTGATGCTCTATCATTAATGAGCTTAATTTGAATCCCTGCACAAACGGATTGGACATTCACATGGAAGAGGCTTCTTGGTTTGATGGGATTGGATATCTTCAGCTGGAAATGATATCCGTTAAATAGGCTGGATGATAGGTTCAAATGGGCCCACAAATGGGTTGAGTTTGATCCTTCATGTTGCATGTGCTCTTCTGATGGTTCATGGTTCATGGACTTTGAAATGAGTCGAGCGTCCCAGCTATGGCCTGGAGAACTGTCTCAACATCTTCTCTACCTGGACTTATTGCTGATCCAAATTGTTCTGCTATTGGTGGATCAATCTGGACTTCTTATTGGCTCACTTAACCTGCTCGATATTGGTCAGCCATCAGCATCAATTTTCCTCTGCTTGAGATTATAATAGGTCTTGATTCTGAGAGTGACAACAGTCACAAAGGATTTACATAAAAAACCCCTTATGATTCAGCCAATGGATTCTATAGTTTTTATTGTTATCAAAACTTTTTGGAGACTTTCTCTCTCTCAAAAAACAAAAGAGGGGAGGGCCGAGAAGAAAGATAAAATGGTTATGTTCTTTGGAGACAACAATGTTAAGGCTTTAATTTGGATGTGTGCCCTAAATCCAATTGCTAGTGTGCCCCACCTACTGCTCTAGTCTAGAAGGGCCCCACCCTGCCTTTGATTGAAGCTTTTTGCTGGTCGGCTGTGGAGGGGAAGGTTCTAAGAAATATATTATGTGCTCAAGAGGAGTTGATTGACCACCTATTTATTACATGTGATTTCTTATCATGATTTGTAATAGATATCTAGCTTTATGTGGTTGTTTGTGAGTGTGCAAGGAATCTTTGGAGGGGCAATTTTTGCTGTGCTATCATGGTCTATTTAAAAGGAGAGAAATAATAGGATCTTTGAGGATGAGAACTTTTGGTATTAGAGATTTTTGGATTGGCAAAAGCAAAGCTCAATATTGGGAAGGAATTTTGAGGAGATCTTGACATCTAACTTGGAGAAGGATTGGATTGGTTAAATAGAGGGGGGTTGGGAGTGGAATAAAATTAAAGAAAGATGAAAGAAACCATAATAAGGACTGCTTATGTTCAATATAGATGGAGTGGCCAGTGGAAACCAGGTCCAATGAGTATTTTTGGGTTTCTTCATGATGAGAAGTTTGAGCTTTTGTCCTTTTTTTTAGTCCATCAAGGTTGAAGGAGTCTAATGAAGCTGAGTTTTACTAGTGATTAAGGAAGCTTTGGTAATCTTCAAGGAAAATTATTGAAATGATTCATCAAATGCCTTGAAGTGGGTGTTAGGGAAAGGAAAACCTCCATGGCGGCTGTTGGCATTAACAAGAGTAGTTAAGGACTACTAATGGCAAATGGAGGCATCCTTGCATAAAGTCAGGAGAGTGGGTAGTGGTGGTGTTGATTTTCTGCTGCTTCCTTTCATGAAGTTAGGAGATTGGGTAATGGTGTTACTGATTTTCTTTTTCAGCTAAAGGTTGAGAGAGAAACATGTCATTTGTAGGGTTTTCATTGCATGTGTGAGAGTTCATTTACTGCAATGCTTGCAGTTTACTTTGAGACTTTTGTTGATACCCCCTTTTTTGTTTGAACTGGGAAACTTGAAAACCTTTTGCAACTCCAAAGAAGCTTTTAGTTCCACAGATTCCTGGTCTACAAGATTTTTTTCCCTGAAGAATAGGAGTCCAAGCAACCTCCCTCCAACCATTTTAAGTAATGGGAATCAAAACAATGCTGGTTACTGGCGATGAAATTAGGGGGTGGATATTGCTATTAAATTGGGTTAACTCTTGACCAAGAATCATCTATCTTCATAATGCACAAGTGTTAACAAGGGAAAAACATAAAAGAAAAAGAGAAATTAAACCTGTCTATGGACTTTCAAGTAGTTGCATTGTTTTCTTTCAGATCTAGATGAATAGAACCCCAACTTCAGCAAGATTGTAAAATTCATTATTGAAAATGGCACGACATCATTTCTCACCTTTTTGATAACTAATTGAAAGAAATTAAGGAAAACACTAGGGCCAAGTGATCCAATCACTCAAAGATTGTTCTGGCCCAACTTCCTTTGTGAAAGACTCTCTGAAACATTGTTAGTGTCAACAACTAATTGTTATAATTTAGTCCCTTAGGAAGAGGTCAGGACCAATTCTTTCTTTTATACTAGGCAATAAGAAATTAACAATTAATCATAATTGGATTTGGTAAATTGTTTTCATGGACCTACTAGTTGAATTACTTGAATGTGCAACCTTTATGGTTGCAAATTTGGTATGGCTTTTTGTGCTTGTGCCTTCATTGGTTTAAAAAATCTGCCTCATTTGAACAGGTTCTGTTCTATAGAATCGGTACTTCTGTTTTTTTGGGTGCTACAAGGAGACAGGCCATGGAGTCTGAGAACCAAAAAAAAAAAAAAAACCATCATAATGAGCACCTACCTGATGCTCCTATGCAAGGAGAATTCTTTTTGGTGCTTACTGAAGATTTCCCTGTTTCATAATCATGGAACTTTATGTTCAGTTTAACATTTTAATATGATTTTGGTCATTGCCTACCCATTCCTTTTTATTTATTTATTTATTGTAGCAGGCTACTGCTTCCTAAGTTCGTAGCTGTTCTTTCTTTCTTCTTTCTTTCATTCTTTGTTTCCCCCATGTGGTAGGTAAATCTTAGGTGACTACGTTTGGTTATAGATGTGTATGATAAGCATGTGTTAATTTGTTTTACTTAATGTTGGAAAACTTGGTATTTCAATTTGATCCAATTGACCTGAAAATTTTAACTCCTATGAATCATTATGACAACTTGAGAGTTATGTAATTCTAATAAAGAAAAAAAAGTAAAAATTAAAGTGATTTCATTCGTTGCCTGCTTTCAAGATTATGGTAATCAGTTTAATTTGTATGAATTGAAATAGGTGAACGAAGTAATGGTGTTAGAACTTAAGAAATTATTTAATTTAGTACTTGTTTAAATTGATAGTTTATGAGAAAGGGATTACTACTAGTATAACAAATATGATTTTTTTTATTGCATTTGACACCATTTAATTATCTTTACTTTTTAATATTGGTGATTAATGATACCAAAACTTGATTAAATGTTTGGTTTGATGGATGGTCTCATCTTTTCTATATTCTTGTTTTTATGTTTTTCGGCCTTCATTCATCTCTCTCTCTCACACACACATACAAGAAGAGAGAAGAGGGAGTTCTAGCCTTCATTGCAGTGGCGTTCATGGCTGTAGGACTTGTGTTCATGCCTTTCTGGTCATAGTAGCTTTGCACTTAGCTTTTGATTAGTCAGTGTAATGATAATGTGCACTGAAGGGCAAAAAAATGTGAGCAACATTCATTCTGAAGCTGACTTTGATTCACCACTTCAATTGATGAATCACGAGCTTCTTCGAAGAATAGATTGATATTGTAGATCTTTCAAAGTGAGGGGAATATTCATATTGTAGAATCAATTTGATATGGGCCCTTTGTGTGGTTGGAATGTGCTCAATTGTTTGTTATGAGCCTGCCATTTGACTCGTACACCCACCCTTGCACACACAAAAGTAAATAAAAAATAGAAGTGCCTCAATTTTATCTCATTGACTGTTGACAGGTATACCATGGAAAGGCCTCGATTCAGTGATCATCTAGAGGCGATCAAGTTTATCTGCAAGGATTTTTGGTCAGAGCTTTTCAAGAAGCAGATCGACAACTTGAAAACCAATCATAGAGTAAGTGTTGTCAAGGGGTAATTTTTCAAAAAAGAAAAAGAAGAGTTGCCAAGGGGTAATAATAGTGGCTGTGTTTTTGCCAATGGACAATAAGCCAAACGTTCTAGTTTAGTACAGTCTTCTTGGAGGCATCTGAAGAAGAGAGACTCCAGGCATTGCATTGTCTGCATGCGTACATGGCTGCATGTTCCACAATATAAATGTTTTTGGTCACTAAATGTTTGGTCCTTCATGGTTTGTAGGACAAGCCATCAGCATAAACATGTGTATTTCCCTTTCCTGGGAAATGAATTTCTGAGAGGTTAATTGTAGCCATATATATGTTTGCAGGGTACTTTTGTCTTGCAAGATAACCGATTCCGATGGCTCACACGAATGTCAACTGAACCATCTCCAGTAAACACAGACTTGACTCAGGCTGACTCTACATCATCTCTGGCAGCACAAGTTACTAGCATGCATCTCTACTTCCCATGTGGGATCATTAGAGGGGCTCTTACAAATCTGGGGATACCATGTGCCGTCTCTGCAGGACATGTCCAACCTTCCAGCATGTGAGTTTATATGCATTTGAATGTTTTTCATGCTTTCCTCCTTTCTTTGGCCTTTTCTATGATTTCTAGCAATAACATCAGGAAGCCTCAAGTACTATTAGTATAACTCATTGTTTGGCATTTTTAATGTACTCTATTTCTAATCATCAATTTGTGGGCCACTTACACTCTGGTAGATTTTTTGAAGCCCCTTAGTCTGTGATGCAACCTGTAACCCATTGCATTCCATTTTGTTTAATTGATGATAATTCTAACTTTCATTTTTTTAAATTGATTTAACAGGTTCGTTTGTCATACGCATAAAGGCATAATGGGTTATGCCTAAATGAGAAGAGTGAATGACTTGTAATTTACGTTTATTCTGAAACAAATGTTGTTTTAAGAACTGTCATTCAAAAGAAAAAAAGGGTACTGATGAACCCTGACTGCTAAATTGTGTATTTGTTCAGCTTGAGATCTAGAATCCCATGATGTGCCTAGTGACTTCAGGTCTCTGGTTTGCTTTCCTTAATCCAATTAAATCTATTTGCTAAATTTACATGATTGGTTTGATTTTATGTGGGATGCTGCTTTCATTGCGTTGTACTCGAAAGAATGTTTCTGAATTGAGATCTGAAGTGACTTAACCTGACCTATGGTCTTGGCTTATCAAGTTTGAGCTTACAATTCTGGTTAGGCTAAAGTATTAAGTTGTTATTTTACTACATAATACACATTTTAAAGTAAAATACAAGTATTAAGTTTTTCTTAATAACAACATTTCATAAAATCATTTTTCTTCTTATTATTATTACTGCAGCTGCTGGTGTGATTGCTATTGTCTACACTCTACAGCCTGATGGACTGGTTGGAACTTGCATCTCATCTATTTTGATATTAAGAAGAAAAATCATTTATGAATCGGTGTAGGAACTTTTTGCAAGAAATCATCTATTGTAAACAAGGTGTAAAAGATACATGACCATAATAAAGTTAGACTTGAATTTTAAAATGGCTGATAAAGAATTAAAGATGAATGATCTGATCTTGTGATGGTGAGGTCTCCTGCACTTCAATTGTTTTTTGAAAAAAAAAAACTGTCTATGATATTGTTGGGCTTTCTCATTATTATTCTGTGAATAAGCTTTGCAACTAATTTTAACTCATTTTAAGATGCATTTATTAATGGATTAAGCTTAAGCCCTATGGATGGTTGAAATGTTGTAACTTTTGAAACTAAAAATGATTTTTTCAAGTTAGAAAATTTCACACTTAGCTATTCAAGAGTAAATGTATTAAACTAATTCATTTTTTCATATAAATTTGAATTAATAAAAAATTAGTAATCTGGTTCACAATGAACCCGGTTCATAACAGAATTTCTCAATCTTTTGCTATAGCAATCAATAGAAATTGTTAATTATGAAAAACAAGATTATAAACTTCATTTTTATGAAAGGAAAAAAAAATCAATTTTAAAATGGTTGCACATAAATGCGGTCTAAAGTTGTATTGGTGTATTTCAATGGTTGGATCTCCTCTGGTTTGCCTTTTTTTTAGCTCGTCACCATTTAAGTGTAGGAAGTACAAGAAGTGATACTTTATATCAACATTGGGAGAGCCTTAATTACTATCCCAACATTTGTTTAAAAATCTTCACTATCTTAAGATTAAGCGTAATATTACAGATTATTTTCTTGTAAGCAAGTACCAAATATAGATTTTTATGGTAATTACTTATACATTTGTTTATTTTACCAATAATCTGAACAAGAACAGGAACCATCTCTGAAGTGATGGAAACGATTGCAATCCCTCACAATAATTTGTCTAGTATAGTACCTGGAGACCAGCTTCATGAAAAGATGGCAATCATCACAAACTCGAAGGTTCTTCACAATCCGAATTGGAGTTCCATGATCGGTACTTAAAAGCCCAAAAGCAAGAGCTAACTTCTCACCGTGATGGATAAGAGCTTGCTCCTTTCCATCCATGTCCATGTCATGCAATACCAACGAAGTTCGTGGCAGGTAACCTTCTTTCTTCAATCTGCTGGCCATCTTATCCAGCATTTCATAGACCTCTTTGCATCGAGGATGCTCTCTCTCTCCAGCAAGGAATTCATGGACTTCATTGTTAACCTCTATTTTACTGCATCCAGGTTTCTTGATTATGCCCCTTCTCCTTCATCGACTTCCTCACCTTCGCCGCATCATCCCACCTGCTCACCTTTGAATATATATTAGATAACAATACATAATTGCCGCAGCTCTGAGGCTCCAATTCTATTAGATGCAGGGCGACTTCTTCAGCCAGCTTGACATTTCCATGCTGTTCTGCAAGCACTAAGCAATGCTCCCCAAACAATAGCAGGGGGCTCCATGGGCATACTCTTAATAAGTTTATGGGCCTCATCCAAACATCCAGCACGGCCAAGAAGATCAACCATGCAGCCATAATGTTCTGCCTTAGGCATCAGGCCATACTCGTCATTCATCGTATTGAAGTATTTCAAACCAGTATCTACCAAGCCTACATGGCTGCAAACCTTGAGCAGCCCAACAAATGTGACATCATTCGGCTTGATCCCCATGCTTCTCATATATGCAAAAATCTCAAATGCCTCCTCTGCTTTCCCATGCATTGCTAAAACCTCAATCATCGTGCTACACAAGAAACTATCCTTTGTAGTTGCATTGTCATACACCCTCCGAGCATCATCCACATTTCCACACTTACCATACATATCCTATGAGAGCTGTGTTAACATACACATCTTTCTTTATCTGATTCCTACCAATATAAGCATGGATCCATTGTCCTACTTTCAGAGCCCCCAAATGAGCACAAGCTGGAAGTACTGCCACAACTGTAACTTCATTTGGCTTGATGTCTGAGGCTTGCATCATTCTAAACAAATCCAGTGCCTCTGTGAAACACCGGTTATGCACATAACATGTTATCACAACGTTCCACGACACCACATTTCTTTTAGGCATCTCATCGAAGAGTGCCCTCGCAGCAACAATCTCCCCCATCCTTGCATACCCTGAAATCATGGCATTCCATGAGATGGTGTCTCTTTCTGGCATCTTGTCAAACAAGCTTCTAGCAGTCTCAACATCCCTGCTTTTACAATACATGTCCAGCAAAGTATTCCATGATGAGACATTCCTCACCGGCATTCTATCAAACAGCTCTCGGGCAGCTTCGAACTCCCCACATTTAACATAAGCAGAAATCATCGTGTTCCAACATATCACATCTCGTTCAGAAATTCTGTCGAACAATCGCCTTGCCTTGTCCAAAAATCCACAATCACAATACATACCGACTGAGTGCAGTCTGAACAATCACCCGCGAACCAAAACCCGTCTTCAAAATCAATCCATGCAAGTCCTCACCGATTTCAGTCATCCCCCAAATTCGTCAATGACCGTATAACTGCAGGAAAAGTGAAGGAGTCACAAGGGGACAGACCGGCCTCGCATACGTAAATAGAGACTGAGGGAGTCCTTATGGGCTCCAGTTTCAGAGCACCCTTTTAACATGGCGTTGTAGAAGAATGGCTTTGGTTGGGGAATTGCATCGAACAGGTGGCCGGCATATTCGAGGGCGTTGGAGAGAGAGCAGCAGCAGAGGAGGAGCTGGCCGTAGATGAGATCGTTGGTAGCGAGGCCTGATTTGATAATGTGGGCATGGAGTGATTTGAGTTGAGAAAGGGTTTTGGGGGATTTGAGAGAACAGAGAAGCCATTTTTGAGTGGGATCTTGGTCTGAGTTCGAAAGGGTGCGGTGGGATTGGATACAAATGGCTGGAGATGCTAAAGAAGCCATCTTCTATTATTATTTTTTTTTAAATTCAGTTATAGCTGTTATCTTTATTTAACGGTCAACAGACATGGGTGGCGTCAACCTGTGTCCTTAGAATGTGTAAGAGGAAGAGCTTCGTTTATTTGAAACCAGAAATCAAATTTAACTTAGTAGTTTTCAATTTTTTTTAAAAAAAAAATTAAAGTGTCCAGGTGTCTATCTAAGGGCATATGTGACTCTTTGAAGTTGAGCGTGAATGGAATACAAGATCCACATTTCGTGAAGCGAGTTCTTAACCATCAATCAGACAAACCCTGCCAACTAATTTTTCATCCCAATGATGGGTGAAGTTTTGAAAATCTCAATCAAAATTCAATACTTAAAAAAAACTTGCGCTCCATTATCTGAGATTTAAACTAGAGAATTATTTTTAAATAAGTTCAGATATTATAAGAGTTTTTTAAATTTTAATACAACTATATAAATATAGCATCAAATTTAGGTGGGTTAATAAGAAAAAAGTGGACATGATAAGTAACTTGTGGAAATTTTGCCTGGTCAGGCTTCGGCCCATACTCTTCAACTGAACCTGAGCTGGGGTTGCAGACCAGAACCCAATTGGTTTAACTAATTAGGCTTTCCCAATTTCAGCTGCCAGTCTGGTCAGGTTCGAGTTCATCATTGAGTGGACCTTTGGAGGAATGGTTGAGCCATACTAGGTCCCTCAGCCTAGTCCAACCTACTCGAGTTGCACAGTTGCAGGTAACTCATCACCACTATGCTTCCTTCAAATCCATGACTATTGATGTCTATTTTACTGTGAAGGCAACGGCGAGGATGAATCGTGATCTACTGCCCACTATATTAGGCCCGTGTTGGGCCCAACCTTTTTTGAATAAATTCGTGAATTTTGGGTCTTTAGCGGTACAAGGTTGATAACGCACCATTGATTTTGCTCTAAAACCCAGTATTGAGCCCATCCCAAAGGCCAACAGGCTCAACCCTAAATGGGCCAGACACTATCAGATATTGATATCGAGTTACAGTACTACAATTTCAACAGAATTACAATAGTTTTATATTAGTAAATAATATAATAGCTTCATACATTTAACATATTTACTTCGTAGTACCAAACACTCGAGACTGCAATCATTCTTCGCTCTCATCTAATCATGGCAATGAAGGGTAGCAGAAGTACATAGGTATTGAAGGTGTTGTCTTAACTTTTAATTAATTACTAATGTGATCAATTTCCATGACTGTCTTAATTACTTCATGATCTCAGTAGGGTCCACTGCAACGGTTCATCAAGAGCCATGCCTTTATTGCTCTAACATGGCTTTATTGTCTCTGTATTTCCTTTCTTCCATTTATAGGAGTCCTCTCGTCCAAGTTCTTTTTTTGTTTTTAAAGAAAGTGGAATCTTTAATTGATCTAAAATAGATCATTTTGTTATATACATTATTGTGTTTTACAATTTAAAAGTAGATTCATTAAGTTAAGTTTTATAAATCAGTTATTTTTTTTCATGACTAAAGTGTTCAGATTTTTTAGAGTATTTAATTAATCTTTAGAACATATGCAATTCTCCCAATTCACACACTTGTTAATCTTACTGGAATGACCATTTGAAGTGGAGTGAAAATTAAACATAGAAATGTATAAATCAATTACATATTTAATATCTATATTATTTAAATTACAAACTTTATAATTATAACAATGAAATGTTATCAAAATAGTAACTCCAATAGTACTTATCAAAATAGTCACATTATCAATAATTTTTAGAGTATCCGACCAATCTTAAAGACATGTACAATTTTTCTTATCCATATACACCTGTTAACTCTACCGAGAGTAATCATTTGGAATAGAATGAGAATCGAACTCAAAATTCTATTTTCTGTATAAATCAATTACTTATTTAATATCTTATTACTTAAATTGCAAACTTTATAATTATAGCAAGTGGATTTTATCAAATTAGTAACCCCAATCACACTTGTCAAAAGATTTAAAAATAAAAAATTAAAAGCTAATTTATACAACTTTTGTGGAGACAAAAGGATGAAAAGGTGTCTGGTGGCACAGGAGAAAGGAAAGAATCCAACATAGTTCTCTGTATCACCAAAAGTTGGTGCCCGTAGTGGACCCCATCCAATGACCAGCACCCTTATCTTATCATCATGTACCCATGTCAGATTTCAGGGTCCTGGTTGGTCAACAAATAACGTGACTAACTACTTCATATTTATAGAAGCAACGATCTCTCTATTACCCATATTTTCTTTTCTATCATCTATTCATGTTACAAATTTTGTTGCATCATAAATTTGACCAGCTTTTTCATGAAAATTTGTATATCCTTTTAATTTTTAAAAAATATTATTTATAATACTTTAATTAAAATATTTATAAATTTTACACATCAATGAATTTATCTCTAGGTACTAAAACAGGAGTTCAACCCAAATCTTATATATAATGCAATCACTTTTCCCAAATATTTTTCTACAAGAATTTCTAAAAGGAAAAACTCCATTATAATTGAAAATTTCAGAATCCTAATCTTGTGAACTTAGCGTTAAAGAATCTAACGTCTAAAATTAGTTGCTCTTGACTTTATCAACATCCAAAATATATATTGCTAATTTGGGCAAAAGCCAAAAATATTTAATTCTAATTTAACATCCATCTAATTAGGATTATCTCAGCAGCTACTCACCAATGAATTTTAACAAAATAAGGAAAGAAGCTTCAAATATAAATAATAACATATATATGAGCAAAACAGGATGAGCGAGTCAACTCAGATTGACTTAATCAAATTCATTTTTTTTTTTTTTTGAGTTTTCAAACTATAATTACAATAATAATCGGCTCATTTACATTGCATGAGCTATGAACCCTACAAAGTTGCTTAGACCACTAATTAACCAAAATATACAAATAATCTAGATACAAATAAAAATGAAAGACTTACTTTTTGTTTGGGGCTGCTCAAGTGCTAAGGTGAGGTGTTACTTTCATTGAGGTGAAATCTCTTTGTTGTGAAATAAAAAAGATTACAAACACTAGGAGTGGATACTGAAGCAATATCAGGTCTCTTCAACGAAAAAAAAATGTCGTCACATCACATCACATCAAGATTGTGGACACCACACCTGCTAACCAATTTAAGAAATTCTAGATCTTTACATCGACAACTAACTTTGAACTTATTAAACCCCAACCTATTAAAAACAAGACCCTTGAATTGTTCTGCCTACTTTGTTAAGTTGGTGTGTCACCTTAATCATGACCGTTATACTTATTTTTTTTCCTTTTTTCTTCTTTTAAGACGGAGGAGGTTATATCCCAAACTCCCACAGAATAGTCATTGGATTATGTCACTTGAACTCAAACTCAAACCGAAATTAGGCCATGGGATTTGAACCTATGACCTCCCGCTTTCTAAAATGAAATTGACAACTATGACGACGATATTTATTTTTTTACACTTGAAACTGTGGTGACCAAGGATATAAATTTCAAGTTTTCTATATAGATCAAATTTTACTTAGACATAATACATAGTAAGTACTATATGGACAAAGACATTAACATTAATGTTAACAATGATGACAATATTATTTTATACATCTTGATGCTTAATTTTTATCAATTTTTTTATACTGTAGAGTTATCCAGAACCAGTTCTAGAATTGGGAACAAAAATAAGATGGTCATATAGATTGTGTCTCTCTAGAGGGTGAATGTGACAATTTTTATTGAACCTTTCATATGTGTGGTTTGTAACATGTTGAAGATCTTAAAAAAAATTCTACTTTGAACTCTGCTTCAAGCTCTCAAAAAAATGGCTGAAAGAGCTTTCACAACACATCCTGTAATCTCTAGAGCTGCATTTAGATGAGGAGAGTGTAAGGTAATGAGGGTTAACTCTCATTACTCTTTTATCTCACTTTCTTTATTTTTAAAAATCTTTTTTTTTCAAAGGACTTTTATTTTACTTCAAGTAACTCTTAGTCTCAAGTAACCTATGCAAACATTACCTCTTATCCAAACATTACCTCTTATCCAAACAAATCTATGTGGGTCTCATTTTGACACCCTAGCACACTAAATGCTGAGAAGAAATCATTTATGAGCATTCATTGTGGAGACAAGAATATTCTGAACTAGAGACTTTCTTTAGTTGATTCCAAGGCATGTGATGGTCTTATCGTCCAAAGTGATGGAGCCTTTTACTCAAAAGGATGAAGGAATTTAAAAAACGTTGAACTACATATAATGGTTACAAATAACCTTTTAGCTACTGCAACAAAGATTCAATAAAAAGCAGTAGAAAAAAAATCGAAGAAAAGATTAATCGAGTGTTTTAAAAGATCTGTATACTAATATTACTCGTACAAATTGTGAGGAATAAATTTTGTTCCCTATCATTTTTTATGTACTTTGTTATTTATCAGTGGTATCTTCTTGTCATAGCATTGTAAAATGAATTATGAGGATCTAATGTTATACGTAATTTCTTTTTCTACATTGTATAGTTTCTAAAGATATAATGCAATTTGTCCTCTCTCGCATTAAACATACATGTTGCATCCATCTACATATGTTGTATTTGTTCAAAGCTCCAAACAGCCAGCACAACAGTAATGCTGCATTTGGATAGTGGGTGAATTTTGGAGGAAGAAAACTCTCTTTTTCAAAAGTTGAGAGGGAGGGATAAGAAGTTCTGACTTGTTACCCCTCTTCCCTTGGTTACTAAACAGGGATAATCCCCCGTTACCTTCATCCAAACCCAACCTAAGAAGCTACCACTAGTCACTCCAAGTGAATCTTTTAATTCAAACCTTCAACTCTCGTCATGCTGTTAAGCATGGCTAAGCGTCAATTGTTACATGGTTCATTGTTGAGGTACAATAGAAATTTATTCCATAGTTAAAGGCGCCCTATTCAGACATTCAAAAAATATGTTATTAGACACTTATTTTTAAATTTTTGAATGAAATTACCATTTTAGCCTTCTCGAATTTTATCATTCAAATGATTTTTCAGTTCATTTTTCAGATTATTCAAATGATCTTTCGGACGATTCAACTAACATTACTGTAGCATCAGCATTCATTCCTTCTAATAGAATCGTACGAAGGATTCTAAGGATCCTTCGAAGAAGAAATGGATGTTGATGCTACAGTAATATTATATTATTTAAATTATAATTTTTTTTAAAAAAATTAAAGTTATTTTTTAAGCACTGTGTATTTTCAAAATTTCTCAAATTGAATATCCAGACTAACTACGATAGTTTGATAAAAATACTTTTAGAACTCAAGATCTTTTGACACTTCCAAATACTTAAAACACAGTGTTTTACAAATAAGGGTATCCCTCAGCTGTGCCGAAAATACATTTGGGAGTATCAAAAGACCTTGAAGTTTTAAAGTATTTTTATCAGGTTATTGTAATTAGTCAAATTTCTGAGGTTGAATATCCAGACTAATTACGAGAACTTGATAAAAATACTTTAAGATTTCAAAGTCTTTTGACACTTCCAAATGTATTTTCGACACAGCTGAGGGATACCTTATTTGTAAAACATTGTGTTTTAAGTATTTGGGAGTGTCAAAAGATCTAGAGTTCTAAAAGTATTTTTATCAGGCTATCGTAATTAGTCCGGATATTCAATTTGAAAAATTTTGAAAATACTTAGGGCTTAAAAAACAACTTTAAAGTTTTTAACAAGATTTTATTATTTAAATAATGTAACATTACTGTAGCATTAGAAGCCATTCCTTCGAAGGATTCTTAGAATCGTTCGAACGATTCGACTGTTTAGTCGAATCGTTCGAAGGATCATTCAAATGATCTGAAAAATGAACTGAGAAATCATTCGAATGATAAAATGCGGAAGGATAAAATGGTAATTTCACCTGAAAATTTAAAAACGGGTGTCTAATAACAGAATTTCTTGGTGTCTGAATGGGGCGCCATAGTTAAATACTGAAAATTAATTTACATGAAATTTTAAAAAATTATACAAAATATGTTTTTGTTTTCCTACAAATTAGAAAGTGGAGAAGAAATTTCTATAAAAATTACATTAGTTTTTTACAGAAGTTAATTTTCATTGATAAATATTCAATCTAACATCATAAATAGATGGTTAATTATTGATAAACGATAATTTTTACTTTAATAGTTCTTTTACAACTCAATATAATTTTAGACAAATCTACTTTTACTCAGGAATTTAAATATCAGTTTTTTAAATCTTTATACATCATGATATTTCACATTTTAATTAAAAAAAATAGATGAAAGAGTTTTTTCAGACTAAGAATTGAATATCGACCGATACTGAGATTTGAATTCCTACTTTTATTATAATAAAAAATATTTATTGTGAATACTAAGAAGAGTATTGTGTTTAAAGAGTTTTACCAAACAGACATTCTAAAGGGATTTTGTTAAAGGTGTACGATTGAATCTATAAGTCCAACACATGATTTTTTTAACTGTTTTGATCAGTAAAGTATGCCACGTGTACGATGAGATGGGTGCAATGGGTTGTTCTGAAAAGAACATGGCAAGTTGGCAACAAGCAACCTAAGTCCGCCAACTTAAGACGAACCACAAACTTGCATTAGTCAACTCTCCCCACTGAGATTCGCCCACGTTCTCTTCTATTTTCTCCTTAAAATATTTCATAAATTCAACAAACCGTCTTATCAAAAATTAAAATACAGGCGTTGGGAAGACCGAACTGAACCGAACCGAACCACTTCAATAAGGAGCCTTTTTACCAATTTCCGACCGTCGAGTATGGATGGCAATTATACGTCTCCTGCCATACTTCTTAAATCTTAACCCAAAAACCTCCCTGCTTAAATTGAATTAGATATTTTATTAGATTATTTTACTATCAATACAATTAATATTTCTTTTTGAACTAATTTATAAACCAAAATATTAATTTCAAATAATATTAAACTTCAAACTATTGTATTATATATTGACTGAAATATTATGTGTTTTACATATAGTTAAAATTGAAGAGAGAAGTCAGATTGAAATAATAATATGAAAATAAATAAATATTTCATATTTACGATACACACATAATATAAATATATAAAAAAAAAAAAGATAGATACAACTAATAAGTATATAATAAAGTAATATAGAAATTGTTTAAAACTGAAACTAATTTTAACATGTGCACTAAATTGAGTTCATAAATTGCAAATTATAATCAAGCTCCAAGAAAGGAGGTATTTGAATGTAAATGTTGATGAGGCAAGGAGATGGATGGTTCTTCAATCCAGCCTTGATGGACAAAGAGGCGATTCTTAAATAAGGCAATGATAAAGTAATTGCTCCTCACGTCCTACATGATTACGTCTCTTCCGAAGAATTTTACGGAACCCTACAAAGACTCAAGCTCGAGCCAGTTCGCAGTTTCCTCGGCCATTTATTTTGTAGGCCTCATGTTTATATTATCATAATTGAATTTAAAATGAATTTTGTATTGAATATCTTAATTTATTTGACAAATGAGTTTATGTAGTTTGAGCATATTTAATAGATAATTAGTTAACGTAGAAATTATATATAATTTTTTTGTTAACTTGGCTCAAATACAATTTAATTATAGCTACTTTCTAAACAACTAATATAATCCAAAAAATAAAAGTTGAGTTGGTGCCTCAATTCACTTAATAAAATGATAAAATCTAATGACTAGATGATATCTAATTAGTAAGTTAAAAATTTGAAGATTTACCAAATAGCAACAAATATCATTCTTAACTAGCTTAGTATTATTAACTAGGGGTGAAACTCGAGTTGGGTTTTGGCCCGAACCCTCATGACTTGACCCGAAAACCATGCGAGTCGGGTCAACGGGTTGGGTTTGGTTGGGTTGGATGAGAAGTCATAAATCCGCATTGAATTCGGGTTAAGTTGGTTGAGAGTTTTTAAATTAACCTGATCTGACCTAACCAGGTAAAAAGTAGACTAAAATAGGTTCAAAATGCAGGTTGGGTTGATTTCAAACCCAACCTGTTCGACCCAAGTTTCACCCCTAGTATTAACAAGGTGAGCTCTAGCAGTCTATATACTACATAAACTCTTTATTTTGAGAATGCATAATGATTTATTATTTATCTTATAGATGGAGATAACAATTTAAGTATGAGAGTTTATAATATGTTTTATTATATTTTAAAAATTCTTTGCTTAAATATTGAAGGTAAATAAATTGTTCAATTGATCTAAACTTTTAGAATTACACTAAAGATTTTGAGTTCAACTCCTCGTGAACTTATCTGATACGTGAAGTTTACGGGTGGATGAGTCTCACCTCTAATATCATTCCAGTCTAATTAATAATTGAAGAGTCAAATATAAGCCTGAAAATAAGTAAATTTGTTTTCTCTAAAGTATGTTTTTTATTTAAATATTAAATTATTAAAATAAATATTAAGTTAACTATATAATAGATATTAAGTTCAATATTTCTATTTTGAGTTTTTGATAAAATGATAAAAACCCAAATAAATAAATCAAAAGATAGTTAAATTATCTATACGTAGAATAAATTTTATTCTAAAACTCAAATTGCACTCATATAATTTCAGTGGTCAAAATCACCCGATGTTTCTTTTCAAAATATAAGAAAGTTTGTTGATTTTGACTACTGAAATTAAGTTTTTTTTTTTTTTTTGAATTTTAGGTTGAAACTTAGTAACTTATAGTTACTTGAGTGAATTTTTAATCCAATTAGTTAGATTCTTATAAAACTATCGAAAAAGTTGAATAAGAAAAGAAAAACTAGGTGTATCATGCAATTGTATTTCTGTAATAGATATATTATATATATTTAAAAAATTATTGTAGATATATATACAAATATCACATCAACGTAGTATAACATAACAGAGTTTGAAAAATCTAATATTAAATTTGAAAAAGTTCGAAAGCTAGAAAAAAATTTGTGAAAAAGTTAATTATGTAATAATACTCCTTCTGTCCTCAATTTAGTTGTATATGGATTTTGAAGTTGTCCTATTTATATTAAACTAGTATAAAGTGTGTTAAAATAAATGAGATCGGCATAGGAGTGTCACTCTTATATAAAGAATTTAAAAAAAAATACAAATATTTCAAAGGAGACAATTAAAATGGAACGGAGGGAATATAATGTATGAGAAAAAATTCTCTATATATTTTTTAAGGTTGATTAGTCTAACTGAATTAGAAATTACATGTATAAATTTACACTCAAATCAAATATTTTCTAGCCGAATTCTTTTCCATCTCAATTTCCATTCCTATTACATTGCACTTCAATTCAATAAGAAAGTTGTCCCCACCTTTGAAGTGCAAGTAGGATTCTTGAATTCAACAACGGGGATTCTTTTTTAATCGATGCCCTGGCGATCCTGACGCCTGACACGTCCTTAAATTATCTATTGAGGTGGGTCGGTAAGGTAACTTTCCCATTTTTCCCGGTCTGACTTGGGCAGTTAGGCCTAACCTCCGGCTTGTATTAAATACGGGTTGGGTTTTCCCGTCCACATGTTGCACCCCGATCCAAGCGTCCAACGAAACATAAAGAGGTATTTAAGTAAATTCCGTCTTTTCTATAATTATTTTGCATGGGCAAAATTGCCTTGCACACGTGCCTACGTCTTCTTCTTCTTCTGCTTCTTCTTCTTCTTCTTCTTCTTCGTACTCAATATCTCTCACTCTGAATAATATGATAGAAATTCGTGTCGCGAGTTCTGATTCAAGTTCAGCAGCATTGCGGTAGCAGTTTCGGATACGGGTGAAAAAATCCGAAAACAATGCCTCTCACACGGTTACACGTCCGAAACGAGTACGGACTCGGCGATGCGAGTCTCTACAGAGTAGCGAAGAGAGACGATCCTAAATCTGCTCTGGAAGGAGTCTCTGTGTCTGGTCTCGTTGGAATCTTGCGGCAATTGGGAGATCTTGCAGAGTAGGTTCTCCTCTGCTCTCTTCTACCCTTTATCCGACTTCATTGTTATATTGTTCCTGGGAATTATGGAATTGTTTCGATTTTTAATCTTGAAATTTACAATGTCTCTTGAGTTTTGTGATTTATTGGCCGTAGATAAGTGGCTTTTATGGGATCTCTGCTTCGCCTTTGGTGGTCCTGTTTGGATGCGTGGGAAGAAAGTATTGCCTAGAAAATAAACGCTTTTAACTAAAATGGGTTAACTATTTTTGTTAAATATGTTTTATTTTCAGGAAAAGTATTTCCTTGCAATGCATGAAACGGGCAAGGGAGACCCAAGTCCAATAAACTTGGCTATGGTGTTTGGCTGCACTTATTGTGTTCTATTGCAATAAGAGTACTTCAATATCAGTGGAAGGAACAGCAATGACTCTTTAGGAAAAGATGTTTACCTCCCAATAAAGTTCATTCCTTTCATCTTTCAAAAAAAAAATAAAGTTCATTCCTTTTCATGGATTCACAAACAGAACTAAATGTAGCTGGCGTTGTGGGGAGACCCAGTCCAATTTTATTGGATTCTATATTTAGCTTCTTCTAATTGCGTTTAATTGCAATGAGGGCGTTCCAAATTGGATGTCAAGTAAAATGGAGAGATTTGGTTGCATAAAAAAGAAGCTATTTTTTGGAAAATTATTGTTCTTCACTTAAAAATAGAAAAAAAAAAAAAGCATTTTTGGTTTAAAGGTGTTATTTTAATAAAGTTCTTTTGTTTCAATTTTTTCTGACTTCTCCCTCACTCCAGCTCCGTTTGGATGCAGGGGAAGTACTTCTCTGAAAAATAACCATCTATTTTTAAAATATGGTTAAACTTTTTTTATTTTCCAGTAAAAATAGTTTTTTTTTATAGAATTAATTCCATACATCTTTTTGTAATTGAGCAGAAAAAGTCCTAATATCAGGACCATGTCAAGGATTGGGTGTTCTAGAAGAATCAGGTGTCAAATATGAACTATAGATACCATGCTTGGGCTATTCATCTTGTCCTTCTTGGAGTATAGAAATGGAGAGAATTTACTGTGTCCCCCAAATTCCCAAGGCAGGCTTGGCCTTTACATTGAAAATTTACAAATTGCACTACAATAGAGCAAATTAAATTTTCTTAGGCTTCAACAATACGGAGGTTGGATCCTACTATTGCTTGCTCCATGAATTTGCTTGCTCAGGGTACTGAATTTTGAGTCGTAACATTATTTCTTTTGGTTGCTTTTTGTGAGATGTTAATCTTTTCTATTGATAAATCGAAGTGTTTTATAGTACATAATATTTTGTCATTAAGGCAAATGTCTTGGTGATATTGCAGGTTTGCAGCAGAGATTTTTAATGACTTGCATGAGCAAGTGATGGCTACAGCCATGAGGGGGCATAATATGATTATTCGTGTGCAACGCTTAGATGCAGATCTTCTTCCCCCCATTGAGAAGGTTTCTCTGTCTCAAAAAAGTCACATACATTTTGCCTATACAGAAGGTGTGCCTCACGTATTCAGAATCTTTGATCTATAGCTGGCTTTGTTACTTTAAATGCCTGTCAATTTTCTTCTTCTTCAGCCTCATCATCGTCTTTTTTGGAAATGTTATTTCTACCTCAACTGCTTAGTAATGGAATATAAAATGAGGAATTTTCCAGTGCAAAGGCCTTTATTTTGGACCTTAGGCCCGCCCCACCTTTAATGCTTTGAGCATCTGCTGGAGTTCATCATGCAGTTGCCTCTATCATGATTGGATGAAATGCGGTCTATTACAAGCCTGTAAAATGAATCACTGCACCAAATTTTCAAGAACTCCTTCACTTTTCTGATTCTTGATGGACAAAATCACACAGTCAGGATAATGGAAGGAAGATTTAGATGTTCATTGTGTGTGCCTCCTAACTTTTGTCATGATTTGGATGTGCAATTGTAGAAACAACTTTGGATGTAAGGACTTGGATTCAGATATGAGTTTGGATTTTGCATTAAGGATCTGAGTTGGATTCAGATTCGGATTCGGATCATGCGCTTCGGAGGCATACTCAGATGCTTATTAATCAGATTTGACTTGAATCTGACTTGTTTATGTCCATCCTATCTAATGCTATAACCAAAGATTAGCCATACTGTACTCCAGAAAGTCCTTTGCACTATAATAGATAAGGAGGTAGTTTTAGATAGTAATAACTTTCAAGTTTCAGCTAAGTCTCTTACCTTTTTTAGGTAGAGGCCAACCATATATTTCCATGATTGATTATTTGCAATGACATGTAGTTGTGAATTTTAATACCAGAGATCAATTCACTGAAAGATCTCAAGTTGATCTACAGATCATTTATGGTACTTGCTCTTGGTTTACTTGCCGATAATGGTCAGAAACTGACCCAAGAGCTTATGAGCAACTTGAATATGATCTATAGTGAGATTGGTTACAGGATGGCATTCTAATTTCCCTAGTCTCCTACATGAGATATTGCATTGAAGACTTGTAAAGGCTTGGCCTTGAACTAATAAGTTAAGTGAAACATATGTTTTTAAAATTTCCATTCACTAAATTCTTCTATTGCATAATTCAATTACATGATGGGAAACAGTTGCTCTGCAAAGGATATATGTTTTAATTTTTTTTTTCTTTCTATTATGTAATTCAATTATTTGATACGGAACAGTTGCTCTGCAGGTTCTGATTGGCATACAAAAATTGAAACCAAACAAAATCACATTGCCCATGGTGACTCACCACAGTTTATTATGGAATCCTATGCCGAATGCCGTGAACCCCCACGTTTATTCTTGCTTGACAAGTAAGATAGCTATTGGAGTTCTGATTATTCATCCTGGAAATCACGGAGATATTAAAAGCTTTTTGCTTCTCTTTTCAGGTTTGATGCTGCTGGTGCTGGTGCTTGTTTAAAAAGATATTCAGATCCATCATTTTTTAAGATGGCACAGTCAAGTTCAGAACTGATGAAAGAAGAAAATGTTCTAAGAGAAAAGAAGGGCCACAAACATAAGGTAAGTAATCACTTCAAGTGAGAAAGACATACAATCGTGGTAGCTATTCTATGACATCTATCTTCTTTGGTGGAATTCTGTAAATTCCAAGATATTCATTATCATAGTTAAGTGTCAAGTAGTTCAAGAAACTGATTTCAGATCCTTTTTTAGTTGTTTAACCTTCATAGATCATCTTTCAATTTGATCATGACCTGACAATTGTCATTAATTTTTTTTCCTCCATTTAGTAAACAAGTGTTATGTAGTAATTTCTCAAGTCTCAGTTCTTTCTTGATGGAAAATTTTGAGGATACTATGATTATAATCAAGCTTTCATAGGTCTAATGCATTTTGTAATCACTAAATGGCAGAAAATAAGACAGCAACAAAGCAATGGAGTGACAATAGCTCACCTTAATAGCAGGTACTTTTCTGTCAGGCAGTTTAGACATTTTAATAACCATAAATGAGAAATGGGTGGTAAAATTATAGTTGTATGAATATTTATGACTTGTTTGGAACATGATATTACTGACACAAGTAAAGTTTATTAAGAGCTTGCACCTTGTTTCAACTCACGTGATGTAAGTGTGCTGGTGAAAGCCAGAAAATACAACCACCTTTACCAGTTTCCTAAACCGAGAATGTATATGTATCTATCTTACACGTGCACACACACGCATAGAGAGAGAGAGAGAGTGAGCGATGCCCAAGCTGGTGGCAGAATACCTTGGCCTTGATTCTCACTTTATGCCGAAGGGCCACTCCCTGTAGAGTTACCCGATGTGTGTGGGTAGGGAGGCTTGCACATGCCCCCAAGGATTAGTTGGGTGCTCTAAGAGGCCTGGACACCTGGGTCATTAAAAAAAAAAAAGAATACCTTGGCCTTGTCCAAGTACCAAAGATGGCCTCGGTGTCTGTTTATTTTGAATTTGGCATGATATATTATGTTATAATTCATAATAACTTTGTTGATTTTATCAAACAGAGTAATGTTTCCTTCCTCGGATACTGATGACCAAAGTTCTGCTGAATTTATCTCCACATCTGACATGCAATTAAAATCAGATATGGCAAACCGGTGTATATCTTTTGATTCAATACCCAGCTTGAACTCTGAGCAATGTGCTGACCTTGAAGAACCAGTACTAAATGAATTTCCCACATCAAAGTTGAAGATGCGGCTAAATGATACTGTTGCTTCTATTCTTGATAAAAAACATGGAGTACAAGCAGAAAATGATTCACGAAACAGAACATTGCAATGCCAGAATATCTCTGGATCATCTTCTGTTACTTGGGATGAAAAGACAGAAATACTAAAGCCTGCTGGTCAGTTGCATGAAAATATTTGTCATCCCGACTTGGGTCAAGCTCCAGAACCTCTGCCAATGAACTCTAGCCAGTACAAGTTGGAGCAAAATGTTGATGGCTTTGTACATGTAGATCAAAGTACTGTCTCATTTAATGTGGAGAATATGCCAGAATATTTTTGCAGTAAAAAGAAGATTGATGAAATTCCCAGTGAGACAGATTACATGGATGCACTTAACACCATGGAGTCGGAAATTGAAACAGATACTGAGTGCCAAACCAAATGGGAAGTGGAGCTACAGTCCAACTTCAAACATCAGCAAACAGTGTCTACTAGCAGCGGGAAGTACAAAGTTTCCCTTCAAAATTCAGAGTCTCCCGAGGTCTCTCCTGTTTCACTTTATAGTGCCTCAAACCAAGAAATCTCACCAAAAATTTCCGACACCAACACCACCAATGGTTCTTTCTATGCACAGCCACCTCAGATCACTACCATAATAACTAACCATGACTGTTCTATCGAAACTGGTTTTCTCAGAAGTTTTGATCGCCGTGGTTCATCAAGGGTGAATTGCATGGAATCTGTTAATGGCATCCTGTCTTCAGTTTCAAGCAGTTCTTGTCCAGAGGGAAATAAAGCTACTGTTGGTTTGTGCATTCCTGAAGAATCTTCTAAGATTTCTAAAGCATCTGCCACTAAATGCTGCACAAATGGCAATTTTTTTGGAGTTGGGCCATCAAAACCTCCAGGAATCAGTGTGTCCAAAGCCATAAATCAGAACTGTACATCTGATACCACAAATTATATAGGTGATGGATCAGCTAGTAAATCAGGTGTGTTGGTTCAGCCCATTGAATCAACTTATGTGGAATCCCGAAGCAGTGAATCCATTGTCCCTGATGATGTGCCCGAACCTTCTACCACCTTCAACTCTGGTAACATGAAGTTGCAGGAAGGACCTCATTACATTGGACAGAACAAAGGGCAGACTGGTATTGCATCTATGATTTCTCAAACATCAACTCTCAATGGGCAGTGTGAACTCGCATCACAGGAATATTCAATTCCTTGCAAGTCTTCTTACACCTTTCATCCTTCACCTCCATTGGAACATATGCAGATCTCTTTCCACCCTATAAATGACTGGGAGACTTCCAAAATGAAATTGAAATTTCCTCACATACTTCAACATCAGGAAACTGTGCAAGATGTCATGTTTTCTTCGTTTCAGGTGCTTCCTGAGAATGCCATGCCAGTGCAGGATGTTGGTTCTGGATCTGATGATGATGATACCTTCTGTAGATCATCTCTGTATCCATCTGAAGATCTTCATAGCCTTCGCTCAGAATCAAACTCCGAGCAGTGGGAATCTGGTGAATTGACTGGAAGTATCGACCATGAGATGGATGATGGTTTTCATAGAACTTCATCTACAGCATCAATCTCTGGCCATTTGGAGCTTGACGAAGAAGCCCATCACAAGATCCATTCCTCTGATGGATTTCGTAGTCCAGATGCTCCAGATGGAAAAGGATTCTTTGACTCTAATCTCTCACTAAAGTTTCAGAAGACCATTTGTTTGGATTCTTCTCTGAGTCAACGAGAAGAAAAGAGTGATTCTGGGCCAAGTGATTTTGCATCAGTGTGTCCAAATGAGTTGCCACCACCTCCTCCACTCCCCCCACCGCAGTGGCGTATGACTACACTGAATTTTGCTTCAGTTGAAAGTAAACAACATGCTGTCTCCAATCAACCAACTGATCAGCAAGTGAGAGCATCTATAATGCCACTGCCACCCAAGCCACCTGCACCACCGAAACAGTGCTATATTGAAGGAGCATGCCCTGATAAGAGCAAGGTAATTGACTACTCATGTTTGTTAGGATTTATTTCTTCTGAGAAAGAAAGTTGGTAATGTGAAATGATAAGCTAAATTCATTATTAATCCAATATGCAGCAAGAGCAAAAGAAGCGGAATGAATGTAGGGAGCCCAAGCAAGCTGCTAATGGTATGGGAAAAGATCAAAGGGAAGATTTGCTGCATCAAATAAGAACCAAGGTGGGTTTTTATCTTTCTATCAAAGAAGAATTTCCAAGCCTCACTGGTAGCTTCAATATCATGCCCCACTAGCTCAGTTATTGCAATTACTGGTCAATTTGTGACTACATAGGGAAACATTTATGCACAAACGAAAACTATAGAAACGCAAATAAATCAACTCTTGAAACACTTTTTTCTAAAAGCATTCTGCATCTCTCTGTTCATGTCTTATGTCCTTGTTATTTAACAAAGTGCATTTATGGTTTTGTAACATATTTCTCTTAAAACTGGATTGTTATTGACACACCTTGAGTGGCTTTCTGAAAATGACCATGTTCTGAGAGAAATGGTTCCAAAAATCATCTATGATTTTAAAAAATCAATGAAAAAGCTACCATAATGTAATGATGATCTTCTTTCCCACGGTAGGAAAAAGAAAACTAATCTGAAGCCATTTTCAAAGTGGAATATGGTTGCATTTTTAAAGAAGAGGGTGATTTCCTGAAAAATAAAATGTACCAATCATATATGGTTCCATGAAAAATGAGTATTTAGATGACATGGATTGAACCCAAAGAAATATAAACTGTTAACGAACCATGTTACATGACATCACACTTGATAGGACTTTTCTTGTCTCCGCTCGTCCAATTTAACCAAAATTCCTGGACGGCCTATAGTGCAATTCCTTAGGAGAACTAGAACTACTACTAGCTTTTGATTCATCGTCATCATTGTTGTTGTCATCATCATCATTTGATTCTGTTTGTAGATGTTATTGAAGGACGTCCAACACTGATGCATCTGTGTCTAGAATCATGACATGTTAGTGTCCGAAATTGTCCATCTACATGGGGATACATCGCTATAAGCTTATAACAACTGGCTTCGCTCTAGTGTTAGATCGAATAGTTCTGTTGTTATATTGGTAAAAGTTTTACTTCTTTGCACTGGTGTTTGTATTCTTATTATTGTTAAATTTCCAGTCATCAAGCCTGAGACGGACAGTAACAACTAGGCCAAGTTTCATACCTGGACCAGCCACCAACATCAATGTGGTGGCAATTTTGGAGAAGGCCAATGCGATTCGCCAGGTTGCTTCTCTTTCTTCATTTTCCTTCTGTTCCTTTCTATGGATAATTCCTTTGATTTTGTCTAATTAAAATTGCTACAGGCCTGTGCAAGTAGTGATGACGATGGTGATGATGAGAACTGGAGTGATGGTTGACTTCCAATATGTTGCAGTCACCCCACCTTATTGTTTCTTCAGCTGGTAAGGATAGTCATTTATGACCTGAAGCCACCTGAAGCTGTTATGTACAAAAATAACCTCAATTTTGTAAAATTATGTAGGTAGGTCTATTATTTTTTAACCATCTATTATTGTATTTCCTTAGTCTCATTTAAATTGAAATTATGCCGTCAGGACCTTGTGAGGGACATTGAGTAGCCCCATTTGGTTTTGAATTGTTCATGACTTTCACTGAAAGCACATATCACTGGCTGTTATTTTTGGGTTGTGTATTATTCAAATATTAACGTGTATTATCAATTGATTTTGTTTTCTAATGTTGTAACTTGTAAGCATTAGAAAAACCAAAATAAGTGTATTGTTGAATAATTAGACTGTCGAAATATCGGCCGATACATATCGTATCAGCCGATATGTATCGATTTTTTAAGACCGAACAATATCAGCCGTACAAAACGAATATCGGCCAATATGGCCGATATTCGGTCCGCAATATCGGTATTTAAAAGTTTTTTTTTTATTTTTTATAAAAAAACCGATACGGTTTTTCACGGTTTTTCTACAGTTTTTCACGGTTTTTTGCGGTTTTTAACAGTTTTAACGGTTCTTCGCGGTTTTTAACGGTTCTTCTGATACGGCTTTCACAGTTTTACAAGGTTTTTTACGGTTTTTTGAGGTTTTTTGTGGTTTTTTGCTGTTCTTCACGGTTTTTTTACAGTTCCGATATTGGATAAGAGAGAAATGTCGATATCGGAGGAGAGAGAAAATTATCGGCAGAGGCGTTTTTTTGACCCTTGCATTTAACTATAATATTTCCTAGGAATTAAAAAATTAAAAAAATAGGCTTATTTATATATAAAAAAGTTCTAATGGAACTAGATCAGGGCATAGGTGCAAAAAGTGAAAGGTGAGACGCAAAATGGATATGGAGAAAACTATTGGCTCTAATTCTGAGAACGCATGAATGTCGTCTATGTTACGTGTGAGAGAGAGATCACTTATTAATGATCTAATCAAGATTTGTTTAAAAATATGTGTAGTTCATGCATATCATTCATTGTCTAACTTAATTAAAAAAGTCATTATGCCATCATTAAAATATCATATTATAATGTCTTATGTTCGTCAACACCATCTAAGACACCTTATCATATAATATTCAAATATTAGAGAATTCTTAGAAAACTAATGGCTAACGTTTTTATGTTTTACTCTTCTGTTTTATTCAATCATCAATTATATTCTATATTAATCTGCCTTTATCATGTCTTAAAAAATTCTTTATGAATTAAATAATATAATTTTACAAAAATAATAAAGTCGTCGATTTTAAATCTTGTGGACTGGTACGTGGACTGGTACGTGACTACGTGTAGCACTCACCATCAGTTATCACTGGTCCCGGTTTCTGATAGTTGCGGGCACCGACAAGGACCACGTATTCGCTTGGAGAAATGCGCGCGTGCAAGTGCCAAGATACTGGCAGGCTGGCATAACCAGTTGACTTGTACCCAATTACCCATTAAAGAAATTAAATCTTGTGATTCACATCTTAGATCCATTATTTCATTTTGTTTTTAATTAAGATATTCAAATGTCTTTGACTAATTCTTTAAGTATATACACTTTTTCTATATTGAGGAGATTTGATCTTAAGATTTCTTGTAAATAAGAACAGATTTTGACCATTCAGTCATCTCCTCTTAGTTGATTATTGCGTATATTTATATATTTGGCATGACAAGTGTGATTTTGATTTTGTCTATATTTGCATTTAGAAGGTCAAACGGTGTAGAGTGACATCGATTGATAACTATGTGTGCTTCATTGTTAAGTTGTATACTCAATTTTGGTCTCTCAAGTCTGAATAAACGATGTAGAGTGACATTGATTGATAACTACGTGGGCTTCATTGTTAAGTTGTACAATCAAATTTGGTCTCTCAAGTCTGAATGAGTGTTGACCCTCAGATTGTCTCATTACCTTCTTTTACTACACAGACTGAATCAAGTTATGAACCATGCATCAACTAATGCTATTTTTCTCTCTCTTTTTTTAACTCTTGTGAAGGTTTGCTTACTTACAATTAACAAATTTGATCTAAATCATAAACGAAAAAAGAAAAAAAAAGAAAGACACAAATTTAGCATAATTCAACTCATGTACTTATTTCAACATGACTCAATATAAGAGAATTCTCTTCACTTAAAGAACAAAAATACATATAAAAATTAAACTCACCTCTCTCATTGATCTCTTTTCTAATATAAAGTATCTAAATTTAAATTTTAAAAATTGAAGAGATCACAAAAGTTACAATGTAACACACATTTACTGGCATTGAAACGACAGTTAGAAACTCTTTTTTTTATTGTCTAACTAAGAAAGGAATCATTTCCTTTTCATGTTGCCTACTCTGAACAATATCAATAAATGATTTGAACAATTTTTTTTAAAAAAAATTTATATATAGAAAACGACAGGATCCAAACACTCTCTTTAGAATATTGAATTGAGAATCTCTCTGCCTAGCCTTCTCCTTCGTCCCTGACTCTCAGATATATTAAGCACCCTTCCACTTTAATGTTTTTTCATACAAAATCATGCAATACCCATCAACGCCATAAACCCGAAAAGTCACCATCGGTTCCTCTCCCTTCATTCAATGCACCACTGCCTTCAATAAACGCAGTAATGCACCATTGTCTTATTCCCGAAATACCCTTTTTTTAACCCACCTTACCTATTTTCCCTCTTCATCAAGCCTTTTTCACCTAGTCCACCACCTTTAACTGCAGACCCTTTTAGATTTTGCGACCAATTTTGATAAAGTTTGACTAAGCTCCTATAAATCCGAATTATTTCCACTACCATGCCATTACACACTCATCTAACCCTGTAAATTAATTTTTTTACAGAATTCAATCATGTTGGAAGTTAAAGTTACCATTAAATTAAATTTATATCTTATGACAATTTTAATCTTGGAGCTTTAAAGAACAATCAAGTTATATTTTTGTAGACATGTACTCTCTCATAGAAGGAACTCCATGATGTAATTTGTGGGATCTTTCCCATTTTGCCCGTCACTTTAAGACCAAAATCTAAGATAAAGTGGTAAAAATCCATACGATAACATCATCTGGTTCTCCTTATAATAAAAAGTATCCGTGAACAAACTACTTTCCATTACTTAAAAGTAATTTCTTTCCAATTGTGGTCCTGTGTGAATTCCACATAGAGGTTTGCACTTTGCACAAGCGGCTATGTATAGGCAATAGAGGATAGGAACAAAATTGAAGTTTTTAAAATCAACCCCAATATATAAATATTGTCAAATACTTAATAAAGGCAGCACATATAGACACCCGAAACTTCTGTCCCAATACATCCGATTTCAAAATTTTGGGTGAAATGACCATTTTGCCCTTCCACTTCCTCTTCTGCCGCACCGAATGAATCAGCTGAAAGATTTCTCATTCGTTCGAAGGATATAACACCGAACCGATTGGGAAGGGGAAAAAAAACCGTGGGCCCCACCGTCGACCGAAACCCAAGGTCATCTTTAGCCGTAGATAGGTGGGCTAGGGGCGATCATGGTGGTGTCGATCCTAGGTGGAGAAGTGAAGGATCGATTCGGATCTAAGAAAAAAACCCACAAAATTGGGTTTCGGACTCCCAAAACAACAATCGAAGAAACTAGCCAGAGGAGGGTCCCACCATACTCCGATCAGATCTTTGGTGCCGCCAATCTTCTTCTCAGCCTTAGATCAAGTGACGGAGAAGGTTTCTGCCTGCGGGTCCCACCATACCCATTCCATTTCTTTATGGTCTATCCATCTGTACCATCAGATCTCTGATCGGAGTATGGTGAGACCCTCCTTTGGCCAGTTTCTTCGGCTGCCTTTTGGGCGTTCGAAAATCCATGATTTGGGGTTTTTTGTTAGATCCAAGTGGATCTTGAACTTTTGACCCTAAAATTGACCCCACCATGATCGCCCCTGGCCCACCTATCTACAGCTAAGGAAGACCATAGGTTTCGATCAACGGTGGGGCCCACCAATTTTTTTTCCTTATTTGATCGATCGTTCGTCCATCCGAAGGAACATTTCCTTCAGCGGCTTCAGCGGAAGAGAAAGTGGAATGGCAAAATAGTCATTTTACTCAAAATTTTGAAATTTCCAATGATGGAAATTTCCCTTTCTATCATAGATTTAGTGGGGAATAGATCCTTCTCTCTACTCTTAAACTCAGATCCAAGCCATACGATTTTTCTCTATCAATATTGTATCCCATCTAAGTGAGAGAATGGTAGAGCACATCCAGGCCTCTTGTAATAATATCCAATCTGGTCATTGAGTCAAGCATTAAAAGTAATTATAAGAAGGTTATTGAATCATCATACTGATACTTGTAATTGATATGTCATCTTTGAACATTGAAAGGGACAGACATGGGTTGACCTAGTATAACTTTTTTTTTAAATTAGTTTTATTTTAAATTTATGAAATAAAAAATTATAGAAGAATTAGATCTAATCATGCTCTTCCTCTCCAATCCATTGTCTAGACACTTGTTGAATAAGAAAAAAATGAGGATATGTGAATTTATGAAAGAGTTATGTAAAATTGGTTGATATGCATTCACAATACAATATTATTTAGGTATTTAATGAGACCTGAACACCTTGGTCATAAGATAAAGGATGAGTCTATATATCAATTTACTACATTTAAAATTAATTTTATCAGTTGATACCACTGCTTAGATTTAGATTGATATATCAAACTTTTATCTTTTAAATAAAATTTGATTTGATGGGCAGATATGATTGCTTATCAACATTATGGTTCAATATATTATATATCACTCCATACTCTAAATTTTAAATCTTTGCATAAGACAAAAGAACACAAAATTATAATCTATTGCCAACATCATTGTCTTTTATTTCATTTATTTAAAGTTTATATGAATAAATTATTATATAATTCAAACCTCCAACTTTTATTGTTACAAACTTGAGCTTTTTAAAAAAATATATAAACTAACATATTTAATACATTTAGATAATATAGTTTAAGTTGATAAAAAATTCTGAATGTTTTGTCACTGCAGAGGATTATTCATAGTACAATCTTTAGAAGAAAATTAAGGATTCTCTACATGATCTTTGGTTCTTTAGAAAAAAAAGTGATTCCATTACTTTAATGGATAGATAGATGAAATGCAATTGGTCCACTTAAAAAGTTGCCACCCCAAGCTTCACTTTTCTTCTTTTTGAAAAAAGGAGAAATGATTCTATGCTTTAGGATCATTTTAAGTGATATTATTAAAATATGTAGAGTTTATTTTTTAATTTAAATGGATCATTAATTTATAAATATAGAGAAGTATATATTTATAATTTTAGATCTTGAGAAACTATTAAATCCACTGTTGAATGAATCAAATGAAAAGTATTTCATTAAAAAATCTATAATTTTTCTTATACTTTTTCTCATTTGATTCATGAAATAGTGGGTCGAACAATTTAAAAAACTCTTAAAAGATAAATACATGTATCTTTGCATTTATATTTAATCAATAGTTTAAATTTCTAAAAAGTGAACTCTACATGTACTAAATAAAATCATTTAAAGTCATTCTAAGCATTAGCACAGAATCATTTTTCAAAAAATATATATTTTCTCTATAGCTAAAAAATCACATAACAAAACAGGAAAAAAAGAAGAAGAGATGAATGACCTTATGTTGTCATCCTTGTAGTAAGGATGTGTTCAAATGATGTTTTTAAAACATGTGGAGTCCACTAATTTATCACACCATTCTCATTTAATCCATCCATTCAAAAGTTTTATGAACTAAAAAAATACTACATATATATACTTTAGAGTTTAAAAATTAATGAACAATTTAGATTTTTAAGAATAAAGAATTCAACCTACATATCTCAAATAATACCATTTAAATCCATCTTTATTATTAAGATAATAGCATAAGATAATGGATGACCATTCTAACACAAGCAAAATCTTTTATGAGACATGGGATGGAGTGAAATGCCCATTTTACCCCTATCGTTGCACCACTCAACAAGTACGGGTGCACGATAACACGCCGCTCTGCATGTATATGTTTTGCATACCGGTGTACCGGTAAAGGTAAAATGGGCATTTCACTCTATCCCGTACCTCTTAAAAGATTTTGCCGTCCAAAATAATTAAAGAAAAGGAATATTAAGCTACTTCCTACCTAATCTTATTTATCTAATGCAACTAAGAAAAAGTTAAGAGTTGTTTAATAGAAATAAGCCCAAAAATCTATGGGATTCTAAACATGGATTTGCACCGGATTCAAATAAGTAATGGATTCGCACTTTTGCTCATCTCCACCAACACACAGAATATATGCAAGTTTAACTAACTTTTTGGAATCATTAATGTTGCATGTGATTTAAAAAATTGTAATGAAAGGGAAAATAAAATAGTGGCAATTGAATATAGTATAAAATTTTCTCTCGAACTTATTTAATATACGATATTTAAAGATATTCATGGAATCAGTTTCACCTTCAATATAAGATGGAGATATCTATATTATTAAAAAAAATAATTTCAATCTAAAATTCTAGTTAGATTTTCTAAAAATTAATGTGCATGACCCATTCTAAGTTTTTCTTGAAGCTATTTAAAAGTAAATAAAATTCTTATAGACATGTACTGAGTTTGAAAGGTTTGTACAAACGCAAAAAATCTAAAATCAAAACACTGGTGTATGGACTGGAAAACTTGTTGAAAAAATAAACTAATGTTGGGAAATATCTAGTCAAAAGTTATTCACATTTTGATAGGTATTTTTTTTTATTCTAATCTTATTTTTTAAAATTTGTCAACTTTGAGTTACTTTTACCTTTTTCTGAATTTTTTTTCTGAGTTGGGTTGGGCCAATATATGATGATAAGTATTTAATTTTTTTTACTGATATTTCATATCTAATGTTTATTCTTAAAAAATATTTATCATCAACATACCTGAAAATTTGAGTATTTTGGTTTTGAGAATTTTGTTAAAAAATTATTTTGTGATATTTACATATCATGTTCTTTAAAATTTGATAAATATTGTCTAAAATTTTATATTTTAAATAATATTTGAAACTCAAGTTTTAGGCCATACCAAAAGGGGCAAGCAAAACGCAAAGTGATATTAATTTTTTTATAGAACTTGCATAGAAATTATAAGAATAAGTAATGTTTATACTTACATATGAGTCTTATTGAAATATTTTTTAAATTTTTATTTAATTTAAGAAAAAATTAATTGTAAAATCATCTGAAATTAGGTTAATACTCAATTCAACGAGGATGTATGATGTTTCCTGAGGTTTGGATAGCACATTAGCAACCGACGCCGACGTGAAAGTCATTCATTACCTTCACACGTGATTTCATCAGTAATGAATTTGACCTTCACACGTGATATCAATAGAAAGCGCACTTTACTCTCGTGTGTTCGAAGTTCGAAGTCCGTTAATTTTTATTATAATTTTAGTAAAAATTTAAATTTTGTTACTATTTTTTAAAATTTTATAATTCTTAAAATAGAGTTACTATTTTAATACACTCAGGTGTTATAAAAAAAAACTACAAACTCATTTCTTACATCTATATCATTTAGATTATGTGAACACTTCACCTTTTCAAGATAATTTTTCAATTTTTTTATGCTTTTATATGACGTAAAGTGGAATGTTAACTACATCCAAGTTAATCATAGATTTTTTAAAAAAATATATAACTGATCTTATATAAATTAAATAATTCAAAATTTTTAATAGATTCCATATTAATTAAAGGCTTTTAAAAAGTATAATTATACGTGAGTAAAATAATTATCAAGCTGAAACTATGTGAAATATAAATTAAAGAGAACAGATAAAATAAATGTTTTAAAAACTAATTATAAGACTATAAGAATATACAAAATATGTAAATGGTCATATGAATAAAATGTGTATGAAATGAAGTTTCTATTTAAATAATTTTAATCTTTAAAATTATAGTGTAGTAAGATGTTGATTTTAAATCCATATTTCCATTGTCGACGGAGTTAAGACTTCTGTTAACGGCAACTTCAGTATTTCAACCACCGTTCACTTTGGCATCATTGGTGGATATTCCAATCCGTCCGTTTTCTCCAAATTTTGGACTTCACAGTTTAGACCCTCAAAACTCAAAAGAAGACAACAAAAGCCACCGCCCTTTCCTTCGAATAAAAACAGAGAAGTGGACGAGCAACGTTTCTTCAGAAAATCTCACTGTCATTTCTAATACAAAGAGGAGGGAAAAACACAACAACAACTCGCTCTCTCTCTCTCTCTCTCTTATAAATATCAATCCAGACTCAACCAATCTCCTACAAATTCTCTCTTCTCTTCTCCTCTCTTCTCTTCTCTTTTCGTTTCTCTTCCTCTCTCACATCGTAGATCTCAGGTACCAAATCTCTTCTTTTTTTTTTTTTTCAGATTTCTATCTCATCTGCTTTTCACGAGCATTTCCACCCGCCTTAATGGCATACATGTGATATTTGGTGTAATTAGTTGTTATGATGTATTTATGAGGTTGCATTTGCGCTTTCTATCTTTAACTCGTGATTTGTTGTTCAACTTAGCGGGTTTTTTATATTCATTTTCACGCCTCTATTGCCCCTGAATAGGCTATTCTGCTTCGATTGTGTTAGAGAGGGAGAGATGTTTCGGAATTCGTTGGAGAAGATGGCATCGATCGATGCACAGCTGAGGCTACTGGTGCCAAAGAAGGTATCGGAGGACGACAAGCTAGTTGAGTACGATGCGCTTCTGCTCGATCGCTTCCTTGACATTCTTCAAGATTTACATGGCGAGGATCTCAGGGAAACGGTAAGGATTTTGGGTTCATTTATTTTTCTCTTCTCTTTTGAATTTTTGGTGAGAAAGCTTTTTTGAGCTTGATTTAAGCTTGGATAGAAACCCATTTGTGAGAATTGACAAAATATTTTGTTGTGGCGATGGAAATTTGAAAATCCTCTTCAGTCTATAGGAATTTTTGGATTTTTTTTGTCCCCGCATCTTTGGGACTTTTATTTGGATTGGAATATGGGTGTTCTATTGGTCTGTGGATGGAACTGATGAAGACCCATTTACCATTAATTGAACAAAATAGAAGAAAGTCATTTTCACCGTTGCAATGTTGAGACTGCGCTCTGTTCAAGTGGGGCTAAAATTTCAGCCAAAATGTCTTGAGATTCAGAAAAGGATGTTATTCACCTTGTAAGTAATTTCCCACCAGGAAAAGGTGGTATATCCTACAGATGAACGAAATTTTAAAGAGTGATTCAGCATAAATCATATCCATCAAGCTTAATGAAGAAATGATTCCTTCTGATCCGATAGATTTGGTCCTTGGGAAGATCTTCAGAAATAAGTCGTTGGAACCATACTGGAAGTTCCCTGATACAGGTGAAAACTCTGGGTTGTGGGTCTCACTTTTCCCACGAGAGAGTGGCATCAAATTAATAGAAGTAGGCAAATCGTCTCGCAAAGACATGACATATTTCAGTAGGCTGGATATTGTTTTCTTTGAGATTTACCACAATTTCATTTAGTTTGGGTGTGTTTGGATGTCTATGCTAATGGCAAGCATTTTTGAAGAAGTTACTGCTGTTTGAAAATTTTAGCTGAATAGATGTTCATTCATCATTATTTCTATTTATTTGTCCAAGCCTTTCAAAAAATGTGATTTGAGAAAATGATCAGATGAATCCTTACCAGGTGTAGTCATCCGCCTTTTGACTGATCTCACCAAAAATGCAACATGTCGAAAGAATATAAATTGAAATGTATTTATGTGTACTCTAATTAAGACAAATTCCTGCCAAGAAATTATATGAAAGAAAATAAAATGCATTTTGGTATATTTCTCTCTGTGTTTGTGGGGGGCGGGGGGGGGGGGGGGGGGGGGGGGGGGGGGGGGGGGCAGAGGAGAATTGGTGGTTGATGATGATGACTTGAGTAGATAGCATTTACTTGTACTTCTTTTCAATTCCCACTATTTAATGTGGTTTATGAAGTGGAAATAAGCCAACTGATCTTAACACTGTGCTGTCTTGTTAGGTTCAAGAGTGCTATGAGCTTTCTGCTGAGTATGAGGGAAAACATGATCCTCAGAAGCTCGAAGAGCTTGGAAGTGTGTTAACAAGTTTGGATCCTGGTGATTCAATTGTCATTGCTAGCTCCTTTTCCCACATGCTTAACTTGGCTAACTTGGCTGAGGAGGTTCAGATTGCTTATCGGCGGCGGATCAAGCTGAAAAAGGGAGATTTTGCTGATGAGAGTTCTGCAACAACTGAGTCAGACATTGAAGAGACTCTGAAGAGGCTTGTTGTGCAGCTGAAGAAATCCCCTGAAGAAGTATTTGATGCTCTGAAGAATCAAACTGTTGATCTGGTGTTTACTGCACATCCAACCCAATCAGTCCGAAGATCAGTGCTACAGAAGCATTCAAGGTTTGCCAATAGCTATTGACAACTTTTTTTTTTAAAAGGTGACAAATTATTTTTATTTTTACCCCATAGTTCTAGCAAGATCCTAAAGTCTGAGAGGTAGGATGAAAGCATCTATGATTACATTCTCATTATTTTGTCTGCCGTGATGTTTATGTATGCAGGATAAGGAATTGTTTGGCCCAGCTATATGCCAAGGACATCACTCCTGATGACAAGCAAGAGCTTGATGAAGCTTTACAACGTGAGGTAAGTTTGTTTGTTTGTGTGGTATGTAATTGTAGTTTGAAAACCCTGTTCCTTGACATCTCATAATTTGCTCCAACTGGTTACATGATATCAGTCTCTGATCTTATTAGCCCTTACTATTATTTTAATTATATTACCTATTATCTGAACGAATCTAACACAACAATGGATCTGCAAAGGCCTAAGATGCTCACTTTGGAACTAGGCATGTTCACTGGCCAAGTTTGGATCGGGTGGTCTCAAAAAGCTCGAGCCCATTCATATCTACAAAAGCCTGAGCTGGTCTGAAGCCCGCCGTCTAAAACCTGTTTATTTTGCACTTTAGCATCGTTTTTTATTTTTCTAAAAAATTTGATTTTTGTAACTTGAAAATTTAACTGTATAAATTGAAAGTTAACTTACAATATCTATCACTAATTAAAATTTCAGTCAAAAAATAATGTTTAGCCACTTGATCTTGATAGTCAAAATTGGCGGATGTCCTTGAAAAGATGATGCCTTGTGATTTTGACCATTAAGGGTGGCTAGACATTCATTTTTTAGATGAAATTTTAACAAATAGTTGTTTTTTAAGTCTTCTTTCAATCAGTACGGTTATATGCCCATCGTAAAAGCCCGAGCCTGGCCCATCAAACAAAAACTTGTTCAAACCCATTTATTTAATTCATGCTTGGGCCGGGTTCAAACAAATGAACACCCTTATTTGGAACCCCCTGTCACATCCTGCAACCAAACTAGTGAGAAGTAGCTAATGTTGAGTGAATACAAATTAAGTAGCTGGTGTAAAATTCAGCCAGAGCTTAAGAAATAGGTGGCAAATCTAATACGATCCCAGTGCAACAATCAGAGGGCAATATGTGGGTAATAGGCACTCGAGCAAACTAATCTTGTCACAGGATAGCCACATGTCTTATGGGCTTTTGAAAGTAGTCTAACTCAATACAATGGCCTGCAAGAACATAGTAAACCATGTGACAATTTGTTAATACATGCTGAAGGGGAATGGGCAGAGACTGGTTTATACATTTAAATTCCTTGATAGATATCAACCTAATTTGTTCCATGGCATATTGGCCCCCTATAGTTCCTATTTTAGGCAGTTTTCCAGCAAGACCAAGACAAGATGGATTCATGATTTTCCACATTTTAAGCTGGTTAACAATAAAGGAAAATTAGCAAGAACGGCAATATGATGTCGGTTAAATCTAATCTAGAAGTGGTTGTTTGAGTATTGATCTTGCTTATTTTCTTTCTTCTGTTCAGATTCAAGCTGCATTTCGTACTGATGAAATCCGGAGAACTCCTCCAACTCCACAGGATGAGATGCGAGCAGGAATGAGTTACTTCCATGAAACAATCTGGAAAGGTGTTCCTAAGTTTTTACGTCGGGTTGACACAGCTTTAAAGAACATAGGAATTAATGAGCGTGTTCCCTACAATGCCCCTCTTATTCAGTTTTCTTCTTGGATGGGCGGGGATCGGGATGGTATGATCTTTTTCTATGGTTTGTTATTGATTGGAGTATTCTCACTTTCCACTTGATGATCTTATTAGAAGCAAGAGATTTTACATCTTTATGTAATAGATCTTGTACATGAAGATAAATTGAAATCCAAATTGAAACTTAATTGTGTCATTTCAATTATCCAAAGATCTCATGCTTTCCAATTGGAAATACTATTTAAAATTTAAGCGTTTGGGTGCAATTCATATCAAAGCCATTTAAAATATTGTATACGAATGGATGATTTTCTGTTGTTCTGAGAGTTTGGTGCATCTCAGAATAAATAAATATTATATATAATTGACTGCCCAGGTCAGCCTTGTTCTACCAAAAAATGTTCCATCTCTTACAACTTGCATCCAAATTCCTCCTCAGGTTCTTGATTCTTCAAAATTTAGACAGGTTTCATGCATCCAAGTTTGACTTTATTTCAAAATTACCTGCTTATTTTAATCATTAAAAAATGTGCTTCTTTTACGGCAGATGAAAATTTGTCATAGAAAGTAAATCATTTGGATAGTTTGATTCTTCTCCTTTTCATAAATGATTTTTATATGGAATGTAGGTAATCCTAGAGTTACTCCTGACGTTACAAGGGATGTATGCTTGTTGGCTAGAATGATGGCTGCAAACTTATACTTTTCCCAGATAGAGGATCTAATGTTTGAGGTATCAGAAGTTCTTCATCAGTCTTGTTTATTTGCCTTTGATCTTATGGTGGATCATCTGCTCCAAGGGGGTTCACTTGTTACTGTGACAAACGATTTTCCAAGTGCCTCACTTGCACTTTTTAATTGCAGTTGTCCATGTGGCGGTGCAATGATGAGCTTCATGTCCGTGCAGATGAACTACACAGGACCTCCAAGAAAGATGCAAAACACTATATAGGTATTTGATTATTATTCATATTGATGATTATTCTAATGAGAATTAATAGAAGAATATTTACCATACGATGACATTGGTTCAAATGCAATGGTTTTGCTGTTGCTTGTTAAATTCTTCCCAAAACCAAATTCTTTTCTATTTGAAAGGACACATTATGAATGTTGTTATTTATGTGCCAAAAACCCCAAAATAGCCCATTTTTGTACAGCCTGAAAGGGTCATCTTTGATCAATCCAAACCATCAAATACACTTCTCCCCAAAAATTGTCGTATGTCCAACTTTGTCACCCAGTAGAAGGATCTGCACCCTTAAATTTGGACATAAAAAAATGTTGCCCCCAAGATACCATTGAAGTTTTAGTTATTCAAACCATACCTCAAGACCTTTCGATGGGGAATTTTTTTTCTTAGGAATTATCCAACAGGAGTGCTTCCTATTCCCACTCTCTTCCATAATTAGAATGCATCAATGTGGACTCTACAGTTGGGTATACCATTCCCAGTGTAAACCCGGGTTTATTCAAGTGCTAAACCCTTCACATATACACGCAGATACCCAATGAAGTAGTCATGAATAGAAGAAGTTTTACCTATATTTCATTCATTGGATCAAATCCAATGGTTAAACATTTGCTCATGAAGGTATCTATACAACCAAATTCCTTTCCATTTTAAGGGAAAAATATGAAAAATTATGTTAAAAAAGTATTATTCAAATCCCACTACTTCTCTAGAGTTATGTTCTGCATCTATGGGTATAAAAAACCACAGAGAACAAAACAAAACAACAAAAAAAAAACTATTGTAGAGCAATCTCGTTTGACTGATAGAATGGATTTATGGTGCTGCCTTTGGGTTTCTGAAATTCTGCCTTGCTGCATGCTCATTTTGTAATATAATTGTTTATACTTTGCCTCATCTTGTGAGTAATTGGGTCCTTTGTTTTGTGTCTTTGTATATGTGTTCTTCCTTTCGTTCTTAATCAGTGAAAGAATGTTACTATCATGAAAAAATATAAATGTTCTCATGATCCAGCCTCTAAGAGTACTGGGTGCTTATCTATATTTTTGAACCATTCCTTTTTGAGTAACCATTCCAACTATTGAGTGAAGTATAGACTGGGCAAATTATTATATCTAAATCCACAATTTGGATTGATGATTTGTAATTTTGTATAGACTGGGTTTGTTTCAGTCAACATTTTAATTGTCCTCAAAAAATTTTCTGGATGCAGAGTTCTGGAAGAAAATTCCACCAAGCGAACCGTACCGTGTTATACTTGGTGATGTAAGAGACAAGCTATATCAAACTCGTGAGCGCTCCCGCCAACTATTAGCAAGTGGGATCTCTGACATTCCTGAAGAAGCAACATTCACCAACATTGAGCAGGTCCCCATCCTTCTTCACCTTACCAGTGCTTGTTACTGGGAAAAGTTAGGAACAGAATTGCATAATGAAGCCCTATTTCTCTGCCACAAAAACACAACTCTTTTTCTCTTAAATGGCATGAACATGAATCTGGAATCAGCACAAAGTAAGAAGCAATTGATTCATAGAAATGAGAAAGTTGTGCCATGCTCCACAGATGCTGATTTCAAAATCAGATCAGATCGTTTTTTTTTTTTTTGAAGTTCTATTTTCTTCCCTCAGAAACATGAACTCTCTCCTTCTCAAACTCCCAACCTCTTCTCCTCCCTCCTTCCAACCCCAAGCATGTGACCTATTATAGGTTCTCTTGCACTGGAAAAATATTCTGCCACCCCTCCTCACAGGATGATATCAATGTTCATGTAGCCCTTGGAACTGAAACCCTATTGGTTTTATTGTGGGTGGTTTACACAATTCATGAAGATGTCCCATCTCTTTAGGCACGCTATTGTTACTTATTAGTAAGCTTCACTTTCTAATAATGTGGTACTATTTTTTTTTTTTCCATTTTACATCATGAAAATTGCATCATTCAAATTTCAACCCTGGTTAAATTCTAGAAAATGCTGCTATATTATTTATATGAATTTTTCTGCATATGGTTTTGTTGGTCATTTTCATCTTATGTGAAAAGAGAAGATTCCAAAGTGTATGACCAAGCCATTTTCACCGCCCTATGAACTTGTATGTCGAGCCCATTGTTTTGTGATCATGCATATGATGAGAACTATTATGGAATGTGCATGGGTTATCCTAGACTTCTCTAAAGTCAGGTGATCCGAAGCATCTGATTTTGCACCTGTTAAATGTTTACAATCAGCTGTAATCATCTATTTATGTGCCATTACTCAGGTAAGTTGGATCTTCTGATTAAAAGATAAGACATGAATGGCTTTGATTACTAACATCTAGCCCACCTTCCTTTTTCTTTTTTCTTTTTTGTGTGCTGTAAAATTCTTCTCATTATTGTGTGTCATAAATACCAACTGGCAAAAGTGGAAGTCTACTGATGGTGTTTCTCAGCCCTGCCCTGTTTATCCTTGATTGATTACTAATAGGCCTTCTATATTCTACAGTTCCTGGAGCCTCTTGAGCTTTGTTATAGATCACTCTGCTCTTGTGGTGATCGACCAATTGCAGATGGAAGCCTTCTTGATTTCTTACGCCAAGTTTCAACCTTCGGTCTGTCGTTAGTCAGACTTGATATCAGGCAAGAATCAGATAGGCATACCGATGTGATAGATGCTATAACTAAGCATCTTGGAATTGGATCATATCGTGAATGGTCAGAGGAAAAACGCCAGGAGTGGTTGTTGTCTGAACTAAGAGGCAAGCGTCCTTTGTTTGGTCCTGACCTTCCCCAAACAGAAGAAATCAGAGATGTCTTGGAAACATTTCATGTCATCTCTGAACTTCCTTCGGATAATTTTGGAGCTTACATCATCTCAATGGCAACAGCCCCATCAGATGTGCTAGCCGTTGAACTTCTGCAGCGTGAGTGCCATGTTAAAAAACCATTGAGAGTTGTGCCATTGTTTGAGAAGCTTGCAGATCTTGAGGCTGCTCCTGCAGCTGTTGCTCGACTGTTCTCAATAGACTGGTACATGAACAGGATCAACGGGAAACAGGAAGTAATGATTGGGTACTCAGATTCTGGAAAGGATGCTGGGCGTCTTTCTGCTGCATGGCAATTGTATAAAGCTCAAGAGGACCTTATAAAGGTTGCCAAGAAATTTGGAGTGAAGTTGACCATGTTTCATGGTCGAGGTGGCACTGTTGGAAGAGGGGGTGGTCCCACTCATCTCGCTATATTGTCTCAGCCACCTGACACAATCCGTGGATCACTTCGAGTGACAATTCAAGGAGAAGTTATTGAGCAGTCATTTGGGGAGGAACATCTTTGTTTCAGGACACTTCAACGCTTCACTGCTGCTACTCTTGAACACGGTATGCACCCGCCAGTCTCACCAAAACCAGAATGGCGTGCACTAATGGATGAGATGGCAGTCATAGCTACAAAAGAATACCGATCTATTGTCTTCCAAGAGCCACGATTTGTCGAGTATTTCCGCCTTGTAAGTTACTTTTCTTATATCTTGTTCTAAGTTGCCTATCTTTATTCTCTTCCATGAAGCAATTTTTTTTTTTGAAGTCCAAGGTATCTAGGCCTCGTAGAGCACCTGACTAACGTATCTATGAAGCAATTAATTGTCAATGGACAATAACTGGTACATGCAAGTTTTTTAAATCATCTTTTCTTTTTCTTAAATGTTGACTTTGTATTAACAAGAAAAGATATAAGTAAAATGTACAAAAAGATAATATAGGAGGAATATACTATTAACAAAAGGCAAAAAAGAACCAAATCTATGAAAGAAAATCAGATATCTCTACACCCACTTTCACCAAAAAATCAGTGATGATGTTGGCTGTGCATCAGACATGCCTGCTTTATTAGAGTCCATAATATCCATAGGCTCTGCAAAAAATATTTGCATGCCCCATTGTGGTCATGCAGCATTACAAAAATGCTTGCATTTTTCTTAAGGGTTCGAATTATATATATATATTTGAATAATATGGGTATCCCCACCCTGCATTAGAGGGTGAGACTAATATCGCTGACACAAAATGATCAGCATGTCTCCTGTTATCATTCACCTAATGATTAACCAACCCAAACCTCAAGTTGCAGTAACTATGTCCTTCCACCCATGTAAGTGCTTCCCCTTAATGAGGCAACATGTTTTCCAAGAAATGCTAGATTGAAACATTTGTGGAAGAAACTAGAGGGCATTCATGATTTCTTAGATAATGAAAGCAGCAGAGTTGTCTGCATCAAACAGGAAGGAACCTTTGGTCTATTTTTCAGAATTTGACTCACTGAGGTAGTGTTTTCAGTAATTAGTTTTAAGAGTTTTTTATAATGATGACATCTGTCATATGCTGTAAGGAGGATCACTGTCACCTCATATAATTTAGAGCAATGCAAGGTGGTGTCACTTTACATAGATTAACTTCTAATCAGAAACAAAATAATAATTTTTATATCATAATTTGACAGGCAACACCAGAGTTGGAGTATGGCCGGATGAATATTGGAAGTCGTCCCTCAAAGCGTAAGCCAAGTGGGGGTATAGAATCACTTCGTGCAATCCCCTGGATCTTTGCATGGACACAAACAAGGTTTCACCTTCCTGTGTGGCTTGGCTTTGGTGCAGCATTCAAGCACATAATTGAGAAGGATGTCAGAAATCTCCACATGCTACAGGAGATGTACAATCATTGGCCATTTTTCAGGGTCACAATTGACCTAGTTGAGATGGTTTTTGCTAAGGGAGATCCAGGGATAGCTGCTTTATATGACAAGCTACTGGTGTCAGATGATTTGTGGTCATTTGGAGAGCTCTTGAGAGCTATCTATGAAGAAACAAAGAGGCTCCTCCTGCAGGTGAAGATCATTACCAATCTTCCTCTTTTGAACTTTTATTCATGATTGTGATCATAGGATTGATGGCAACATTAACATTCTGCCATTTCTGTTAGGTCCTTCATTTGCATCTTTAAGTAAAGAGGCCATGTCATCTTTCAAAAGAAGAGAGAGAGAGAGAGAGAGAGACTAAAGTACATTTTTTTTTTGTGTGTGATGGAGAACTCCAAGACCCCCACCTCTCATTGAGTATGAGGGCGTTGGGTAAAACTCTAGATGCGCGCAGGTTCCCACAAGCTACGAGCATCGGGTTACAATGGTACTCGAACCTGGAACCTTTGGTTCATGATCCAAAGTCTCTACTAGTTGAGCTACCCCGTGCGGAGCAAGACTAAAGTACATGTTTTAGAACCATATGATATTTTATGCTAAGTAATGTATGATCATCTGATGACATGTGCTTTATCCTAATCTTTTTTCCTATCATTGAGAGAGACGGGCACCTATCCTTGGCTCATGATTTTGTACATTGCAAGAGCAGCATGTGGCCAGCAATGTGGATGGTTGATCTACCATGCTGTATGGCTGGATCATGCCTCGGTTTTAACCGCACCCTTTATGCAACACGTTAACCTGTTGCAGAAAAGTATTTTCCTTGACCATCTTTTTTATTTTTTAGAGGTTTGACCACTACTGTCATTTCTAGTAGTAGTCCAAAATCCTAATATCTATTTGTTAACCTGTACTATTGTAATGTAAGGTTTTATCTGTGATGTAAATATGCGGTTTCATCTTTTTTCAGGTTGCTGGCCACCGAGATCTCCTCGAGGGGGATCCGTATTTGAAACAAAGACTCCGATTGCGTGATTCATATATAACTACTCTTAATGTGTGCCAAGCATATACTCTGAAGAGGATTAGGGACCCAAGTTACGACGTGAAATTGAGGCCTCATCTGTCAAAGGAGTTCATGGAATCAAGCAAGGCAGCTGATGAATTAGTAAAGCTGAACCCAACAAGTGAGTATGCCCCTGGGCTGGAGGACACCCTCATCTTGACCATGAAAGGTATTGCTGCCGGTATGCAGAACACTGGTTAAATCGGTTCCTTTTTGGATCATTTTGTTCTGGATATAACAGAAAAGATGTTTTGACTTATCTATATTCAAAATACTTATCTATATTAAAATAAAAAAAGATGTTTTGACTTGTTTTGGAAGGTTATCACCAAAAGTGTGGTTCTATATCCACTACTCTTGTAGTTACAAAACTTTTGCTATACCCCAATGGCACTACACACTCATGACCGGAACTGCTGTTGCTATGTGCTGTATAAAATAGATCTTGGTGAATGCATGCAAATGAGTTTTTATGTTATTCGAATGTTCTATTTCGAGTTTGTTGGCCTGCTAGTGATCAAATAAATTTATTTTTTAGTGGCTCTGCTAGAGACAGTAATGATCCTTTGAGAACTATGACTGAGATCTTCATGAATGTTCTTTAGTCTTTCCGAAACATACTGACCTGAATCCCCAAGCAGAACTGAAATTACATGATTTCTATGGGTTTTACCTGTATATCCTACAGGCTTCTGAGTTTTTATTTTTCAGCCAATATAAAGTGAAGAATAATAATAATAAAAGTCTCTTCTCTTCTTCCATGGAATAAGGGCTCTTTGGTAAAAGTATAGAACCGTAGAATATTTCTTCCTTTTTTTTTTCCAAAGAATCCATTTCTTTTGCAGGGAGAGATAAGAAAATTAATGAGAAAAAGAGAGGTTTTCTCGCTTGACAAGACATTATCTTATTTATTTTTTGTGAGAGGAAGATTTTTTGTGATATGTCGGATTTTCATAGTCCGACATAGTATCAGAGTTTATAGTGTGTGTCAGGTAATATGAATTGTACATAAAACTATAAAAGGTAAATTTTCTTGAGGAATCAACTCCCTGGAAAAAAATTGAGAAACAGCTCCTAATGCCATTTAATTTTCAGGGTTATTTAGTTCCCTGGTGAACGTCACACATGAGATTTGGGTAAATGCCGATTCAAGAAAAATATTGCCCGTAATACAACTGGTTAATACTAAATTCACCAATGTAACCAAAGATTAGGAACCAATAGTCTGATGAGTGGCTTTCACATGTGGATTTGGAGAAAAGATTCAGTCATCTAAGGGCAATTTTTTTTTAGATATTGGCGTGTGTTGTGTTACGAACTTACTAATTATATAATATTTTGACTCTATTCACTTTATCTATCTAAATAGATAATATCTTTTAAAAATAAATTCTATTTTATTTATATAAAGTCATGAAAATAAATGTTTGAAAGAGACTTTAAAAATCTGAGTCTTAATTCAGTCATTCATTTTTGCAGTTTTATATTGAAAAAATAAAATCAAATTTTGAATAATTTTTTTTTACATTTAAATAGATTTAGTAAATATAATTTTAATGATATGAATTGTGGAACTTATTATAAGGATGTGTCACTGAGTTAATAAAATCACTCTGGCCGTACCAACTACACGGCAGGACTGAATCTGTTCTCGTGGATTTGAGTTAAAAGAACGAACCTGTTCCACACCATGTTGGTGTTTGTTTAAAAATCAGTGTTTATTCATTTTATTTATAAAATTAGTATTTATTCATTATTGATGGCATGGGTGATGTTTGAATGAATGTTGTAATTTGTATCTATTGGCAGAGTATAAACCGGTTGGATTTTGGATTGAATTTGAGTAAAATACATCAAAGTCTTAAAGTCAGATGTAAAATCTATAATTCTAAATTCGAGTCAAATCTTAGAAGTATGTTCTTCTACAATGATTAAAGTTTTAAAAACTTCAACATTTCCTTCTTGCTTCTTTCTGCCCTTTTTTCTCTTGATCAGGTCAAAGTAATTTTTCCAATTATTTTCTACAGGTTTTTCTTCTAATTTTATTAAAGTACATGCTGTAGATGATTTAAATTATTTATTAACAGTGAAATTTAATTATTTAATTAATTTCTTTTATTGAGGAAAATGTCAAGATTGTTTCTAACTAGACCTGCCTAAAGCTTCCGTAAATCCAAAGTCAAAAAATAACTATCCAAAAACCCTATTATTAAACACGATTAAGCCTTTATCCATCACAATTGGTTCGTAAAATTTTCAACCAAAGCCTTTAAATAAATAAACATGGAACAGATAATTCAATCCAAACAGCTATATTTTTACATGTTCGCAACAGATAATTGAGAGAGAGAGAGAGAGAATTGGTAAGAAAAGGCACGAAACTTAGGCAAAAGCACTTTTCTCAACCGACCATTCACCATAGATGGGTCTAGTTGGGTCCCACAAGCTGGGCTGGGCTGGACCGCACCGTCAAAGAAGTACAGCTCGCCAGCTAGACGGATCATTTCTCATTATTCACTCTAGTGAAAAGACTCTTTAAAGAGTGCGCTTTTCAAAGGCCACACACATATGAAATGCCATCTATTTTGGTGATAAAGAAAACATATAAATTGGCATCACTCTTTTTTATCCCCAAAATCTATAACAAACAAACAGTTCCTTCTCTAACCTGGATATCAGATTCTCAAAATCTTCTAATATATGGAAAAGGCAGCAACCAAATACACAAACCGGCTATCAGTTCTGTTTTGTATCATAAGCAAAGATTCTCCGCTCCAGCTGAAAAAAAAAAAAACATTAGTGAGGAGTAACTAAAATGCAGAAATCCGGTGCAACAGGATTATTACAGACGGAGAAGATTCAATTGGAGGGTTGGCCACAATACGACCAGTCACATTTAATCAAAGATAGAAAACATCTCCAACGTCGATCTAGTCAGCCCAACCAAGCAACTCTAGGTCATTGTCTTAAAATTCACTGACCGCAACCTCTTGCATAAGAAGACATGAAGATAGCATTAAAAAGAAAAGATCTATCTCACGTTTGCACACTCATATTGGGTCCTGCAAATTGTTCCCTATGGGTCAAATGCAATTTGAAGCTCATATTACCTAAATACACAATCTTTTTGGTTGCAACAATGAGCATATGTTTTTTGTATATTATTTCATATTGTAATTTTTTCATGTAAACGTTGTTCCAAACAAACATGTAATTAATGTTTTTTTTTTAAATGATGGTACAAACATCTAATTAAGCTTATTCAATATATTTGAATCCAAGCATCCTCCGAAAGTCAAATCATACATTTATAACATGATAAATTTTGATAATGTACTTGGAGCCACGCAGCTTAGATTGGGACCCAAAGATTTTTGCTCTTCTTTGATGGTTCAGTAACAATATATAGCAGCATAATTGTCAAAATCAATTCATGGCCAAGATTATAAAATTTGATGTGAATCACATGCAAATAATAGAAATAGGTACGTGAAATGTAAGTTAAAAAAAATTCAAATGATATTCTACTAAAATGTAGAATCATATTTGAACTGAATGATGTCAAGTATTCTTTCTACCCATCACAAATCTTAATTGAAACTTTGATTGATACATATCCTTGTGTTATTTGTCATTTATATTGATGCCTTACATAGAAAATGCATGGATTACAAAAATCTTGGTTTTTTAATCTTCAAAAGACTTCATAATTTTAATTTAAAAATATCATAAAAATCTTATGATTCATGTCTTGAGAAGATTTGACATCTAGACCAATTCTACAATACAAGTCGGTTTTCAAAAGCCCAGGCTCCTCCCTTCCCCCACAACAAAAGCAGAAGGCATAAAAGAAAGAAGGTTGGCATGCACGCTCCTGGCCCCCCATGAGGGGTGTGTAAAAATGGTTCACAACAATTTGCATGCAAGACATTTTCTCAAGAGGTAAAATAAGGATATATATATATATATGGAAAATGTAGCCCTGTTCTGAAAAGCAAAATAAGGAAAGTGGCAAATAATCAAACTTGCACATATTTGACATCATTTCAGTAGGGTCAGTAACTTTCTTAGCAGAATGATGTCTGCAAGTTTACAAGTTGACTATTTCAACCAGGACTGCATATAGAAGTGCAATCATTTTACCTTCCACCAAACTTGTGCATAAAGTACATGTTGGCAATTCTACCAGGATTACATATGGAAGTACAATTACTTAGCTTCCACTACAGTACCAATACTATCGATTTTGGAGCAAGAATAACTTTCTTCAATATTTCAAAAAAAATGGGTAGAACAAACCACCAAGAATATCAAAACTAGTAAAGCAAGGAATCCTTGGAAATTTTAAAACTGCAAGGCCAGACCTTGGCGGTAGATTGGTAATTTATGAATATCTTTATTCAAGATGTAGGGTTTATATCCTAAGCCATTAAAAGTAAGTTAAAATTTGGAGGGAAAGGAAAAGGGAAGAGGGGGCTAAGCTACGACGCCTAGACACAGATTTTATACATAAAAAAGAAGTGTCTAACATGGACACATGGATAATACAGACGCATTGTGCAAGTTGAAGTGTATGTGCAACATAGGGGCTAAGAGATAAGTATAGTACCAGGACACCCACTAAAGTTGATATCCAAGTAACATTCAAGGAGGAACATCATCTCAATCAAAGCATTCACATCATACATCTGAATAGCCTTTTAGGTCAAACTACATAATGAGTGCAAAAATTATGAAAACAGGGGAAAATGTACATAATATCATGCTCAGAATGAATATTTAAACGATAATGAAGCTATGATGGATAATGCAAATTACCTGAACCATCGACTCAAATTTAGTTCGCAAATTGGAATATGCTTTCTTGACCATAGCCAATGCCCGTAGACACCTAAAATGAAAAGACATCTCTTTCATAAAAGGAAGGAAAGAAAGGGACATATTTATCAGATTTAGTGAAGATGCTTCCAACCATTAAATACAAAAATTCACCTATGAGAAAAATTGTGATTTGTAAACTGTAATCAAAGCAATTCTACCATGAGATGCATAATTCTAGTATGGATGGCTTGTGTACTCAAATGCTTCCTTGCTATACCACAGTAATGATTTACCAAAACACAACCTTGTTGCTTTTTATCACCTATATGTAACTTAGGACATGACTGGAACCATATTAGCAACATGTAAAGATTCCGTTAAAACCCTAATAATGAGGTGCAGTGCATATAAGAGGGGCATTGCATTGTGAAGACATTTAACTGAATATGACGGTAGAAGATTCTGAATGAAAATCCAAGCAACTGCTCCAAACTATAAGTTCCCATCGTTGGGCGCTAGAGACATTTGAAGGTAGTGAAATACGGTATCCATATTACAGTATTTGGTCTAATCTTTTTGACCATCTATATTTTTGTTCTCAGCTGTTGACTTTTGTACCCATCTTTTTTCAATAAAATTTTACAATCTCTATCAAAAAAAAGATATCCATATTCAACTTGTGATGCATCTTGATTTCCACTTCTCATGTCCCAGCATCTCTTGGCAATGAGATTGCAAACACCAATCTCATTTAGCAAAAAGTTCCATTTAGTTTGCTACACAATTAACCTTATGGCACTTAAAAATGAGATCAATGAAAATTGTAGTTCCATGAAAGAAGAGATTAACAAGCCAATGAGATCAATGAAAAGTTAGCTGCAAAGTTCTAGAAAGGCAATTGACACGACATGCACAAATGCAAGCAATATCTAACTGAGGTAATATTCTCATTAAAGCTAGATTCCATCTATCTGGGGTCAATTTTCTACATAACTAACTGAGGTACTCAATTTGAAATCTGAGCACCATATATTTGTCCTCGAAATGAAATAACCAACTTTAAAAGTAAGGAGGGTGTACTTACCAACATTAAGTTAGAAGTTCTTACCATTTAATCTGCCCAGGAAAACAGTCAAAATATCGATAGTATAAGTTTGTAACTTACCCTACTCTATCCTTGTCCTCGCAAAATTGCCGGAACTCAACGCAGGCAAGTTTCACATGTTGAGCACCAACACTGCAACAACAAATTCAGCAAAGAGACACAGTTTGATATAAAACTATAGTGACAGACTTAGACGTGGAAAAGCATAATTTAAGTAGAACCAATCTAAAAAGATAGATAAAATGAATGGATGAACCATAGTTAGCACTTTATCATCTAATACTCATATTATACGTATATTAAATGTAATTTTGAAGAATGTTGTTTGGTGTCCTTTTCCAAAAATACTTTGATTATACATGTATATTTAACATGAAAACATAGTGCACATATCATATTTTTTTTTGAGCAGTATAATGCACATATCATATTCGTAGCATATAATTCACAATTTATTCTACTATCTTAGGTCCAAGCAATCCTCTTCTTTTTATTTCCATGATGTGTATTCAATTCAAAAAAATTCCTTTATCTCAAGGCAATTAAAGGGGAATTTGAAACATGGGTTCTACCATTTTATTATCCTCTATGTATTGTTATTCTTCCAACAACTCAAAATAAAATAAATTGCAGTAATTTCTCACTTGTTTGGTAAGCTACAATAATTTAAAATTTTCAAACATTTGAATAGATGAAATGAATTACCTTGAGCTACTACCTTTAAGTTGGTGAACATATGAATCAACCTTCAGGAAGTCAACAACAGGTTGATTCCTACAGACATATTAATTGCAATCAAATCAATAAGATAACCACAAAGAGAGAGAGAGAGAGAGAGAGAGAGAGAGAGAGAGAGAGAGAGAGAGAGAGAGAGAGTTTGAATATACAGTAATTTGGTAAGTTCTCCCAAGATCCTTTCCGAATCATCACAGAACAAGGAGATCACTTCTGCCACAAAACCAGGATTATTTGCATCTTGTAACATTTGAAGCTGGGAGAATTGATCATCCAATGAACCCTACAACAAGCAGAGTGAAAGTTCATAAATAATTGACTGACAAGTAAAAAAAGAAATGGTAACAAAGATGACATATGCTTACTTGTTAAAGTATGTAGAGTAACATTATTACAAGATAGAATTAGAAATGGCATCATTAGAGAGGACTTGAAAATAGTCCCAATAGACAAGAAGGTTAGAAAAGCAGCATGAGGTAGCTTAAGCACGTAAGGAAAAGATAGGGGAATAATCATGCTACCCAAAATTTTAAAAATAAAAATAAAAATTGAAAGGATAGAAATCTAAGGCTTGAGGAGGTGAGGGACAGCTACAGAAAACCTTGATAGAAGAAATTAAAAAATAAAAATAAAAAGGCATAGTTTACTTTAAAGTGAATCTATGGTTTTTTATAGCATATAGGGGAAATAGAACTCAAAAAATCAACATAGATAAATGGGAAAGTGGAAATTTGATGATGATGATGATGATGATAAATAGAATAACCAAAATGTTCTTCATAAAATTTGAGTTTCGGTTCTAGAACATAACATGTGGGAAGTTTGGAATCGGCAATAATCATAAAAATGCCAAACCATTAATAAGTATCAATGAGGATAGTGAAAATAAATAACAAATCAATTCTCACCAAAGTTGCTTTAAATTTTGTAAAAAGAAAAAAATACCACAAGGAACAAAAAATTCAACAATATGTTCAAAAACCATAGAAAGTTTAGAAATAACAATGCTTTTAATTTGATTATTTGATCCTTAATTATTATTAGAAATAATAAACAAGAATAATTTGACATCACATATAGATGTTTCCCCCATATTATATTACCCTTAAACTTATCATCAGTTAATTCCCAATTTCATTTAAGCATTATCCCCATTGCAATTCATTCAGCTTGATGGGCTTTTTTCACTTACGTAGTTTACACGGTAAACAAATTAGTGGGAAAAGGTGTATTATTTCTTCAAAAATATATAGCTTTCCAAGTTATTTCTATTTTTATTCATTTTTAATAATCAAAACTGGTAAAAAAATACTCATCAAGTATATGCATCACCAAGTCGGATATCCAAGCACTTTGAATGTGGCTTCAAACATGTGAAGTTCATAAAGATCCACCAAATTTAGAATAAAATTTCTAGCAAGAATGGCTTTCCAAGACACCTTATTAAGATAGCCCCTTAAATGCAAAACAAATAAAACTCGGCGTGAATGAAGTTCCACTCAAGTCCAACCAAAAAAGCTTTATGATTTTAGTCGACATAAATAAGCCATTGTTTATTATTGCCCATTTGATGAGGTTAGAATGATTAGATTGGGGCTAAACCCTCAATTGTAGTACAAACTATGTGGTCACCACAAATAACGCCCACTCAACCTATGTGGTCCCTATACATCCCAACCAACCAAGTTATCCCTGGAACCCTATTGAATTTATAAAGCTATTCTACATATGTGGGATGTCTATCTGCCCAACCAAGCCATCCTACTTTTTGAAGGTCACTCTACCTATAAGATCTCTATCCATCCCATCCAACCAAGCTATCCTAACACCCTAACGACTTTTTAAAGTCATTCTCATACTTTGATCTTAAAGAAGTGAACATCAAGAGAAACATTACAAGAGGAAAAATTCAATCATTTACTATTTTTTTTTAAAAAATCTGAATAAGTAAAAGAAACTAATTAATCAATCCGTTCTCCTAAAATTACTCCAAACTTACCCAAGAATTACCTGTAAATCCATCAAAATATAAGGAAAGAAGCAATAAATCCACAAATATCTAATCAAAACAGTAATGAACTTTGAAAGTTTATGAACACACTATGTAAAAGTTAAACCATAACAAAAAATTTAAAAATTTCATCAATCGAATTACAATAATTCACTCTCTAAAACTAATCTGAATCATACAAAAGTCCATAATTAAAAAGAAAGAGAAGAAAAAAAAAATCTTCATTAGAAAACAAGTAAAGCCACAAAATACAACAATGGAATTCTGCCAAACTGCAGAAACCAAAATTCACAGATCTATTCACTTTAAAACTAAACACTGACCAAAACTGGACAGAGCTTCACTAAAACACAAATACAAACAGGTTCCACCACAATCCATGGAAACTGGAATTCACAGTCCAGTCATCGAAACAGTATCCGAATATCACGAATTCATATGTAAGCTACAAATTCACCTCAATTCACTCCAAACTGTTCAGAACTATAGAAAAATCCATCCAAAACACGGATGCCAACAAAATCAAAAACTGAACGAGAAGAATCGACAAAACCTCACGGAGCATGGAATTGACCAGTAAGTTGAGCTGCTCCTTCAGCGCGACCGACGCCATCTTCGCTTCTCTCTCTCTCTCTCTCCTAGAGAAGAAAGGGAAGCCCTAGGGGAAAGGGATTGCGAAAGAGAGGAGCGAGATGAGGTTGATTGGAGAGAGATGAAACGAGAAATGTGAGAGACGGACAGTTGCATTTTCAATTTTGCGCGTGTATATGAATATATAGATCCAAGGGGAGAGAGAGTAAATAATAAATTGGGTTTTGGACAGCGCATACTGATCGGAAGATGATATGAAGAGACGAAATCAGGCGCATCAGTTTCTGCTGCATTTCTGGCCCCTTCTCTCTCCACAAATTATACGTTAATTATAAAATCCCCCTAATTTTTTGTTAATTTAGATTTATTTCACTTTCATGTAATATCAAATCAACCACTGATAACATTCATTTTTAGTATCTTCATTATTGAAATTGAATTTTTTATTTTTATGCAATTAATATTGTAGAGCTTTAAAATTAGGGGTTTTAACAAACTATATTAATTGCATTAGAATATTTATATTTAATTTCATAAGCATTCAATATTATTTCATTAAATTATTTTTACAAACTTTAAAAAGAAAAAAATAATTAGAGCAAAAACTCAAAATTGATGAAAATAATTTAAAATAAATGATTTTAATTTTAAGATAAAAAGATTGAAATTGACAAATACCTTTTATACTTGAAAACTTGTAAACCTTTTTAAAATCATATCTAAACAACTCGAAAAAATTGAAATAATATTTTTTTAAAGTTTAAAAACATATAAAAATGATTGATATGTATTGACTGTTTTTTTATTTGTTCCTTGAAAGGAACATTAAAGAAGATTCAATGGATAATAAGAAATTGAAACCGGCAAAGGAATGAATTGAAATGTAGCTTTATTAGTTTGACATTTTCAAATTTAAATTAATGAAAACAATAATTGAAATAAAAGTTGATGCATGATAAAGTGTTATAAACTTTTGACATTAATTGGATGAACATAAATATGGGAAGCAATTAACACGCGGGCAGAATCTTTCAGCAGTCACGGGATTTGTATTTTTTAATAAAAATTACGGCGCTGCCCTTCCACGTCAGCTTGATCCCGACACGAGTTAAGAATATTTTTATGTTATTCAGACCATTGGGTCATTCGAACGATTATTCATATTTCGTCCGGACGTTCTGCAGTGCTACAGTAATGCACTGTACATTATTTAAATAATAAAATCTCTTTCAAAACTTTAAAGTTATTTTTTAATCACGGTGTATTTTCAAAATTTCTGAAATTGAATATCAGACTAATTACGATAACATGATAAAAATACTTTAAAACTTAAAGTTCTTTTGACACTTCTAAATACTTAAAACATAGTGTTTTACAAATAAAGGTATCTCTCGACTGTGTCGAAAATACATTTGGAAGTGTTAAAAAACCTTGAAGTCTTAAAGTATTTTTATCAGGTTATCGTAATTAATCTGGATATTTAATTTGAATTTTTTTAGAAATACACAGTATTTAAAAAATAACATTAAAGTTTTAAAAAAGATTTTATTAGTTAAGCACTGTGTATTTTTAAAATTTCTCAAATTGAATATCCGGACTAATTACGATAACCTAATAAAAGTACTTTAAAACTTCAAGGTCTTTTGACACTCCCAAAGGTACTTCCGGCACAGCCGAGTGATACCCTTATTTATAAAATACTGTATTTTAAGCATTTGAGAGTGCCAAAAGACCTTAAAGTCTTAAAGTATTTTTATCACGTTATCATAATTAATCTCGATATTCAATTTAAGAAATTTTGAAAATAAATGGTGCTTAAAAAATAACTTTAAAATTTTAAAGGAAAATTTATTATTTAAATAATATATAGCATTGCACAACATTGTGCCAATAAATCGAATTTAGGTATGAATAATTGTTCCAAATATTTTTGGACCACACTGATACTGAGACAGAAGGGCAACATGGTAATTTTGATAAAAAAAAAACACAAATCATTCTGCACGTATCTAAATTGCTCTCCCATAAATATCCTGTGGACTGATTCTATTAGGACACATGATCTCCATTGTCTCCCTTCTTCAATGAGCAAAATTAATGTTCACTATCCACATAGGTTGTAGCTCAGCTGGTTATCTTCCATTTCAAAAAGTGAGAGGTCACAAGTTCGAACTCTCATGGCCTAACTTTGGTGTGCCTTAAGGGTAAGGGTCCATCCGTAGAGATTTTATACTGCGTATCCTATAGTTTCCCACGTGTAAATTCCAAAAAAAAATAGTAATAATTTAATGATCACTATAATTTCTAATAAAAGGATGAATTTACTCGGTGTGTGCATGTTAAAAGGTTTTCATAATTCAAGTTAGTTGAGTGAGATGAGCACCTTCGATCATTTAAAAAAAAAATTCAAAGGTACTCTAATTCAAATGTTTCAAAATCTCTCTCTCCCTCCCCTTCCTCCTCCTCTTCCATTTCTTCCATTGAGCTCACCTGAAGAGTTACTAATTCTCCCTCTCGAAAAGGTCTCCGGTTCACTTATAAAAAAATGTTCCCCCCTCCTCCTCCAACTCCTCCTCTGAGCCTTTTGGGAGAGACAGTAATTCTTCCTCTTAAAAGGTCTCCTACGGTGACTTAGAAGTTTGATATATAACAGTGTGAAGAGACTCTCCCTCCTCCTTTGACTCTCTTTGGGAGAGTCACTAATTGTCCATCTAAAGAGGGTCCCCTGGAGTCACGTTAGAAGTTTGACATGTAGAAGTATAAAAGAAATTGGAAAAGGAATTTATCTAAAGTAAATAATGGATGGAAATAGAAAAATGTCTTGAGTGGTAAGATTTTTTTTTTCTTCACCCCTTCTTTACAACCTAAATTTGTAGTCTTTAAGGCATGTTTAGATTCAGAGTAACTTTTTGAAAGATTTTCCTATGCAATGGATGGTATTTACTACTTTTCTAATTGAAATTATCGTGAGATCATTTTTGGTAATTACAAATGAAAAAAGAAATATAAAAATTATTTTTTTAATAAAAAAATCTTGTTTAGTAAAATGGTACGAGAACGATGTTCTATTGCTAAAGAAGATTACCACTGGTCAATAGAGGTGTAAGTTGTGTCGAGCCCTACTCATACCCAATTACTCGCTTGGCCCAAATTAGGGCTCAAAATTAGGGCCCGATTTGAATTTTGGTTGGGCCCAGTACTAGTGTCCTTAGAGCCGAGCTTGACCCAAAATGTATAATCCCAAATTAAACTCATCCTATTTTATATATTAAATAATATAATATTACTATATAGTGACTTTTTTTTACTTTGAAATTTTATTATGTGATACGGTCCACTTTTCATGCCCCGTGTGTACAAAAGAGCCACCAATCTCACAGAGAAAATTGCTCAGATTATGGAATTGTTGTCCGCACGACAGATTTAATGTCTGAAAAATATTAAAATATGATACTTTTAAGTTTTAAAGAAGATTAAAATAAAGGCATTTCTTATGGGTTATTTGCCAATACATGTTTATAAATGCTAAGAAATTATCTCATGAAAGTTAGTACAAATTGTTGTGGATCATAATTTATGATAAATATAATATAAATACTACTTGCTTAAAAATAATAATAATAATAATAATAATTAGCCCACATTCCAGTGTCAATACTCACTTAAAAATGCTAGTGCAATTCGTACAAGAGTTAGTGACTGATGAGGACAGAATGTTATCAAACCGTAAAAGTTATTTGAGCTAATTATACACTTTCTTTAAAAGATTTAGGGCAACAGAGTTTGCAGTATAGTTTGAAAGTGTTTATTATTATAATTATAAAAGTTATATTTTGTTATATACATTGTAAAAATAAATAAGTAAATACAATTGAAAAATATCAGTTTTAAATAGATAAAATAATGACTTTAATGATGATAATTTCAAAAACTTATTATATTTTTTGGCATTATTTAACTTCTCTTGTGATGGTATGTGTTTTTTTTTTTTAAAGTTTAAGAATAATGAACTTTATAGGGAAATTATTTATAATCTTTAGGTGATGATCTGATGTTAAAGTGTGTCTTTTATTATATTATCTAGTTAGGACAAAGAAGACTATACGTTTCCCATATGAGACAATGATAGGGAAAAAAAAATAAAAGAAAGGATTACGTGAGAAAGTAAGATCTATTCAACTTCTTAAGTTTTGTGCCTACCCGAATTTTTAATGGTCAGTGGAATGTGTTCCTTCCAACATGCATCCACGCCTTGCATTTTTAAATTTGGGTGTTTGGAAAGCGAAAAAAATAATTTAATAGTATTTTCACCATTATCATTATCTAAGTTAATACTTTATTATTAAGAGATTTTTTAGTTTTTTATATCAGAATATAATTCTTTTTTCATAAAACATTATACAAAATTTGGTTTGCGTCGTAGTGGTTCTAAAAACTTTGTTAAGATAAAAGTGCTTCTATCATCAATTTGTTATCTTTTTATTTTGAAGTACTTCAACTTGATTCTGCTCCAACTTATTTATTTTCAAAAAAATATTAAAAAGTAAATTTTCAATAAAATATATGTAAGATAGTTGAAATAAGTTTATGTCTTGATTTGTGGGGGCCACTTGCATCCAAAATTTTACATAATACGTCCTATTTAGAGAGGGATAGGAGTCTTAGATTTCTTCGCGAAAGAAATAAGTTTATGTCTTCTTTTTACTATTTATTGTTTAATTAATATATTAGTCCAATTAAGTTTATATCTTCACCTCTTTTACTATTTGCTGCTTAATTAATATATTATCTCCAAGATACATGCGGTCCAATATTATATTCCTCAGAACGTTCTCTTTTTTCTTTTGATTTTTTAAAGAGTTAATGGTCGCAAGCCTTGAGGTCAGTTCAATAAGAGACCGACACACATTGAGCCTGCCCTGAATGACAAATATCAGTGACATCCGACATATTGGGCCTTTAATGGGCCAAAAATTTCATCTGATATTCAGAATTTCAGATACATTTGGGCCCTAGTTTTTAGTTTAAAAAATGCTTATTGCCGATAAATCCAAAATTCGGCCTAAATTTTGGATAAGATCATTTTCGGATCATTTATGCAAAAACCGTGTTATTTGCATGTCTTTCAAAATCTAATAAACTTGACTGATGGGTGTAGCTCAACTAATAATCTCCCGCCTCAGGAAGTAGGAGTTGTCAAATTCGGGCCTCCATAACCTCCTTTGATATGTTCTAAGGGCAGTGAGTATCACCTGTGGGTTTTTCGCTGGGTTTCCTACTATTTCCCACACATAAATTTTAAAATAAATGTTTTAATTTTTGGACAAATTTTACAACTCAACTGGATTTGGGCTGTGATTTTAATTTTTGGATAGGCCCTTCGTTACATTAGACTGACCCAATAGCTAAATGGACTAAGCTTAGGCCTCTGATTATACTTTAATGTTTATGACATGGCTGGACTGGGCCCGGCATATTTAATGCAATCAAAATTGGCACATGGCATTATGTAAGTTAACTGGAATTGGGCTAATGTTAGGCCACAAGTCATATTCCATCCTGAACAAAAAATTATATTTCTAATATTACCAAATTGACTAGGCTTGGGCAAGTTTGGCACGGGCCGCCTATCCAATTAAACTATGAAATGCTGTTTTTTTTCACTTGACGTAGAGACTAGAGATTGATAAAATGTAGGATCCATGTTGAATTATTGATCATGAATAACACATATAATTAATTGACGACTAGTTTGCATGTCATCCAACTTTACATTATTGATATTGTAACGATCCGTCCCGCTAGCACAATATTGTCCGCTTTGGGCCTACACATGGACCCGCACGGCTTTGCTTTGGCGAGCCAACCCACTATTGCTCTCAAAAGACCTTGTCCGGGTATCAGAGTATACAGCGGCACAATATTGTCCTCTTTGGGCCCTCGGGTAGAGCCTCGCTCCATACCCGGCAACCCTCAAAATTTTATTCCTAGCACATGGTCCATACACGTCCATTCTCTCCTAGGAGGCCTTGTGCTAGAAGGAGGAAGGCCACTACTTATCTACCAGGGAACTTCCAATACCACTAGCAATGTGGGACTTTTTGGGGCAGGGTATTACAATCTATCCCCCTTAAAGCCAGAGCCGTCCTCGACTCTGCACACACAACAACTAAGCCCACACCCTCAGGCAGAGAGTTGAACCATCTCTGATACCATTTGTAACGACCCGTCCTGCTAGCACAATATTGTCCGCTTTGGGCCTACACACGGACCCGCACGGCTTTGCTTTGGCGAGCCAACCCACTGTTGCTCCCAAAAGGCCTTGTCCGGGTATCAGAGTATACAGCGGCACAATATTGTCCTCTGTGGGCCCTCGGGTAGAGCCTCGCTCTATACCAGGCAACCCTCAAGATTTTGTTCCTAGCACATAGCCCATACACGTCCATTCTCGTCTAGGAGGCCTTGTGCTAGAAGGAGGAAGGCCACTACTTATATACCAGAGAACTTCCAATGCCACTAGCAATGTGGGACTTTTTGGGGCAGGGTATTACAAATATAAAATTAGTCATTTTAGAATAAAAAAATCAATAAAAATAATGTACAACAGAAATAAAATTGCTTAATTTATTTTCAAATTATATCTTTTTTATACTATAAGTTGATATGATAAATTAAGTGACCTAATACTGTCTTTTCGAGACTCAATATGCATTCAGTGGTAGTTGGTTTTTTAATCCATGCTTTTAGACAAATGGCTAGCAATATGGAAATCTAAAAAAACAAGCAAGGTGGGGAAATCTTTAAAAAACAATCTTGAATCTTGTTTATAATACTTCTCATAATAATTTATCAATTTATATATTTAAAAGTTATTTATTATATTATAAATTTATTGATACCTATGATTCGATCATTTAACTTTAAATGAGCTCTTAAAATATTAGAGTTAAAAGTAATTATGAAAATGTTTATTATTAATTTATAATTATTCATATTTAGATAACGGACTAAGTCCGACGCAGACATACTAGTTAATATCATGATGTAAAATATTGCAGGTAATAAAAATCCTTGGTTATGTAGACAGTGAGGCGTTGAATGAGGAGTTTTTACTGATTCAAGGGTTATGATTGCCCAAGAAATATAAATTGATAGTATTACTACTATTATTATTATATGGGGTAGATGATAAAAAGTCAAGTTACGACTCAAAATTTCACTTAATCAAATAATTTTGATGAGTTTTTTTTTTTTTTCTGGACTGAGTAATATTATTCACTAATTTAGTTCTATTTTAAAATATTATACATACAATATGAGAGGGAAAAACAATTATATTAACATTATTTTTTAAAACTAAAAATCTCATGATGTCAACATAAATTATTCTCTTCAGTCATTATTTAAGATAACTAGAACTTACAATGGAGCTTAGATTTTAGAAGTTAATGGACATCCATCTTCCTAATTTATTAGACATGAATAAACTTGAGATTGAGAGGGACAAGATCCGCCAGGCTCGCCCGCCCGCCCGCGCTTCTTCATTGCTTCCCATGTTCTTCTGTCCAACTCATCACTCTTCCTCTTCATTTCGTACTTTCAACTTCACTTATTAGAGCCGTGAACAGATCATCATAAATAATGCAATAAATAATTGTACTATCTTTTATAATTTTATTTATTTTATCTTTCTATATTTTTAGTGATCGATCTGTTCTTGTAAATAAAAAATGAATTCATTAATTCTATCAACATCAATCAAACTCATAAAACTTTCGATTCTAAATTCATTATTGTTGATTTTGGTGAAGGTACTCAACTACATGAGTTGCATCATCGTCTATCGTGTGTTTAAAGTCATCATACAGGCCACTTGGTATACATGGATGCAACAATGGAAGAAGGAACAATCCACCCACTTGGTCAATGTTAAGGTAGCGGGTTGGCCTATACAGTTGTGGTTTGAGAGTTGTGTTTGGTAATCTCTCAAGTGTCAGCTAGTAAAAATTTATAAATAATCTAGCCACAATCCATTCATTTTAGTAACTTAATGATGGTCTAGCCATCGAATGGGTTGACAACTTAAATAATTTTGTAATTAAAATATTCAGATTTCTTACTTGATTAATTCTTATAATATGTCTAAACCTCTCAATTCATAAACATCGAATAAGTTCAATGAAGAATGATCCTTTAAAATTAAACGTGAATCGGACACAAGATTCCCACTTCTTAAAGAGATTATTAGCAAATATTGTGATTTTTTAAAAGTGGCCAATCACCCTATCAAGATTTGTTCCACCTTTTGATTATCTTGAAAGCTCTACATCGCTGCGTCTCTCACCGGAGAGGGTTTTTTTCAAATATTCCCAAGGTGTACCATAAGGATCAATGATACGTGGCCGGTTTCCATTGGAGGAGCATGTGCCTGCCCATGAATTATAAAGTTTCCCCTAGTTTCCTCCATACCCGGTGTATCCGGAGACAAGCAATTGAGATTGGAGAAAGTCGTTGCATGTAATACATAAAACAATTCAATTTTGCTTTTCCCAATACATATAGAAATGTGTATATATCTAGGGGCCATTACCTTATCATTTTCATAACCATTCCTTCATCAATCAAGTTTCAGATTTCAGATTTCAGGCCAGGACGATATCAGCATCAGATAGAAATCATAGAATCACCATCAGTTAGAACAAGATGACGGTGAGCTTCTCTTCCTTCTAAGTCTCATGTCCTAGTGTTGTCACATATACACTGCAGATCTGTGTATCCGCCGCATCATTCTGGGCTATGAATCGGTGGGTCATAGAATAATTGGATCATTTGATTGGTTAAAATCTCCCTCAGCTTTGCCAGGAAGTGGCCCATCTTGATTGGGCTGGAAATGATCCTACATATTTTATACAGTAGGATAAAAGCCAGTCTTAGATAGATGGGAGCTACCGAGCTCTTGTGAATCACAGTTTTAACCTAGAATGAGCCTATCCCTTCCCTTGCAAAGTGATGGGTCTGACCCTTACGGGCTTCTAGCCATTGACTGGGGCAAACTTTTTGGCCCATGTTATGGCATGCAACTAAATTTCTTGGGTGTATCATTACGTGGCATCTGACCCTCTTTGTCATCCTGTGGGATATTTAGTGGTATAACAATAGTAGAGTTTTTCAGAATAGTGTTGAAAGTCTTCGATGCGTTAGCAATCGAGTTCTTGTCAAATGTGTTGCGTGAATGTCTTTCCATTCTGACTTCTAACATTATTCCATGACTGACATGAAGCGTGTGTCTGAGCCTAGTTTTTTTTTGTCCTTTGGGGTATAGTGTTTGAGTGTAATTGGCTCTTGATTTTTTCCACTTTTATATATTCTCTCTTTTTACAACATCTGGTGTTTTTAATATATTATGATTTACCATTTCAAACAAATAAACATAACATTTTATCACTTTTTCTTTGTCATCAAAACTTCATTTCGTCATTTTAAAGTTAGTTTTTTTTTTGGTTGTAACCATCAAGTCCTAAGACATGAAACCGACACATGAAACATACAGAGAAATCATTGAATCAGAGAAGCTGAGAATATAGGTGGCTCATACAGCAAATACCATTGAGTAGTTCTCTGATGATTCTTCTATTTTACTAAAAATATCACGTTCCATCGTCACCACCACCACTGCCACCACCATTGTCATCACATTATTTTTATTTTATTTTTGCCATATGATATCATTCTCTCATCGACTAATGTACTTTTTGACATTTGGACTTTAGATAGTAGAGATGAGAGTTCATATGGACTGTGCTGGATGTGAGAGCAAAGTAAGAAAGGCTCTTGAAAAACTTGAAGGTACATTCAACATATTCCATCTTCAATTACATGAAGCCAAACAAGGCATTAGTCACCCACCAACTTTGGTGCATTCTCCATTTATTTCAGGTGTTGATGACATAGACATAGATATGGGGATGCAGAAGGTGACTGTGAACGGATGGGCGGGCCAAAAGAAGGTTCTTAAAGCAGTAAGGAAGACAGGAAGAAGGGCAGAGCTATGGCCATTCCCATACAATCCAGAGTACCATCCATACACCCGAAACTACTACCATCAACAATATCAGACTCAGAGCAGTCATCTCACTTACAATGCCGTCCCTTCTTCTTCCTACAACTACTACAAGCATGGGTACGATGGCCATAGTCATGGTTATTACCATCGCCCAGCCCATTCTACCATCGTTGATGAAAGGACGGGTGCTATTTTCAGTGACGAGAACCCAAATGCATGTTCTGTAATGTGAGGAACTACCAGACACTCTTGTGAAGAGCATTTTCCTATTGTTTGTTTGAAATGTATAATAACTACTCCATCGCTTTGTTTGTTCGAGTGGTTGGGTCTGTCCATTTTCAGCTCGAAGTCGATACTTGTGGGTGGTATAATAGATCTAGAGTTTTACCTATCTTCACTAGAAGCAATGGGTTTCCACTGGTTAAAAAAAGTGTACAATGACTGGGCCTCATTTGTATCTCTCTATGGAAATGATTAGATGCCTCTCTCTCTCTCATCCAGTGAGGAGGTGAGACAATGTACTTATAAATTCATTTGAAATAAAAGATGTCTAATCAATGATCTTGTAATTGATTGCCTATATTCATCATTATTGGATATCATTTTAAGAAAAAAATTGGTAAAGAGAGTATCAATTTGAAAGAGATTTCACTCTAATGATAAATATGTCATATAGGTGTTCATTTCATGGTAGATAGTAGGTATTAAAAGAAATGGATGATAATACTAAGCAGATCCACATACAGTACACACTCTTGTTCTTATATATATATAAGCAAAATGATCATTTAAAAAACATAAAATTGCGGCTCTCTAGCGTATGGAATCGGTTATCCTGAGTGACATTTCCTATGGGTAATGGTTACTTGACAATTGTAAAGTTTATGGGAGTGGGGACCAATGTACACAAACAGGTGAATTTTATAATGATATTTTTATAAATAATTTGATTTATTAGGTTAAAAAACTATAATTTAAAAAAACAGTTAAAAGATCAATAGTTAAAATAGAGTTAATTTTATATTATTTTTAATTTAATAGTGACATTGATTGAAAATATGTTCAAATAATGAGTGTGAATAGTTCAACTGGTTGCCTCCCGCCTTAAGAAGCGGGATGTTGTGGTTTCGACTTCCCATAGCCTAACCTTGATATGCCCTACGGGTAGTGAGCTCACCCTTAAGAATTAGGTTTGAACCCTACGAACTAATTTTAATTGTGGCAATTTATTTGATTGTATCGAAAGGAGCTAGGTCAATTCGGGGCAAACGGATCATTTATCATAAAGAAGATGAGCTTCAAGAGAATGATTGAGAGTTCTTGCAGAGTAAAATCATGCAATATGAGACACGAGATAAATCTTCCAAAGAACGAGACTTTTTTCGAATAAGCCAATTCATTTGGGACCCTGCATATCCATTTTTTTTCTTATTCAAAGATCAGTCCTCGGTGGTGTTTTAAGGAGCAGAGATACCATCCGTGGTGGTTTTAGTAAGAATGTGTCCGAGATTTTCCACATGTAAATTCAAAAACAAAAAAAAATTAGGAGAATATGAATTTGGACTTTGATGAATTACATAGGAGACTTAAAGCAATTGTCATTGATTAGTTGTCGAGGTGAAGATTTTTTCTTTTTTTGTGTAGGAATGTACTTGAAAATGTATTTTTTATTTTATATTGTAGATACTTTTTTATTTAAAATAAAAAATAATTAAAATTGAATTGTATGAAGTAGCTCTATAATCTATATAATTAGATTAATTTATAATTCTCACCGTTAGGGATACGTGAGATATATGGACAAGTCAACATAAATAAATGTTCAAAGAATGGTAGGAAAGCAACTATGCATGCCACTGACTTGCACTGGTTCGTGGTTTTCATAAAGTGAATTTTTTTTTTTTTAAATGAAAATTTGAGAAGTTATATGACGTGGTTATCAATCAGAAAGTAAATTGTACATTAACCTAAAAATTTAATTTACTATATATATATATATATATATATATATATATATATATATATATATATATATATATATATATATATTAGGTGGCCACTATTAAACAAAATCTAAATTTCAATTAAATAACTATTCTACAACCTTGTCTTTATTAATTGAGAGAATAACTTTAAATTGCCACTTATAAAATTCTTATTTAATAGATTTTTTTAAAATATAATAGTTTAATAACATGTTCTTACGTTTTTGTAATGGGATGTGCACCCATACAGACACCTCTGAGAGTCTTCAGGCTAGTTGAAAGAATAGCGCCGCAGAAGAACCTCTAAGGCAACGTGAGATATTAAAAAAAGTTTCATGTGATATTTTTATGAATCCACTTTAATTAAGATGAACTTCTTTACCTTAAGTAGATATTAAAAGTGTTTTTCATTTAATATATTAATTGAGCTTTATAATTATATCATAGATATTTCAAAGGAATTTTTAATTGAGCAATGAGTTCTTATGATATAAATTTAATTTAAATAATATATATCATTTTATTGGCAGACTAAACATATTAAATTATTATAATTTTTTCATATTCAAACATTTTTTACTCGTTTGATTTAAATAAATAAAATCAACATGCAACATAAATTCCACTTTAATTATTTATTGTATTTAATTTAATTAAATAATTATATAAGTTTAATAAGACTAATTCTAAACAGCTATTTTTTTTTTAATTTCGAAGTCACCCAAGGTTGCATGTGTATACACTTTTAAGTGAATAAATTTAACTATGAATGTATAATTAAATTAATAAGTTCAAGTGATTGCATCTCGCCTCAAGAAGTGGGAGGTTGCGCGTTTGAACCCCCATAGCCTAATCTTAATGTGTCATAAGGTTAGAAGGCTCATCCATGAGAATTTTAATAAAACTGTGTGAAATTCTCATATGTAAATTAAAAAATTAGTATAATTATTTTATGAGAAAACTATAAAATTCTTATTACAAGATACAAAGGCATCATATGAGACTAACTTAATCTACTATATTAAAAAATTCTTTTTAATACTTAAGTTCAACTATTTATAATTTTTATTTAATATATATTTACTATTGAATTAATTAAAATCAGTCAAAATATTTATTCAACGACTTATTTTAATCTTAAAAATTAATGGAACAATGGCTAATATAATTTAATGTGTCTCACTGTATAATAATTTTTTAAATAATCATCACTTAATATAAATTCTATAATCATTAGATACGATCAATCACCCGAGAAAACTCTAAAATTTTCGTTAAAAATATTTTACGCTTGTTTTTTTTTTTTTCAGCTGTGGATAATGATGGATGAACTCATGGAAGGAATTCAGATAACTGTGGCATTTGCCACTGACCCTCCTTTTTCCTCCTTTCGCAATCTGTTCTCTCTCTGCCTGGAGTCTTCTTGCAGTAGGAGGAAAGGAAGAAAGATCAGAGCATTGTGGCTTGTGACTACATCTCCCATGGCGTTTCAGAAAGAACGAGAGAATTTCGTCTACATGGCGAAGCTCGCTGAGCAAGCCGAGCGTTATGATGGTATTCTTCCCGTCTCTCTCTCTCTCTCTCTCTCTCTCTCTCTCTCTCTCTCCTTTTGGACTCATCGAAAGGAAATTATTTTCCGGGAAAAAAAATCTACAATCTTTCTCTTTCTCCTTGTATTGCAGATATGGTGGAGGCGATGAAGAAGGTGGCTAAACTCGATGTCGAATTGACAGTCGAGGAGAGGAACCTTCTCTCCGTAGGATACAAGAACGTGATCGGCGCCCGCCGTGCCTCATGGCGAATTCTCTCCTCGATCGAGCAGAAGGAGGAAGCGAAAGGGAACGAGCATCAGGCCAGGCGAATCAAGGAATACCGGCAGAAGGTCGAATCGGAGCTCTCCAGCATTTCCAATGATATCATGGCCGTAATCGACCAGCATCTCATTCCTTCGTCTTCTGCTGGGGAATCTACCGTCTTTTACTACAAGATGTGAGTCAACAAAAATTTCGACGAAGAACCCCAGGACTCCAGCCTCTCAGAGCACGAGGGTGGGGGGTAAAACTCTGGATGCATGCAGCCTCCTGCAAGCTGCGGGCATCAGGTTACTACAGGACTCAAACCTAAGACCTGTAGTTACTGAGCCAAAGTGTCAACGAGTTGAGATGCAACTCACATCTCGCTGCCGAGTTTGCAGAAATGTGGGGTTCCAAGGCTTGCATTTCTTCTTTTTTAAAATTTTATTTTTACTGAAAAATGATTTATTTTTAAAGGAAAGGGGATTATTACCGTTACTTGGCGGAATTCAAGAGTGGTAATGAGAAAAAAGAGGCTGCCGATCAGTCCCTGAAAGCATACCAGGTATTTCTGAATGTACTAAGATCATTTCTTTGCTTAATTTCAAGAATATTTCGACAGAAATCCTGCCAGTGTCTAGCAAAAAGTTGCTATTTTCCCCCTCCTGTGCTTTTTCTCCCCCCAAATGGCTATAGATCTGAGATTCTGACTTATTTTAGGGTGCTTTCTGCCGATTTGTAGATGGGTATCTTTGGATGAAATACAAGTAGCAAGGATGCATCTATATTAAGCTTTCTACTGAATTATTTTTGGGATATCTTCGTTGTTAAAAAATGTTGATACCATGTTTTGGTATGAAGCTGGACAGCTTGATTGAGTTGTTGTTTAGCTAATCAGAGGGTGAGAATTCTGGCTAGGTGTATGGTGGTGTCCTTTATCAGCTGTTGCTTAATTAGCTATGTTACTGTTATGTAGCGGATGTCTGACCCATACACCAAAATGAACTGACTAGTTTCATTCAGTGAGTAGTATAACTGTCATGGTTGGGTGTTCAATATGAATGAATTGGAATTCTTGCATTAAGTATTGTAGATTTTGTTGATACAGGGCCAATGATGCCATTTTTTTGTGACAACTTTTGCAATTGCCATAATTCGTTCCTTAATATTGTTAATGGTTTTGGGGCCGAACTCCAAAATTCCTTTTGGTTTGTAGATTTGTAAACATCTTCATTGCTTGGGCTATATTTTCACTAAATGTCTATTTTAGAGTTTTCCCATCATTGGACTGCAGTGGTGGTGAAAATAATGCACTTTCATGTGGCATGATGTTGAAAGAAGCTCAAATATTTGGAGATAAAAAGAAACTCATATCATTTGTACTACAACTGGTTAGAGTTTCTCATACCATATCCTAACTAGGACTAAAATGGTAAAAACCTGCCCCAAAACGCTCCAGATTCTAGACTAGTGTGATATGAGGAACTTATTTGATTCAAAATCTTTTAAAACATAATATAAAAAAACAGCTGTTGGCTGGAACCTTACCAGCTCATTCTGCTATCTTGACCAATTGACCTTCTGAGCCTCTGTTGTTAAGGCAGAATAAACAGAAATTCATGGGAAATGCTTTGCAGAAAATGGGATGATATAGACATATGAGTGTTTGTGTTGGTGCCTAGCTTAGTAGATACCCCAGGTCACTGTTAAAACTGAAAATATCACGTTTTGGTCAGGATTACCCGATATCACATTCCTTACCAAAAAGGATTTAAGGATCTGAGGCATGGGTTCTGTGAAGTTGTTGAACAGGGGAATTCAAAAGAAGATGTTTCCCTTCATTTTGTTACCCACAGAGAGAGAGCGAGAGATGGAATTCAAAAGAAGATGTTTCCCTTCATTTTGTTACCCAGAGAGAGAGAGAGAGAGAGAGAAAGAGAAAGAGAAGTCATGGGTTCTGTGAAGTTGTTGAACAGGGAAATTCAAAAGAGACAACTGCAGCTCTGATGCCATTTAAACACCTTAATTCACCTCATTCTTTGATTTGATTCATTTGATTAGAATATCCATTCTACGTAATGGAGAGGGCAAAAAAAAAAGATGCTTTTTAAAAAAACAAAAGGTTCTTCACTCAAAACACGTCGCTTTTGGTCATGCTAAACATCCTTATATAAACAACATAATTTCTATATCAAGGTCTTTCTTCAATTCAAAAAGAATAAAAAAATCTCTATTCAACATCTGATCAAATCCCAGATCAGATCAGAATGTGAGCATGAATTTCTCAAAACAAAATTCAGGATTAATCTTCTCATTTTGTATTCTTAGTACTCTATGGGAGCATGTAGAATTATGAATTAAGAGGACAGTTTGGTGTATTCCAGAAGTACACTATTACTTTCTGACATGGCGGTGATCCCAAGAATAGTAGCATATATCTGACATGTAGCTGGCTTTGTTTTATTTCTGTGTTCAGCAATAAGTTTGCTGCAGTAGATCTGCTAATTGTCTTTGGCCACTATATCCTACTTATCTGATGAAAATTTATATAAATTGCTATGAGTTTTTTACTTCATGCCATTAAAAATGATGTTTTTGATATTTACCAGTTGAAAAAAAAGGTTCTGAATGTCTGTTTTTATTGCCTCCTACTTGCAGGCAGCTTCTAGTACAGCTGAGACAGAATTGTCTCCTACACATCCTATTAGATTGGGCTTGGCATTAAACTTCTCTGTCTTTTATTATGAGATTATGAACTCACCTGAAAGGTATCCATACCATGTTCTGATTGATGAGATGCTCGTTCATTGAGCCATAATTTTGTGGAATCTAAGTCATGCAATTTATATTTCAGGGCTTGCCATCTAGCCAAGCAAGCTTTTGATGAAGCTATTTCTGAGCTTGATAGCCTCAGTGAAGAATCTTACAAGGATAGTACCTTGATCATGCAACTTTTGAGAGATAATCTCACTTTGTGGACTTCTGATATCCCAGAAGATGGAGGTAATTGTTGAGTCTTCTGTTCATGTATCTTAAGGACTTCTGTTTTGAATGACTTATTCACTTTTTTCTTCAAAATTACATGCAACCTATAATCCCACTGTTCTGATACAGATTTTGCCCCCTCTTTAATTTTGACTGTTTAGCAGTTAATTTTATTTTATTTTAATGATGTAGCTCATTCATTTATTTATTTTTTGAAATGGTAACTGTATTAATAGAAGAAAGGCTCGTGAGGTGCCCAAAAAACAAAGAACAAGGCAAAAGAGAAAGAAATACCAAACCCTTTACACCCTTTTAGGAAGAACCCCAAGATACGAACCAGCTAACAATTAAGACAAACCAATTCACTCTTTCCAAGTTCTCAATATGTCATAAATGGAGAAATCCTGGAAATCAGCAAGGGAAGAGACTCAAGCTGCACATTTGGCCTTAACTCTACTAAAAATTGTCTTGATGCCTCTCTGCCCTGTCTTTTAACACCCTATTGTTGCGTTCACCTCAAAGGCTCTAGAAAGTGGCAAAAAGGACTAATTGCGTGATGCGGACATCTTTGGCCTGATTGGGAAATTTGAAGGCTTTGGAGATCTAATTGAAGATGTGATCAGCAAGTTGGCTTGGCAATTCTACAAAGTTTATGACTGAGGAAAATGAAGCCAACATCATTAAGAAGGCCCATATATTTACTCAAATAGAAGCTCATGCATCATGTACATGGACTTGGGCCCAAGGAAAGAAAGTGAAGACAAATTGTGAACTTGGCTCTTAAAATTCGTGATAAAATTTATGGTGGAAATATAAGCCTTTCTAAGAGTCAAAATGAGTCTACTTTTGCAAATTGAAGACCTTATTTGATAGATAATTGGGTTAGGGCCTTGTTAAACATGTTTTGGACTTCAAAAACGCATAGTTGGAGTTCCATTAGCAAGGCACAAAGAAAAGTTACGGGATTCCTTGCAAAGGAGGTGGTCAATGGAGGTGGAGAATCCCTAAAAACAAGGAAGCTATTTTCAGAAAGGACGTGGAAACTTGTTTATTTTTGTTCTTTTTTTTTTTAATTGTTTGTAACCAAGGGATAAGATCTATTTGAATTTAAGTCGGTCACACGTGTCAATCATCCAAGGATGGCAAAGTTGTAAATAATTTTTATAAGCACATTTTGTTATACAGTTGATCTGTTTCCACTTAAAGTGGGTAGTGAAAATGGATGGGCGAATATCAGAAAATAAGTGTGGAGAATTGCTGTCCTTGTTTAGAAAATTGTGATGTTTCTAAGAGATCCACTATCTCCTTTCCATACAGAAATATTAGACATATGTCCCCTAAATGAAGTTGCCAATCCTCCATGGTTATGTCTTGCTGGGTGTAACCAATCCATACAGAATCTTGGTTGCATCTATCACCTAAAAATTCCAGATTAGATGATACCATATAGCACCTAATGTTTGGAATGAAATTATGGTGGTCATCAAAATGATGGTATTTTGAGATTGAAGGCTGGTTTTAGAAGCTTGTTAATGGAATGCAGTTTGAGAGATCAATCCCAAGCTTCTACAAGTGGTACAGTTTCTCCCGTACTTTCATCATCTATATTATTATGGTGATTAATTTCATCTATCTAGGGTTAGTTTTTCAAGTTCTATTCTTCTATGATTTGTAGATTTCTTTCCATACTTTGTTTAAAAACAGAAAAATGTTGATTCTATTTTATTTTCTCTGACTTTGGTACTCTACTTGTTGACAGAAGACCCTCAGCTGATGGAGACCAGCACCTCAAAGGCAGGTAGAGGTGAAGATGCAGAGGTTAGTTATGGGTTACAGCTTCATGATCCACATTGTTGTATTTGGGCTAACCAAACCATTCTTGTGATGCAGCAAAGCAGATAGGGTTTGAGCCTGCCAGGTGCAAACAAGAAGGATGCTAAATGTCCTCGGTTTGTTTGATGGTGAAGTTCATTATAGGTATAATGTTGTTAGCAACATGTGGACATAGCTATGTCCATTGCATCTCAGCCTTCTAATATGGCATGGTTGCCTAAGAATTTTTATGACCTTGCGAGGAACCTGAGAATTACCTGGTTTGCTTTTGTTCTTTCAGTTGTGTATTTTTATATATTTGGTGTTGAATGAGAATGCTCTCTGCCAGTGATGAGCTGCTTCTTGGCTTTGGTTGCCGTACTCTTTATATAGCTTGTATCACAAGACGAAGATCTATACTTGATCGCCTATTTTTGTTGGGATTAGATCACTTAGAATATTTCAACATCTATCAGTTCATTGGTTATACACAAGTATTATCTTGGTGAGATTTCTTTTGGGAATTTGGCTTGGATGTTAGTGGCATGTTGGATTGTATGAAACTCAAGCACGAATTACCTATTATGGTATTTAATGAGTTGCCTTCCTTACAGTGTTGAGGTCTCCATTGTCATGTCATGGTGATTATGCTAAATTTAGTTATTGGAGGTAACCATTTCATAACATATTCGTGATCCAACTTTTATTGTCTAGAGGAATTGAAAGCTTAGAATCAAATTGTGATTTCAATAGTAAGTTGTAAATTATATTGTTCATTTGATATATGTTAAGAATAATAAGAGCATGATTATTGACCCATTTTGGTAATACACCCACTTCTAGGCTGCTCATAAATTGTTCCTGCATCAGTTTGATGATGATGAATTTACCTAGATTCCTTATGATTGTTATCTGATCATTTATCACTGAACTTTCATCTTGTGCAGTGGGCACCTTTTCACTTGTATGCTCTTGCAAGTCTCAACCCATCTTCTGAATACTACTACTGTACGTAATTGTGAAATATGCTCAGACCATGATAAAGTTGATGTAAGACTGACCAGTGGACAGAATCCCATCTGCTGTTTACTGCAACATGATTCAGTGCTAAGTTCTTGAATGAGTCATGGTTCTGAGCCCTGATTGATTATGCTGCCCTTCTTTTTTGTCGACTGAGATGGTAGTAGCCTCATAAACTCATAAAAGATCATTTTTTTCCTCAAAATGCTTTTGTTTTTGGAAGTAGTTTTCATATTTATCCAACTGCGAAGCCAATTGAAGATTGATTTAATACTTGATAGATGTTCTAGCTATATACATTCCCAACTCTGATATCCTTTTCTCAGTAAAATTTATGTTATTAGCTCTATTTTTTTTTTAAAAAAAAACACCTTTGATGCTTTGGTTTTGGAACGACTAAGTCTTCTGACAGGGGTTTGGAGAAGATTATAGAATTATCTTGTGTTCAAACTGTGTGGACTTCGTCTGTACCCTACCTGGGGTTTGGAGAAGATTTAGATATTGGCTGATATTCACCAAAGTATCTGTCAATATTTGTTGGATTTTCCATCTTTGGTTAACTTAAACATCAACTACTGCCTATAAATGTAAGAGAAATTCTTGGGAGATGTTAGATTCACTTTGAAATTGTACCCTGTTACACTCTATGCTCATATGGCAATTTACAATTTACAATTTAATAGGCTAATATACTTTTGTATCAGTTGATGCCTAAAATTTTGAAACCCTGGGCCTAGGTTAAGAGGTGAGACACATCACACATATTTCACATATACATGGCCTGTCATGTACTAATCTTTTTCTAAAAGTTTAATGTCCAGCCATCTTAAAGTACTTGACTAATCTTTGAGGTATGTGTAAGTCTATCTATCTATAGATACTGGGTAACTCCACGGGGAGTGGCCTTGGAATGGGAATAGAGATCAGAGCCATTACTGCAACCCCTTGGGTAAAGTTTAAAGGTGTTTTGTTTCTAAAATCTTATATTTTAAAATTTCAAGTTTCATCATGAGTGGAGATCCAAGAACTTAATGACATATAGATAGGTTCATATCTCAATATTTGAAGACTTAACAACAACAAAAGCATTAACAACAACAATAATCAATTTAACATTGCATACCACAACATCCATTTTAGAGAGAGATCCAATACGGATATGATTTTTTTATCGGCACAACTTCTCGTTATTTTTATTTTTTATTTAGTTTTTAGAGTATTTTAACAAATGAATCTCAAAAGATAATGTAATATGTTATCACATTGACAAAGTGAAAATCATGTGGATAGTATAGGCATGTACTAAATGAAACTATACCCATCTTAGATTTCAATACGTACTATAATATTTTGTAACAAAAACAAATTAAATGTGGGAATCAACAAAATAGGGTGTGTATTATACTTGTGTTTATATGTTCATTTGACTAATATATGATCAATTCAAATTTTTAGCACAAACATCTAACTCAATGTCTCAATTTTATATGATATCTAGGGACCAACATATACCACTAGATGGAAACATTAATTTTTATTTTTTTCCCTTCAAATACCATTATTATTGAGACTATATCGTGGCTTAAGTTCATCTGATTGGTTGCATAGCCAACATCAACACAAGCATTCTATCCCTCCTTACTTTCTCCATCATGGACACTCATGACTTTTCTACACGGGCACTATGTTAAAATTTACTTAATAATAAATAAATTTAAAATATAATAAATATACAAATAGCTATAAAATTTAACATGTTAAATACGAAAATGAAAATTAATAATAAAAATATGTTGTTCAAACTAGTTACAATTATAAATCATAAAATAGTTCAACAATTTAACATATTAAACTCCAAATCTTTTGAAAGCTATTGAAGGTCAACTATCTTAACTCTTTAAAACCACAGATTGTTAAAAGTTTTTAAAATTTTAAATTTTAAGATAATTTTAAAGATAGTTGGACTGTACTAGAGCTGCAACTCGGGTCGGATGGTCAGGTTCTTTAAAACCCAACCCGGCTCGAGTTGATATACATGGAATCCGATCTGACTCGACCCGAATTCTCAATCCGAACTTCATAATCCGACTCGACCTGCATTCTGAACCATTTTAGTCTAAATTTTAGTCGGGTTGGGTCTGGTCAGATTAACTTGTAAAATCTTCAACCCGACCTGATCTGAATTTTGTGCGGATTTTTATCTTCTCAACCTGATCCGACCCACTGACCCAAAGTTCTCCACTTGACCTGCATGATTTCTTGGGTCAGGTTTTGCCCGACCCGAGTTGTAACCCTAGACCGTACGAGTAAGAGTTAAGGTTGAATCGAAGTTGAACCATAGCCCTAAAAAGGGCAAGAGAGATTAAGAGAAGCAGTCAATGCATTCTCCATGCTAACCTATTATTGCTCCCCGACGTCCATAAGTACCTGCTCCAACGATAATTGTTATTCTAGCTCCATTAAATGCTTCACCCTTTCTTCTTCTCTCTGGAGACAGCAATCCTCCTGCAAAATAATAGTAACAATGGCAAAATTTCAAGCAATTGGAATCGTTGTAGCTTCATTTTGCCTTTTCTCCCTCTTGGGATTTGGCTCTTGCCATGATTATTTGTTCATAGAAGGCCAAGTATACTGTGACACTTGTCGCACTGGTTTTGTAACCAAGGCTTCTGAACCCATTATAGGTATTTCTCCTCATTGTCAACTTTATGCTTATTCTTTAAAATCAAATGTTTGAGATACTTATAGATACATGTATATTCAGGTAGAACAAATTAATTTAGAAAAATAATTATTTCTTTGCCTTTTTTTATATATACATTATCAAATGATGAAAAGTACTGCAAATAAAATATATTTGTATATAAAAGTTGAAGTACAAATGTCTTATCCAATCGATTTAGAGCGGATCCATTTATCATCATTTAATCAGTAAAAGAGTACATGAGTTGTTGGAACAACAAACGAGTCTCACACGGGTTGTGAAGATAGAGATTTAGAGAATTATAAAGGATTTCAGTCACTCCACCTAATGAGCTGGATATTCAATCCTAATAAGTAATATAAGAGCCCCAACGCACGTGGACTCAGAGGATCCCCTAACAGGACAGGATGACCGACGACGTTTTATTCGTCGGAGTCCAACATTCATTGTGTAAGAGAAGATTTAGAGATTTTTAAATGACTTGGGTTACTCCATCTACTCAACTATCCTTTTGAGTTAGATACCCTGTGTTAACAAAAATATCTTTTCAAGTTTCTTTTTTAATATCAATAAAATGTCATATACCACTAAATTCAACTGCACTGTTCACTGTAGGTGCCAAAGTGAGGGTGGAGTGCCATGATCTTATAACAGGGTCCATAAAATACACATTAGATGGTACTACAAATTCAACAGGAGGGTATCTACTTCCGGTGGAAGGGAATCATGAAGAAGACGACTGTGGGGTGAAGCTATTAAGCAGTCCTAGGAAAGATTGTGAAGAAATCGACGAGGGTCAAAATCGAGCCCTTATTGTCCTCACCAAGAACGCCGGCATGTCACACGAGAACCGTCGAGCAAATCCATTAGGTTTCAGGAGAAAAGAAGCCTTGCCCATCTGCAAATATATACTTAACGAGTTAGGGATGGTTCATTGAATTCTCTTGTTTTTTAACCCACTTGTATGAATAAATTGTCATTGTCATGAAATTGAACTAGCACTTCTATCACATGGTGTAGGCAATAATATTATTTCCATTCCCCATTTAGAATTTTATGTTTACTTTTTTTTTAAAAAAAATTTTATCCATTTCAATAGGTGATTGTATTATAATGGAGAATTTTTTTTTTAATATTAATTGTCATTATTATTATAGAAATTATTTATCTCATCAATTTGAGGTTAACATCTACAATTTGAATTTGGAATGTTTCCTTTTACTATGCGTTGCCTGTCTATCTAACACACATAAGATGTAAATTCACATGTTTGAAGTTGCAATAATGACCAACTAGTGTGTTTTTAAGTTTTGACGGTAAATTATACTAAAATTTTAGCATTTAATATAGAGTTGAAACATAAAGATGCAAATATGGTCGGTGAGAACCATAGTTGAAAATTGTATCGGCCGATATATATTGAATTTTTAATGGGTGATATACATTGTCTCGGGCCTATCATACATCGCCAATATCTCAGGCGATATATCGGCCATAACATAGGGCGATATTTCAAATATAAAAAAAAAATATCGGTATGTAATGGTAAATATCAGTCGATATATTGTCAAATATTGTTCAGAAATTATTTTTCTGATTTTTTTAAATAAATAATAAAAAATTGACAGGAGAGAGAGAAATATCGGCCGTCCGATATTGAAATATCGGCTGACTGATATTTTTACCCCTAGTGAGAACATAAATTACGTACTTAAATATAATTACTGAAAATTTTGATATTTTATATCATAAACAAGGATGCTTTTTATTTTAAAAAACAAAGAGTTGACCTCATTCTCATGAAAAATCCCTGCCATTTTATTTTCGCTTATCTCCATTATTGAAAATTCACAAAAGGAAAATGTTTAGTAATGTTAGGCACTAAATACTTTTGAATTCTATTTTATTAGAAAGATGAGTGATTAAATTTATTTTCTTAGAATTTTGTATCTGTTCGAAATTTTCATATCTAACTTCTTCATCATTTACTTTGTCCTTTCAAAGTTAGCTATTTGATGAGAATAAATCTATAAAATAATCATCTGGTGTCATTAGAATTTTTTCTATAATATTCTTTCACCTCTTGAGTCAACTTTGAAATATATAAATTGTAAGGTCATAAAAGTGAATAAAAATCTTATGTAAACCGAATCAACGATGGAATCTATGATTGAGTGTTGAGGAAAAATTAAACTGATTGATTGTGAATATTTTGGATTTTGAGATCACAAGTGTCATCATCCGTTGTAGTCTAGTTGGTTAGGATACTCGGCTCTCACCCGAGAGACCCGGGTTCAAGTCCCGGCAACGGAATTATTTTTGTTTTTTAAACCTTGTACTTCTGTGGGTCCCACTGTCCCTGCGTCTTTATCTTCTGTGGGTCCCACTGTCACTGCTTCTTCTTCTTCTTTATTATTTTATGTGAGTATTTATTGGATACCCTTTTCCACAAGTCACGTTGACCGTTACAAAAGTAATGCGGGTCAGCCCCTCACCAAATTCTTTCTAATCTATCCCTATAAACATGGGTTATGGACCATGTGCTGCTTTTCACCAGGCCAAACACCTTCTGAGAAAAGATAGGAATTAACTAGTGATTTATCACCAGCCAGTGAAAATAAAAGATGTTCACCTGGGCACAGGCGTACGGTGTACGCTCCATCTAATGGATCTGATCTGATGATGAAACTCTCTTGACTTTTTCCAATGAAAAATGCCATTGATAGTGTTGTTTTTTTATAACAAAATGTATTTACATTTATGTATCTTTTTATTATTTAGATAACAATAAATTGACGAAATACAAACACAATATATTCATTGTATATAAAAAAAAAAAACTAATACCAATATTAAGACTGCGCTTGGATGGGGTAACAGGGTAAACCCCCATTACCTCTACTCGGTAATTTAGAGGGAGGGATAAAAAATCAACTTCTCACTTCTTCCCTCAACTTTTGAAAACTCGATTTAAAAAAGGGAATTTTATATTACCTAGAATAACGCCTCCAAAATTTACCTCCATCCAAATGCAGCCATAGATGAGGTCCAAAATTTCTTTTTGCCATTTCCACCATTTATCCCAATATAAAATAATATAACCATCTTAAAACTTTAAATAGCCTCCCTGAATACAAATAGATGGCACTTTTGTGAATATAAAGTATTTTTAGATCACAAGCATCATTTCCGTTGTAGTCTAGTTGGATGGGGTACTCGGCTCTCACCCGAGACACCCGTGTTCCAAGTCCCGGCAATGGAATTATTTTTGTTTTTAAAACCTTGTACTTCTGTGGGTCCCACTGTCACTGTTTATTTTCTTCTGTGGGTCCCACTGTTGCTGCTTCCTTACCAAAAGTTGTACTTGTGTGGGGCCAACATTAACGCCTACGGCCCTACGTGAATTAAGTACTGGCCTTTGACCAGTGAAGTGTTGGGACTTGGGACAACGTGGTCACACCTTTTGCAATTTTCCCTGCTTAGTTGCTAATTGCTTTGGCAATTTTCCCTGCTTAGTTGCTAATTGCTCACAAAATTGCTAACTTTTAAATTTTAATCGAATGTAGTTTTTAATGATCAATCCAAAGTGATTTTCCTGAAAAATTTCTGTTGCATCAATCACTCTTCCCCTGCTGCCGACCAACCCAATGGTAAGAGATCAACTAATCAGCCACAATTGAAGTCTTATACATCTCAAGTATGATGTTTCTTTTTACAATTAAAAAAGAATTTTATTGATTTTGTAAAAGGTTTAAAAGATTACATTGAGTTATTAGAAAATTAAATTTAGAGTTAAGTTGGAAGTTAAGTTGTTCTTCTTTTTAATGTTTGTGGAATATAATTACTGCATGATCATTTCAAATGACACATTTATATCACAAATAAGACTTTAGGTAAACTTTTTTAGAAGTGCATTCCTATTTCTAGACTTTACTTAGATTTAGGTAATGTGAAAAAGAAAAAAAAATTGAGATTTGATAATTTTTCTTTTAGTTTAAGTCTAAATTTATCTATTTTATTTTATTCTATTCTTATTTCTCACTATTTATATAACCAAACATAAGAAAAAGTTCTAAACAAGAATTGTAATGAGGTGTATAAAAAAGTAAATATTCATGTCATGTCCCTCTCTAGATGAGGATTTTTCCAAGTGAAGATTAGTCATTAGTGGGTCATGACAGAAAAAGTACACATATATGGGCGTTTCAGAGGACTTTCCTTGTATAGAGACCATGGCTTTAGTAATCTTCACATTTTAGTCTCCATTTGTAAATCTTGGATTCAATGGTTAAGATCAATCTCATCAATTTAATCTTACTTTATACTCAGAGAAGAAGACACTTCATCGCAATCCAGGGTAGCATTTTTATTTAATTATAGTATGCAGTAAATTTAAGAAAGCTGAGTCAAAATTAACCATGTTTATAACTGAAGGATCATGTCAAAATTTTCTCTCTTGAATTCAAATTCATTTAGTTTATTCTTACAAATTATTTATAAAAATAGAAACATTTAAATAATTTAACTCAAAATTAAAATATAAAATAATTCAACAAAATCCATCCAAAAATTTAGAAACTGAGATAGTCTAAATAATTTTTATTTTAAATCCCTCAGTTTATCCAAACTTGGGCGTTTGCTATAGTCGAATATGATACAAAGAGGAAAATGTATTTAAAAAAAAAAAACAGTAATATTTACATGGCTTGAGGAGGGAGAAGGGAAGAACATGAGGCCCACCAATCTGTAGCATGATAGCTTCTGAACCGTCGATCACGCAAGATAGAAGAGATCATCGGTCATGAGAAGGATGTAGAGCAGAACTCTGAGAGGTGCATTCCTGAAATCCAAAGCAGGTAGCCTCAGCTCCCTCACTCTCCCACCAAAATCTGCATCTGAAGGTCCGACTCCGCCTCTCCACCACCCTACTCCGACCCTATTCGCGTCCACCTTCCTAAATACATAGCTCTTCTCAACAACACTTGCAGATGATGAAGATGAGAGGTGGCCGTTGCCGGACTTGAAGAGGCACCAGCCGCTGCTTGCAAGTACGTGTGAGAAATCCTCGATGTCTTTGATGGGGTGTCCGGTGACTCGTACGAAGAGGGAAAGTGGGCGGATTTTGTGGGCAGGTGGAGCGGAGGTGGTGGAGCAGGAGAGCTTGAAGAGGCCTTTGGAGATGCGGATGAATCGACGAATGTGAGAAACAGGGGAGAAAGAGAGAAAAGGAAAGGAAAGGGAGACGATGGGTGAGGAAGAAGACGGCCATGAGAAGAGAAGCGTGGAGAGAGATGGGTCAGGGATGAAGTTCATACCCATGTCTCTGGCAATGGCGGCGAGCCTGCTGGTGTCTTGGATGACTTCGTTTGTCGGCAAGAAGATGAGACATGGGTAATCCTTGCCATCTTCATCGTCGTCTTCATCAACGTCGCCGTTGTCGTCGCCATGGAAGGCATTCTTCTTGCTGTGATGAGGTTTCTGATTTCGCCTTAGAAGAAAAGAATCATTGATGGTTTCTCCGAATACCAGAGAACGTACGAGCTTTAAAGAAACCATTCTCTCCCTCTGTCTCTGTCACTGTCTCTGTCTCTCTCTTGTAATGATAAAAAGTGGATGGAAGGAAGCTGCTTCCTTTCGTGGAATGAGAGTGCAAATGCAATGTGCAGCACAGTGAGGAGATTCAGGAACTCTCTCTCTTCAGATTCCTTGGTTTCCCTTCTATTCCAAACTCGCAATCTCAAATACTGGTATAAAATTTTGATTTTATTTCTATAATATATATTTATTAAAAATCATCAATTCTCATAATTGTTAATATATTAAGTTTCCCATTTTAAATAACCAAACAAATTTTTTTCCACTTAGATTTTTAAAAGAATGTGTGACCCATTTTAATTTTCAATGAGCAATTTTTTTTTTTTATCATATGCATTACAGAATGATGTGCATTTTTTCATGGAAAAAATTCAAACAAAATTAAAATTATTGCGAAAGATAATTTCTTGGACTTGGGTTTCTTCAGAATTACTTCTAATTAATTAGTGATGAGATAATTATCAGCTAAGAGAGAAGTTAGGTAACTATAGGAATATTTACTACAACAAAGGCATTATAAAATGCTTAACCAGATGGCTCATGACTCTCGACAGCATTTGTTTACAAGAATCATCAAACATTCAAAAATGATGATGAGACTATTTCTTTTTACTAATTTAATCTCGTGAATCTACTCAGGTTGAATTGCTTTCGACAACTTGGTGTTCACAAAGTCGTGTATTATAATACTCTCTCCGTCTTATTTTAGTTATCTGATTTGAAACATTTGTATTTTTAAAGGAACTCTCTATATAAAACTAGTATTATACATGATCTCATCCATTTTCAACACATTTTATGCTACTCCAATATAAATGAGACAATTTCAAAATCCGTACAAGACAACTAATTTGAGACAGAGGGAGTATACGCTTTCATTTACATCTGAATAAGAAATTGTATTAAAAATATAAATTTATATAATCATTGTCATCATCGTTATTATCAATATTAAAATTTCATATAAATTTATGTCTTCATTGTTTATATAATTTTTTTATAAATTAATAATGATCGTATATAAATTTTCTGCTATCGAAATTTTGTCATAAACATTATCCCATCCATGTAAGGCTCAACCATCTAATGAGCTTAAACGATACGTTAATGTACAAGACACTGCATATTATTATTGTCATTACATTCTATTATAAAACTTGGGCTTGAGATTAGTTTACCTTTATATTGTTGATTTTTATGGGTTTTGTGTTTTAGACACATTCCTTGAGCTCTATACTTTAATGTGGATCATGAAGTTTTTTTTTACTCTATTATAAAAAAAAAATTAGAAAGAAATTCTAGACCATATTTCTCGTTAAGTACAACGGCATTCCGTAAAACTCTAAATGTACACAACTCCTCAAAAGCCAAATGTAACTACGAAACTTGGGACTACGAAACTCGAACTTAGGACGTACCAAATGTATCGGATTTAAGAATGTCTATATGTATTATTGTGTTTCGCCAATGTGTGAAATGTCGATATACCTTGTATTATATGGCCGATACCAGTATCAACCGATGTCGATTAAAAAAAATGGTTTTAATCAATTTTTAAGTTACTTTCACAGATATTTTTGTATTTAAAAGGGTTTAAAAGTAATTTATTCAATTTTACAGTTATTTCAAATTTTTTATCAATTTTTACCATTTTGAATTAATTTTTATTAATTTCTTTGAGTTTCTGTTATAAGATAATCTCAAATTTTGAGTTTTTTTTGTAAAAATAATTTAATGAAATAATATCTAGTGCTCATGGAATTCAATTGACATGTGTTAATGTCTTTCACATAGTTTTTAGAGTGTGTGTAAGATTTTCAGAAAGCTTATTAAAAGTTGGGATGTTTAAGATCATTCTCATTTTTGAAATTCTTTTACAAACTGAATGGAATTATATACAATGTTTCTATAATCAGATGTAGAGCTCTAAATATGATTAATAGTGTTTTTAGGATCTTTGTATAATTTTTTAATATTCCGTCATTTTCATAAAATTTGAATTTTTTTACAATAAAAATGTAATAAAAAATACATGTTAACAAAAGATACTTGAGAACACAAAATTTATATTAGGTATTTCCTCATGTTATTTTCTTTGTTTATAAAATTTTTTAGACATTTTAAATTTTTTAAGACTTGTCAAAATTTGGAGTTTGAATAGTATAAAAATCCATAAAAATATTCTTTACTTTAAAAAAATACTCTCTCTAGACTTTCCATTTTTCTTATTTTCCTGTATTTTTTTAAAAAGAAAGAGCATGCATATTTATTTTTTTTTAAAAAAAAGAAAGACCATGCATATATGGTGATACATCTCGCAATTTGACACTGTCCAAAGGTAAATGTGTAAGTATGATGTCTTCGTAATGGAATTCCTGTAAAGAAAAGGGAAAAAAAATCAACTAATTATGATTTGTTACATGCACATAACATCTTCTCCATTTACAAGATGCTTTTAAACGTGGAAAAGATAAATAATTTAAATATAAGCTCTATATAGAAAAAAATAATTGAGGAGACATTGCAATTTTAGTAAGAACGTCTTTCATATATTATCACATATTATATTTTTATATCTTTTAATTTTTATAAAAATCACTTACATCCCCTCTTTTTAAATTAAAAAATGGAGCATACATTAATTGACTTAAAAATTCGAAAGATTAGTTTGACAGTGAAGAAATTTAATTCATAAAGTGAAATTTTGAGTTCCATCGTTCTAAATTACTCTTTATAGAATTATTTTTCATCAATTTAACTATGTTGTAAATTGAGAGATTTATATATTATGGTGAAATTACTCTCCACAAATATTACCAAAAATAAAATTTAATAGATATTTTTATTTTTTCATTGAGTTGGCAATGGACGGCTCGCGACAGATATTTTATCATGAAAAAGGAATAAATTGCGAGTTGAGCAGGTTTTAATTAATTTAATTTAATTTTATTGAAATATAAAAATGGCAGAATTCGATCCCAACGCAAGCATCGCTGTAGAGTCATTTGCAAGCAGCGGTCCGGACGAGGGTTTTACCTTTCTTCAATTCTTCTCCGTTTCTCCTTCCCTTCCTTCTGTTTTCTCCTCCCAATTTCTCTTCTTTCATCTCATATCGTCTCCAATGGCGAACAGCAATCTCCCTCGCAGGATCATCAAGGTACTTTCTGCTCTCTTCGATCTCTTACCCCTCGTATCTCGATCTCTTTCAAAATCTCTTCTCCAGTTTCCATCTCTCTCTCTCTCTCTCTGCTTCTGCTTCCAAAATTTCTTCGATTTCTTTCTTTTCTCTTTTCCATATTTAGGGTTTCTTGATCGGGTTCTAATTCTTACTTTCATGTCTTCGCGATCGAACAGGAGACGCAGCGCCTCCTCAGCGAACCAGGTTTGGTTCATTTTCTTTCTCGATCTATTCTTTTTATGTTATTATAGTCCGTACAACTGTTCGTTTGAATATGTTGACTTCGCATTTGTTGAATTTTTTACACGCTATTTGGAAAAATTATGTATAGTTTCATGAATGGAGTTTTTTTTTTTTCTCGTTTTTGGTATGTTTTACTTTATTATGTTTGATTTTGGATGTGTGAATGCAGCTCCTGGTATTAGTGCGTCTCCTTCCGAGGACAATATGCGCTATTTTAATGTTATGATTCTCGGTCCAACACAGTCTCCATATGAAGGTATTGTAATTTTTTTAAAGAAAAAACCGATAATTGTCTTTATGTCAGCCTCTGCTGCAAATGTTTAGGCATTGTCTTTAAATTCAGCTATTATATTTGAATGTTGGTTGTGGTTGTACAGTTATTTTACCCCATTGTTACTTGTAGGTAAAATTACTTTATGCTTGACTTTTTTGCATTGTTGGATTTTCATATTCATGTGTACCATTGGCTGTTAGGTTTTTTTGATAACCGAGGGGAACCACGAGGCAAGGGCCCCCTCGGGAGAGCGCCCCACACCCACACAGGATGCCCCCAGTTTACGCCGCTAGGACTCGAACTAGTGACCTCTCGCTTCTTGAGGCTAGAAGTAACGAGTTGAGCTACCCAACATTGGGTCAATTGGTTGTTAGCTTGTGTTCGTCATACTGTTACTTATCTGATTCTCCTTGATTGATATAATTGCCATGGCAATTCTCTTGAGGTTCCATGAACAGTGTGGCATAGTGAAATGATGCATCACTCTACATGTATGATTATAATTCTTTGGCAGGAGCTGTCTAATATGTCAGTAGAATCATTAGTGTGTAGAATTTGTCTTAATTTACAATGGGAGCACTTAGCCAATGCATAGTTTGGAAAGCTAAAATATATGAACAGAGTAAAGAAAGGAGGTTGCAGCATATAGAAAAACATAATGGTTGATAACTTGGTATGTGATGTCTAGTGTTCTCAATTATGACTGAAGTTACGGAATTTGTAATCTATGCATGTTGAAGCAGCATTCTTGAGATTGGAGGTTGAAGTGTTGAACTGTATAAAAGCTAGTAATATTACCTTTTATTCTATTCTGGCAGCACTAAATTGGTCCTCTGTACAAACTACAGTAGTAGTTAGTCTCGATTTTTATATGTCACAATTCTTATTTCTTGTAGGTCCTCTGGTGTTACTTCTCCCTCTCACCGATACCCTGGTCATTCCAATCTCCAACTGCTAAATACACTAAGAGCACTAACAAGTGGCAATTCTTCTTTGTTTTATTAATAGCTTTTTGTAAGGAATCTTTTGATCCCAAAAGTGTGCATTCATCTCTTAGATCTGGCTGAGCAGAAGACTTTCGAGAATGTAGCGCTAAAAAATAGGTTTTTAAGAATAGAAGATTTTGTGAACTTAATTGTTTTATTTTTTAACTTTTTGCGTTGACATTGCTTTGGCTGCCAGTATTTCTATTCTCTCTGTTAATGTCTCATTGCATGCACTTTAAACTTTTCAGAGAAACTTTGCTTTTATCTTTTTTTAATTTCCTTCTTTTCTGATTTCTGATTTTTATTTTTTTGCTGTTATTTCCAACATGGTCACTCTAATTTTTTGAAATGTTTCATTTTGTTTTTTCAATTTTTAAGTTCTAATTGATCAGCACCATTACTGGCACAATGAGTAGGTATATCCTATCAGAGAAAAAGGCCTTTGGATTGAGTATGTGAGCACCATGTACCGGTTTTGGTCTTGCCTTAAATGATAATGTGTTTATGATCACTCAGAAATAGATAACGTGCTTGTTTTTTCAGATGGTGATGAAGAATAATGTATTGTTACTAAATGTTGTCCTCACCCACACACCCACCCTTTTTTTCTTTTAAATTCCTTTTGAAAGTTTAGAGTTTTTCCCCTCACTGTCAAAAGAATACAACCCATCTACAACATAAATCCTAAGTTTTGTTTAGTGGTGACATGAGTTGAATCCAAAACCTAGAAGGTTCTAATGGTGAGCAACTGCAAACTTTGCTTTGGGCCCTTGTCGATAGTCCTGGTCTCATGTATTTCATGAAGTCTATTTCCTTAGTGCAAGCAGTAATGTTTTGTTCACTTAATTTTGCAGGAGGAGTTTTCAAATTGGAGTTATTTTTGCCTGAAGAATATCCAATGGCTGCTCCCAAGGTATATAGCACCTGCTGACAGAAATTGTTCTCCCTTGGTTCATAATCTGGTTTAGATTTTTGTCTCTGGCCTTTTTTGTTCATTGTAGTTCTTTATATCCATAGCACATATGCAGGACTCCCTGCAGGAGCCAAGTAATGATGCTTAGAATGTTTTTATATCCCATTTTTCATCATGAAAAGCAATTTTGGATCCCACTTCATGCATATATTCATGTTAACAAAACATTATAAATGGATTCCTTCATTTATTTTGGATGAGGGAAAAGTGGGTAGCAACATCAACTCACTGTTTGCATGATTCTTCTTGAGTGGAGGACGCATTTCCTGATGAGCCTTTTTCAGTTCTTCCTTGCATGAGGGTGGTATGTTTCTCTTATGATGGCGGTGAGTGCAAGGGCTTCATTCAAAAAATGGGCGGGGAATGCAAGGGAATACTCAATTTTTCTCACCCATGCAAATCTAGCAACCTTTTCCCCTAGAGTTTGTCACTAGGAGAACCTCCATTTTCAAGTTCTCCAAGGTTATACTGACCTGTAGGTCAGTCTCCTGTTTCAAGTTGCATGAAAGAATCAACCCCCATTCTCAGTGACTGCAAAATGTGATCAACCCCCATTTTCAGAGTGTAAAATGTTAATCAAATCCCATTTACAATGACTGCAAAATATTTTCTTTTATGTATTTCATCTTGGCTATGTCAGTACTCATAAGACAGATGGTTTCAAGGGAAGAGTTTTCAACCATTATTACTAAAAAATGGTGAAGCATGTGACCATTCAAAAAAAAAACAACCATTCAAAAAAAAATGGTGAAGCATGCTAATATATCTGCTATCTTTCGTATTTAACTGTTCCATGATCCTGAATTCCTTGTATGCTGGTAATAGGATTTGCTTTCTGATATTTTGGGCATTGTTTTCTCAATGAAATCTATTAAAGTATTGGGAAAAGAAAAAGAGGAATTATTTGAAAAAGGAAAACTAGAACCGTATCATGTATAGGAATTTAGGGTTCTGTTCCACAGCAAACATATTGTTTTCTGCAACTTTTATTTCCAATTGCATAGAGATGAGCTTATTATGTAGAGCCTGTTGATTGATTGCGTTTTTGAATGTGAAGTGGTTATCCAAAAATCCCCCTGACTGAAGGTCTTAAACCATATATTGATGGTCTGGAAATGGTCAACAGGCCAGACAAGGACCCAAGCTTTCAAAAGATCTACCAAACAGTAAGCATTGCTTGTCTAAAGTGAGACCCACTAGACTAACTTTCTATATGTATGCCATATTGCCATAAGTCTTGCAAGTAGAGATATGTCGGCAAAAGGAAAAAGGCTTGTAATAGGACTTTTTTATGTTTTTTTAATAGAAGGGACACCGCCCTTTCGTTTTCACCATTTGGTGACAACCATTTAAAATGATGAGGGGTGGTGTCCATTTTTTATGAAGAAAGAAGTGGTGTTCCTAATTAGTAGCAAAGAAAATTTCCCTTCTAAAAAGTTAAAGAGAAAGGAAAACCCATGCTGTGCAGGACCTACTATTCCTTCCCTCATACCTTTCAGAAAAAAAAAATTCCTTCCCTCATGTATCAACAAACATGAAGTAGATCTAACCAATGTTATCAGAACTGGACCGTGTAACGAACCGTCTTCGAGCATGTCAGGGTTCAACCGGGTTCGACCGCGGTCAAAGCCGGTAAAAGCGGTTCAAGTATTAAAATAATGTAAATATTATATAATATTAAGTAAGATATATTTTATCAATAATATTAATATAAATATTAAAAATAGCATTCAAACTTTGAGTAATATACAAAAACGATGAAATATATGGGATAATAATAGTAATAAACTTTTATATTTCAAATATACACATTTTTTAAGGGAAAAATTAAAAATAAAAAATAAAAAAAAATTCAAATATATGAACTGTGGTTCACGGTTTTGGTGTCAAAACCGCATAAAACCGCGGTTTTGACCGCCAGCCGGTTTTTTACCCGGACCGAACCACGGACCAGCCAGTTTTTTACCCGGACCGAACTGCAGACCACCCCGTCTCGGCTGAACTGGCGGTTCAGCTGCAGTTCGGTCCGGTTCTGATAACACTGGATCTAACAACTGGTGTTATTTGTGCTTTAAACTTGAGAATACCTCTACACCAATGCCCAGTGAACATCTTTTCAATTTTTTTATGATGAATTGATAACATCCTTTACCAGAAGCATTCATGAAGCCCATAATGATTTAAATACAAAATGTATATCTACAGAAATTTAATGAGACTGCATTTCTGACTTTTCTTGGGGAGATAACAATTTGACTCAAATCTTTTAATGTCTAACTATGATTTCAGCTTTTCTCAATCATTAATCAAGTATATTTTCAGTACTTTGTGATACTCATAATGCATAGATAACTCTAAATAGTGCAAATGACCAAATATCATTATCACCCTCATAACCATGAATGTATCTATTTATTTATTTTTTGTGTAGTATATACTGACAGTTGACAAAAGCATCACATCAGCACCAAAAGCATTAAAAGAATGTCTCGCATGGATCATACAGTAAAGAGAAATAAAGTATGGACAATGACAAAACAAATGCATTTTCCTTATTTTTAAGATGAATGACCTACTTATGGATTTCAGAAAAGGTAATACTTTGATAAGGTTGCAACTTCTCGATATAAAGGAATACAGAGAGAAAAAGAGTCCTCTCTTTTTGAAATGGAGAAAAAGACTAAGAGGAAGTATTGGTAAAAATAAGACGTATGGAAATGACTAAAACAGTGCATTATCTTTTTCATCCAAGATAGTTCTTTTTCATGCAAGATATCATATCCCAAAAAATTAGTGGAATTGACTAAATCAGTGAATTATGTGGACTAAGAAGATTATCACTAAAACTAAGATTTCATTCAGAAAGGCACTCATGCAAGACCTATGCCCAAGGAAAGATTTGAATGGATGCAATAATATGAAAATACTTATAAATCAATGCCATAATACCAAATCCATCTTCAAGGGGATAAAAAATGTGATGGGGTAAATGCAAACTTTTTTAATGGGTAAATACAAGCATAAAGAATTGCAGATGAGGTGTTCTTGATAGGACCTAAATAGTTGGCCATCATACTGAGATAGAATGGGTAAAGAAATGGGACACTTCCATTTCATAGAGAGACAGTCTAAAGTTCAATATGATGAAGGAGATATGAGCAAGTTATAGTGAACGGTAGTTTTTGGATACATCGAAGTTAGAAAGGAATGAAAATGCCTAGTAGTGCCAAATGTCTCCTTGAAGACATGTCACGTTTTGAGGCCACCATGTGTGGTGACTTGAACAGCAAATGTATAATGTGAAGTAGAAAATCCCTAAAATGTTTGCATACTTATATTACTGTAAGGGCACCTATGGTGCCCAGACACTTCAAAGTAGGTAATTTTTCGCATCATGTTGTGTCTTGTAGTTCATTTTATGTATAAAGTATATGCCCTGTTTACACGTTTGGGAATCATAGTAGGCTATTTGAGATGCTGAGAAACAGTCTTAAGAAAAGTAAGAGAATTTTTTGTTTATTGTCTTGGGTGTTCTTCAGTTGGTCCTTATTATTTGGGCTAATTGTGACTAAATTCCCTTGATTTTTTTCTTGTAATTGAAGTGGGGTGAAATGTCAAATTGTCTGCAATATGCTTGGATTCCATTTTCTTAGAGGGAATGGGGTGGATATCCATGTTGCTGTAGAAAAATTTTCATCCACTTAATGCAAATTTGATGATCACTTGGCAACTTTCGACCTCAATATTCAAACTTCAAATTGGGTCATAGGAAACCTTTTTCCTTTTTAGTGTAAAATGCCTGATGTTGCCTAACATGCCCCGAAGTATCAAATATAGCTTCAGGGATTAGTAGTCTGAAAGGCAAAACCTTGTAGACGAGCCTTTAGCACTAAGGCTGGCTCTCTGTTTTGCTACCTTGAGGTTGTAGGTTTGAGTCATGTGGTACCTTCACAAGAAAAGGCTAGAGCCTTATCCCGTTCATTGGCACTGCTGCTCTAATTCATTCCAATTTATAGTTTATTCTGGTACAATTGTTGATACCATTTTGATGATCTGTGCAATAGGTTCGCTTTCTTACCAAGATTTACCATCCTAACATTGACAAGGCAAGTCTCTCTCTCTCTCTCTCTCTCTCTCAATTTGAAAATGATTATACCTGTAAAATAAAGTAATGGTTTGATATGTGCAGCTTGGCAGAATTTGCCTCGATATCTTGAAAGACAAATGGAGTCCAGCACTGCAGATCCGAACTGTACTGCTGAGGTGATATGACCACCATTCTTTGAATTTTCTGATACAATTTTTCTACAGGAACACATGAAATGGTATCTGGAAATGGCTGTGATTTGCCTTTATTTGGAAGGGATATGAATTGATTCTTAAAATTGAAAATACCATTGTGGAGGAAGGGCTACTACAAAATTTGGGTTGAAGAATCTAGCAGATTGTCTTCTGGAGTTTGTCAGGGTTCCCTGCCAAATTGATGAGAATACACTTTTTGTTGCGTGTGCTTGGTGAACTCATCATATTCCTGGTCATTGGTAATGGGGTGTGCTAAAGTAACAAATTCCAAGGAACTATTTGATTGGCATGAGATGTGGTGAGGGAAGTGGATCCCACCATAATGAACACAGGGTTGCGGGGTATTTGACAACAAAAAAGAGAAGGGATTGTTAGCCATCCAGCCAAGGCATTGAAGTTAACAGTCATGAAAACCAATGACCATGATTTTGATGCCTTGTAAATGACCTTTGAGCCCAACTTGGTAGTTTTGGTACCAATGATCTGAGTATTTCCACTGGCCCATCACATTTAAGCTATTTAAAAAATGCACTTATTTTTTGTTGAGTAACATTAGAATAGCATTTCCATTGTTTTGATGGCAAACCAAGCTGATTTTGTTATGTTCTCCCCCCTTCTCCGGTAGCATTCAAGCCCTATTGAGTGCACCAAATCCAGATGACCCACTTTCCGATAACATAGCAAAGCACTGGAAGACAAATGAAGCTGAAGCCGTGGAAACAGGTAACAATGGCAATGTTTTTGTTTTTAGTACGATCACTTACCCATTTCTCCTTTTCTCTTGGGCCTGCTTTCTAATTGTGACATTTATTTGTTAGTGCAGCAAAGGAGTGGACCCGTTTATATGCAAGTGGAGCATGATGAACATGGGATGCTGTTTTGGCAAATAATGTGTCTAGAATGTGTGTCATGTCACTACTATGCTTTATTTACATGCAAATTGAAAGTGTTGAATGTTGTTTGAATATGCAAGGTTAATCATCTCAAGCTCTTGAATTAGATGCTAGTTCTGATTCCTTCTTGATGGTCAATCTCGTATATGTATGATTAGAATTTAGAAGAAGTATTGTTCCTTTGTCTCTCTTTCTTGCTACCGTCTGCTTGTCTGTTCATCTGTGTTCAAAAGGGCCGTCACATTTATGTTTCTCATCATGCAAGGTCCATCGTTTTGTCATTCATTTCATGAAAAACAAATCTTCTCTACCCATAGAGTAGATTTTGTGAAAGTTCTTTGAAAGGTATTTATCTAGGGCTGTAAATGACCTGTTCCAGCCTGCACGACTGGATCTGAATCCAGATTCGCTAAGAGAAAAATCTGGATCTGCCTGACCTAGTAACAAAAAGGTCTTTAATTTGGATACCGGCAAAATTGTTAGTTGGACTGTCTGAAGGCCCATTAAGAGTCTGATTTTGCATTTGGCCTTCCTACAAGCCCTTTGATACTTAAAGGTCCAATATCCATGTTTAACTAAAATTTAAGCACAGCCTATTTAATAAAACTACACAAAGCCTAGTGAACCCATTTGTAAGCTCAAAATTACAGTTTTCACCTAAAAGTTCAAAATTTAATGAATATTTATAAGCCCAATACAGTGGGTTCATCAATGAATGCTCTCAGACCCAATATTCAATTTTATGTAACGTGTTCGTACTTAGAGAAAAATGAGGGTCATGAGTTTTTTTATTATTAAAAAATGACTAAATTTTAGACATTTTTGAAAAATTTCAGAAAACTCATCAACTAAATAAGTTCAGTATGTTATTAAATCAAATAAACTCGAATTAAACTTATTTGAATCATTTTGAGCTATTACACAATGTCGAAGAATGCTCAAGAGGATATAAGTATATAACTATATAAGCGTGAATGAAAAAAAAACTACTCCACACGCTTGCTTCATTGACTAGCCACTACTGTGTAATCGTATCAGCCAATACTCAATCATCGCCGGCTTCCATTCTGAAATCCCAAAGCCATGCGGACCACGCGAACTTGTCTCGTACTCTCGTCTCATCTTCAATCATGTGCATCGGTGCATGCATTTCCACTTCGAGATCTAAACCGTCGGTAGGATTTCATCTACTCTACCAAGTTTGTAATCTTGAGTTGCAATTTTCTTTCATCAAATTTAATTTTAAATACGTTGGGTGATTGGATCTGACCCACGTGAAATAAAATTATTTATTGACGTATCTTAAAAAGGTAAAATTGTAAGTACATTTATCTCTGTTCATTAAATGCACATGTTTCTTTATAGTTATAAATCATCATATATTTAAATTTGACATAGCACCATTTACACATTGTGATATAGAAAAGTGTTGCTCTTTGAATAGGATTGAACTTTAAACTATATGAACTATAATTTATAATCATTAAGTGAAGATCAATTTTGTAAGTATTATTCATATGAAATATTATCAGCCTTTTCCGTTATTAGGACATATTAATGTAAGTTCCAATGTAGGATATTATGTTCTTAATCTACACACAAGAGTCTTAAAGTGTCATGTAGGTCTGACGATCAAGATGTCTACCTTATGAAGTGAAGTCTTGAATTAGATTCACAGTCAATTTCTCTGGCCCACTCCCAATGGAGTTAACCGGTATGTGTGAATTGGGAGATTTATATATACTTGTAGGATAATCTCTATGGGGCGTTAGACTTAATTCAACCGCAAAGGTACCTTAGAAAACAAAGTTGATGAGACTAAATGAGAGGTGAAGAAAGTGCTTAAACGTAAGTTTAATGAAAAGTTTGAATCAGCTCCTGTGTCCAGCTAAGTTGCGTACTACTTTTTAATGCTTATAGGACAACCGATATTTTTATTGACTTTTGATATCATTGCCATTATTTTATTCTTTATTTTAATAAAATAAACAGCAAATGAGTTGGATGTCCCATATTAATAAAAGTAGTGACATGAGAATAATATGAGTCACCGTACTTAGACTATTAAATATAAGATGGATGTATTGTAGACCATGAAATTTAATAGAAGAAATATAGAACAGAGAATTTAAATAAAAATATAGAAATAGACTTGACTTTTTTCAAAGAAAAAATAAACGGTTCTTCTCCTCACAAGAAGCAAGTTGAACGTTGAAACTTGGAAAATAAATAAAAGGGAAGCCACGCCAATGGTGCGAAAAGAGGTCGGTGAAGGCGTGAGAAATGCAGCAGCAGCCCACTCAAAAGAAAGAAAATAGAATAACGCTTGCCTGCCTAACCCACTCTCCTTCTCTCTTTTCCTTTTTCTTTGCCTAATTCAATTCAAATGTATCCTCCTCCTTTGAATCTCTATCTACGCATCAATCCAAAGACCAATTTGCAAGCACAAGAACAAGCACTGCCAATGTATCCCACCCTCCAAAGTCCAAGGCCTATGCCTTCCAACACCAAGTTAAAGAGGCCCATTTCCCTTTTCTTCACCAACCTCACCACCACCCTCTTCTTCTTCTTTGTCCTCGTCATCGTAATTCCGGCTTTTCTTTTCTTCCACACACCAACCTCAACAAACCACACCTCCTGTACCAGCAGCAGCAGCTCTGCCACATCCCGACGGTGGTCGGGTGACCTACTAACGACACAATTTGCATGGAATCACCTATCTTTCTCAGACAAACGACGCCCCCCCTCCACCCTCAAAATAGCCGTCTTCTCCCGGAAATGGCCCGTTGGCACCATCCCGGGGGGCATGGAGCGGCATGCTCTAACCTTGCACACAGCTCTCGCACACCGCGGCCACCGGGTGCACGTGTACACCTCGCCACCTCCACAAGCTGCAGCCACTCACACGTCTGATGGGCTCAGTGGCCCGCCATCCACCTCCCCACAACTCCACTTCCACGACGGGCCACCGGGCCGGTGGCGTCACAACGACGCATGGGCACAATTTAAGGAAGAGAACGAGCGTGAACCATTTGACGTGGTGCACTCCGAAAGCGTGGCACTTCCTCATTGGCTGGCTCGTGATGTCCCCAATCTAGTAGTTTCATGGCATGGAATCGCTCTCGAGAGCCTCCAATCCAGCATCTACCAGGACTTAACACGCAGGCCCGACGAGCCCATGTCGCCCTCTTTCAACAAGAGCATGAGTGGCGTAGTGATAAAGATTTTGACAGAAATAAGGTTCTTCAAGAGCTACGCCCACCATGTTGCCATCAGTGACAGTAGTGGAGAAATGCTGAGAGACGTGTACCAAATCCCCAAGGGCAGAGTTCATGTCATTCTAAATGGTGTGGATGAGGAAGAGTTCGCACCAGATGTGACTCTGGGCCGAGAATTCAGGGCTGAACATGGCGTGGCCCAGAATGCAACCCTAGTGATGGGTATCTCAGGGAGACTGGTCAAGGACAAGGGCCACCCCTTGCTCTATGAAGCCTTCTTTAAGCTCATGCTCCGGCACCCAGACGTCTACCTGATCGTCGCTGGTTCCGGCCCATGGGAGCAACGGTATAGAGATCTAGGATCACGGGTCATAGCATTAGGTGCCATATCTCCCACTAAACTGAGGTCCTTCTACAATTCCATTGACATCTTTGTAAATCCAACACTCAGGCCTCAGGGCCTTGATCTAACTCTGATGGAAGCCATGCAGTGCGGGAAGCCCATTCTGGTAACCAGGTTCCCTAGCATCAAAGGAAGTATAGTCGTGGACGATGAATTTGGTCACATGTTTGCGCCGAATATCGAGTCTTTGTTGGAGGCCTTGGAAGCAGTAGTAGAGGAAGGGCCGGCGAGGTTAGCCATGAGAGGAAGGGCTTGCAGGAAATATGCTTCCTCCATGTTTACAGCACATAAGATGGCTTTAGCATATGAGAGGCTGTTCCTGTGTATAAAAAAAGGCATGTTCTGTAAGTACCCTTTGTCATGATATGATCAACAGAGATTTGGGTTTTAAATGGGAGATGGCTTTAATGCTTCACCCCTGTAAGATTTAGTAATTCTCATGGAAATGCAGAGAAACGAGTTTGGGTTGGGCTTTGGATAGGGCCCATAACTAACACATCCACACTTCTGGAAGCACCTTCATGAATCATAATCTAAGGTGCGCCCAAATCCACATCGTCGCAACCATCTTCATTATCGAAAGTGGGCCACATTGTGAGTGCTCATCAAGTTCTCAATGGGAAATTTATTGGTGCTGTCATGACCTGAACCACTCAACCAGAGAAATAGAATCGGAGCTTCTGTTTTGGACCTGTTTGCAGATTCGGATCCACATCTGAGCCTATATTGTCTTGGACCCAAAACTCCATGGTTATAGTACTAGGCGTTTATATTAGACTCTATATTCCTAAAATAAATGAAAAGCATGTTAATACTTTGTTAATATTTTGACATTGTGTTTCATATAAGACTGAGGTGTCCAAACCCCTTAGAGGATCCGATTAATCATTGAAGCATATGCAAACCTCTATATTCACATACCAGATAACACTATTTAGAGTAGTTCTTTTATGTTGACAATTACTTGACCCAAAATGAGTTATTGACCACCAAGTCAACTCTCACAGACTCAAACATTATTATATTTTGACATTGTATTGAGCCTAGGACGACCATTAACTGATTTGGATTAGTCCACATCATTGTTTAAGACTATCGAGATGATGAATTTTTCATTTCTTCAAAAACTAAGTCAGAATTTCTCGATTCAATGGGATCTCGAGAGTTTCAGAACACACAGATCCACACTATAAAACATGGGTCTTAGAAGTAGGGCCCACCAGCCAACATGGTTAAGTAGGCACTTAAGCTGATTTATAAAATTGGCAAATTTGATTCAAACACAACAGTTTTAGGTTATTCAGATGTAAATTAAATTTAAATGATAAATAAATATAATAGAGGAGGGTTGGACCACGTTTGGTAGGGCTACAGTCGGCAAAGGGAAGTCAAATGTGGAAATGTGTATTTAAGTGGAAAGTGGCCTACTCTTGCAAATACCTAATATGACCATTTGCTGGTTCTACCAAACATAGATTGCAAAATCATATTTTAAAGAACAAAAGTATTCATAGTCAACAACTGTTTAAAAAAATAAATGTTTAATGTCTGACGCTCACTTATTTTATGTATTGTCGACTATCAAATTGAAAAATAAATAATTATCACATATCTTTGATTTCTCCCTTCAATTCCTCTTAGGAAAAAAAAAAAAAACCAACACAAGTGAGCCCCAATATTCAAAGGCAGATTATTGGTCAAACTTGATCCAAGTAAGGACCTAAGAATTAAATCCAAAACTACTTAATCATGAAGACGGGTCAACCCCTATATAAATGTTCAGAGTTCTATATATTCTTCTCACTAGTTAATTAGTGATATCAGTATCTAAAAATCAATAATAAATATTGCTATGAAAGACACTCTTTCTGTCACACTTAACTACTACTCATAATTAAATCATTACTTAATTTGAACTCATTCTTTTAACTTTACCGTTCGATTAAAATTCATTAAAAAAGTAACCCTATTTTTAAAATTATTCTTTAAACCTTTAAAATCTCGTTTTTTTTTTTTTTATAAAAAAAATATCATTCTAAAAATACAAGCACCACAGTGCCAAGACAATGTCACCCGTCACCCAAGAGAGAGTAATTCATAAGAAACCTATCAGAATTAAAACTTGAACTGTTCAGTCAAACATCCATATTTTTTTCTAGTCAGATTCAGCACAAATACCATTTTTATAGCTAAATCCTATCATGAATAGTTAGGTAGTGGTGCTGATTGAGTTTAATATTAATAATACATTAATATATATTAAAAAATATAACTTTATCAAAATAAATTAGAGATGGTGAATATTATGATTAAAAAATCTAAATTTCAAAGACATGCTTCGTGAATTTTGCTTGAAAAACAATTCTCCATCTATGTTGACAATGAAATTTTCTTTTTCTTCAAGAAAAAAAGTTTAAATTCTTAAAAAAATGCATACAAACAAATCGCCATGTTATATTTGTTTCGGAATAAGTGGAAATGAAATGGATTGGATTCCATTTCATTCTTATTCTTGCAACGAAACATAGTACAAGCAGTGGGTTTATGTTGGATATGAACACATATCTACTATGTTTATATGGTTCATAAACTAGAATTGCTACTATATATGATCCCACCATTGCATACAGTAAATACAAGATCCATTTTTAGCCATGCCACCAAATAGAGAGAATCGCTTGACAGAAAAAAGAAAAAGTGTCAAAATTATTAAAATGCAGATAGAATAACTTCAAGAATTACACTCATCAACACGACTCTTATGCAGCTGAAATGCTGGGTTAACCCAAGTTCCACAGCTACATTGCATACCTGCCCAATTAAAGGAACCCAAGCGAGCTTTGCAACCCAAGCATTGAAGTTTCTCTTCCACAGAACCTTCTTCAACTGGTCAAATTCAAAGACCAATGTCAGGAGTGAATAACTAGAAGTATAAATGGAGCACCCGAAAGTGCAATTAATTGAATTTAATGGCATGCCTACTGCTTATGGGTTTAGACGGTATCTTTCAGATAGTGCGGAAAAGAAAATAAAAAAAATAAAAGTTTAGTTGGAGACAATATTTCCTCCTTTTTGATCAAAATGATAGAACACACAATCAGAGACAGAGACATTGCCTAGAAATGTAAATGTCAGAAAAGCAATATCCAAGCAAACGCATTTCACATTCTGTGGTGCGCCCTCCATTTTAATTTTTACTAAAAACTAGAACCAATTGCTATCTGGGGTATATCTAAAGGAGTTGGATATAAATCATAATTATCAGTTACCTGCTTGCATCCATTTCATTGGCTCAACAAATATTGAGGAGCATACAGGTTTTGCATCAATTTCGTTGCTTCTTTTCTTCCATTTAAAGCATTTTTCACCCTCTCCCTGCTGATGAGTTACCACAGTCTCTTGTGTTGCAACAATTCTTCGACATCTTTTACATCGATATATTACCTGTGGCTTTGTATCAGTCACAGCATCTGTATTGTCGACTTCCATCAATTAAAGAAAGTAGATACCCTTGATAACTGCTGAAAAACAAGACCCTTGTTATCTCTCTCTCTTTTTAAGAATCAATATAATTTAACACAAATTGTGTAACAATCAAATGACAGGAAAAAAAATGAACCCTTTCAAATTTAAACTAAAAAAAACTATAAAAAATACACCTTGAAGATCCACATCAAATTCTAAGCACGTAAGTGCTGAAATCATGAATCTTCACCAATTGGACATTAAGGTATACAACAATCTATGCATTGACGCCTAAAATTATTCATGTAGATGAAGTTCTAAGAAAGTGAAAGGTCAAGTTGTAAGCAAGCATAAAATGATTCATGTAGATGATGTTCTGAAGAACTGCCAGATCAAGTTCTCAGCAACTAAGTGCTGAAAGCATGAAACATCCACAATTTGAGCACAGTGTACCCTGCATGTGCATAGCAAACACTAGGGGCATAAATATTTTTATTGCCAAAGCCTGAATGGCTCCACTATAAGCAGACAGTCAATTGTAAAGAAAAATGACCTCATATACGGGAATGGGAACGAAGAAGCAAAAGTCGGATGATATGATCATAAAAGGCCTGTTACAAATAGAGAATCAGAAAGGCAGTCAGCTATGAAGCAATTTGCTAGGACCATCCACTTGTAACACTTCAATTCTTCACAGTAGGATTGATTTTCATGAGGCTTCAGTAACTATGTTGATACTTATATATGTTTCACTGAAATCAATAAACCCCTTCTTTCCTTCTCTTCCTAGAAAACCCAAATTCAAAAACCCATGATATAAATAAATAATAAATCTAAGTCTGTAAAACCCAAATATGTTCATTCAAAACTCAATTTGGATGTGCAAGGAACCCCCCTTCCATTTTAATTCTTGCTGGTATTGGAACTTTGCGGGATGTAAAATGCCAAAATCCCTAAGAGAATTCAATGTTTGGTGAAACAACAAGAATTCTTGGTGGGAATTATGAAATCCCACAAAATTCCAATTCCAGAGGATCTATAAGTTGCCAAATAAAAATGTTCTTTCAGAATTTTCAAAGGCTATCCTCAAATCCCAAGTAACAATTCTAAACACACTAAACACAAAACATCTATTTCAAGAATGACTGAATTCTGGAATTAGCAGAGTTTGCTATTTCCCGTATTTATGGAATTATAAATTAAGGGTACAAAAATCAGCACCTCAGTGTGACAGTTTTGTGAAAACCCATGTCATACCAGACTGATTTAGGCCAATTCAGGCCCATCTCGACCTTGGAAAGTCACACGGTTGCCTTTTAAGAGTTGGAAAACACACCAATCAAACGATTTAACATATCACAATACAAGTTAAAAAAGGCATAACCTAATTTTAGAGAAAGTTTAACATTTCCTTCTAGGAAACAGGCACTCAAGGTTCAAAATGTGGCAACAAGCCAACTTCATGAATTACCAACCAATCAACTCATCTAAAACAATAGGGGGATTGGAATTAGGAAATAGCCATCTTTTCTTATTCGCAACAAAGGAAACAAGAAGAAAGAGATTGATTACACTGTAAAACATAATTCAAACAAGAAGAAATCAGACTTCTGAACTCGTACCTCGTATTCCAAGCGAATTGGCGGCTCGAGCCTGACAGCGGAACTCCCTTTGAGTCTCCCACAAAGCAAGCATCGCACGTCCAGACACGGAAAAGGAACCACCGCCTTCGCGTGATACTGTACGTCTGTACCCTTCGCGAGGTCCGGGACCTCTCATCAATTAGTATTTTTTTAAATAAATAATTATAATGATATAAAATAACTTCTTAACTGAGCATGTTTAATTTTTAAAATGTTAGTACCGTAGGTTGAACAAAATTAAGTTCTATACGTGTCTTCAATATAAAGATTTTCTCGAGTAGAAAATAATCACTATCAGCCAATGTATGTCGATAAAGTCATTTTTTCATTTTTTCAAATATATAAAAATTTAATGAATTGATGTAATATTATATTTTCAATTATTTATCTGTCAATATATTAAAATTTAGAAAAACATACATTTGCTAAATAATAAAAGAAATTCAATGCTGATAAAATATAATAGAAGAGTTTTTGTTTCAACTTCATTTATACCTCGTGTCTTCTTTATAGAGTTAACAAATATTATATCCGTGTTATCTTTTTTATTATGATAGTATTTGTCACGCCCCGACCCGACCGGTGGGCCCGGAACGCGACTGATTTTTTTTTTTTTAAAGGTAAGTAAACTAAACCACAAGCACTCTTAATGGGCCGGATCAACAGTTAGGCCCAGCGGTTACACATCAGCCCGTTAAGTGGACTCAAACATGTACCATATGCCTGCCCCAAAGACAAAGCAAAAACAACACAACAATAACATCCACTCATAATACGATCAACAGATACCAACATTGATTAATCAATCATAACATTGTCTAAAATGGCAACATAGCCGATTACAACATTTAAACATAAATTAAGTACCACATCCGGTACTTAATACAAAAACAACGGTTCCTAGAACCAACAAAAAGATCAGGGCATTCCTCTCCGGGGGAATCCCAAAACACTGCTTTAGCTCAAACGCCCTAAGCCTGAAAGAGAGGGTCCTCCTCCTCGGGTTCATCGCCTGAAAGGTGAGTGGTGTGAGCTAACTAGCCCAGTGAAGGATAATTAACAATGCACATTCAGCAAATAGTAAAACAGGTTAACAACAGTTAATATCACATGCTTGATAACAGTAAGCATAATCTCAAATAAGATAATAACATCATCAACTATCAATCACTGCCATTATCCACCGTAACGCCTGCCGACTACACTGAGACCAGTATTAAGTCCCGACACGGTCAAAATACATCCTTGCAAGTACATCTCCGGCTCTTAAACGTAACCGGTACTGACACCCTCAAGTCAGCAACTGACAATAGCATGGTCCGCCCATGGTCCAGTAGACATAAACCATCTCTCATATGGCCGATATTGGTTCAATAGCCCAGGTACGTGGAAGCAGTCTTACATACACATACGGTCAACACCGTAATATTAAATCATCACAGCACTCTTACCATAGTGCATCATGTATAGGCACCTGAGTGGGTTCATCAAAACCGAAACCACTCATTGCTCAATATAACACCTGTTTACAAAATCTGCAGAGTTAAGTTCCCTCACCGTGATCGTGTGGTTTCGCGGTCTCTGTCAAACAACATACAAGTGCGCAATCAATATACATATCAGATACGTACATATACGTAGTATTTGGAAATCACACGTTTTCCCACAAAATATCTAGGGTTCATGGAAATGAGTCTCCTACTTGGTTTCTAGCCTTTTTAAATCATCCACAAGATAATAATATAATAATAAAAAGGGGCTCAGTCCAAACTCATATTGTCTTCTGGGCATTGACCAGATTGACGTATTGAGTGAGGTCTAGATCCTCGGGTCACTTCTCGGTTGTCTTCTGGATAGGACCAGAGCTGACATTTTGAATAGGCCTCGAGGTCACCCAGTGCCCGACTATAGTGCCGGCCTGAAAGTGAATCACTCAGTTCCCGACTAATGTCGGACTGAAAGCGGATACAATAATATTTACACTATAAATAATAAGAGAAAGGGGTTAGTACAGTTTTATTTAACAAGGGGGGTATAAACCATCACATCACATAATCTAACGAAATAATAATTTTTTTTTTTTTTTTTTTGGGAATAAAATAATAATATTTAATTATTTAAATATTTATTCATTTTTTTTTTCTTCGGTGGGAACCAACATTTAAAACCATAAGCAACTATAATCTCAAAAAATTTTTTTTTTTTTTTTTTTTGGGAATAAAATAATAATATTTAATTATTTAAATATTTATTCATTTTTTTTTTTTCTCTGGTGGGAACCACCCTTTGAAATCATAAGCAACCATATTTTCAAATAAATTTTTTTTTTTTTTTGGGAATAAAATAATAATATTTAATTATTTAATTATTTAATTATAATATATATATATATATATATATATATATATTTTTTTTTTTTTTTTCCAAAGGAAACCAAACTTAAAAGCACAGCAACATTAAAACATTTTTATTTATTTTTTTTATTTTTTTTTTTTCATTTTTTTTTTTCCATTTTTTTTTTTTTTTCTCTTTCTTCTTCCTCTTCTTCTTCCCCGTTCACTGTCTGCAACAGACAGTGAACGGCCGGTGAACAGTAAAACCGAAAATGCCAAAAGGGGTATTTTCTGGACTCGGTTTTTACATCTGACCGGTCCGATGGATTCCTCCGGGAGTCCTCTTTCCATAGGGAGAGGTTTGGAGCTCTGAAACTCAGTGAGCCATCCGATATTAACACCGGAAGCTCACTGATACGAGGAACCCTAAAATTTTCCTTAAATTTTGAAATCGTTTTTCTCACTGAAAACAAAGCCAAATTCAAAAATTTTTGATTCAAAACCGATCGAAATTGAGAGGGGAATGCAGTGGTTACCTTGGTTTCGATTCCTGGGTTGAAAATCGGGTTTTTGGAAAATAATTTCCTCTAAGTTACTGTTACAAAAGAGGGTCGGCCGGCTGGGTTTTACACAGAGAGAAAAGGGAGAAGAGAAGGAAATTAATGGGAGTTTAAAACCGAAGGTTGAACCGGTTTTTATAGGGTTTTTCGGCCGGGAAATCCGGCACGGGCGATGGGACGCGACGACGGCGAATCGCCGGAAAATCGGGCAGCAGAGCACGCCGCACGCGGCTGACCCTGCTACAGGTTTTTGGTTTTTTGCAAATCAGCCCTCCAAGTTTCCAATATTTGCAAAAAGGGCCCTATTTTGATAAAAACCTGATTTTTAACTAAAACAGTAATTTCAAAAGCTCAAAAATTTAATCCAACCTTATAGATAAGTTGGGTTTTAAAAATCTTAATCATCATAAAAATTTCAGATTTTAACTCTTATTAAAAATCATTTATTTAAATAAAATTCATATTTTACCCATAATTACTTAATTAAACAAATGTAAAAATAACTAATTTTTAAATCTTATTTTGAAGTGAAATGAAATATCTAGATCATTTTTAAAATGGTCTACCACCAGTTACCCTTTTCTGAATTTATCTTGTTCCCGAAATTATTTAAAATAATTAAAACTCCTTTTCGGGGTTTTGACGGGCGATATTTAAATATCATTTTCTGAAAATAATTTTATTTTAAAATCAGAAATGTAAATCCTTCATTAAGGAAAACATTATTCACCAATAATATTCACAAAATCACACAATTTATAAAAATATACACAAGAAGTGGTAAATTACCAAAATGCCCCTCTAGCTCGACGAGCTAAATCACTGAGTTTTCGGGCTCAGATCGGGCCAAACTTGGGCTTTCCTCGAAGCCCTAACCAAAAACTTCAAGATCAACCGGTTAAACATGATTAACGAGCTAAAAACTCGCCTAATCTGGGGCAGGGTATTACAGTATTTTAAATCATTCCAATTTTTAACCTAATTTGCATGTTTAATTTAAGGAAGTCTAAAGTCCAAACTTAAACTAAGACCAAAGCAAATGATAGTGATGAGATTTAGCATTTCTTATTTCTTCTCTCATATCCTATCCAATGCTTATTTTTTCAAGAAAAATAATTTCATAAAAAAATTATATTGAGATTCTATTCATATTATCCAATATTTTAATTATTTGCATCAAAATCTTTATTTTATAAATAAAAAATAAAAATATATCTTGGTGAGAAAAGAAAACTTCTATTTATTCTCTCAATAAAAATTTTATCCCCTTCAAAAAATAGATTCCTTAAAAAGAGAAAAAAAATACCATATTTTTTTTTTTTGAATTAATGTGTAGGAAAACACGAGATACCCAGCGTAAAACTCCCACGGGTGAGTTACTACCCCTAAGGCACACCAATGTTAAACCATAGAGACTCAAACCCGCAACAAAAATACCACATTTCTTTTAATATTGACAAGAACCCTCATTCCATAAAAGAATAAAGAAATAAGCTCATTTTTTTTACTTTGAAAAATAACAAATAGTCCTTTCGCAAACATTTTAACATCTGTAATTGTGAGGTTGGAACTTGGAATTCATGGATGAAAAAAGAAAAGGCACACGAGGGTGATCTTCTATTTCATTTTTCTGTTAGTAACCATGAAAAACGTAAATCTATTCTCGTGCATATGTATTTCACACACATCATATTGTAGCCTTACAAAGAGATTAAACACAAAACTCATCTATTAACAAGCTGAATTTTTATTTAAAGTCTAAAATTAGATAAAACAAAATAAACAATAACAATACAAAATATCTTCATACCAATTCCTAGCTATGTGAATAATAATAATAATGATAATAATGACAACAAAGATTACAACCACAATAGTAATAATAACCTTAACATGTGTCATGTACAGAGACAGTTGTCAATCCTCAAAAAAAAAAAATATAGAAAATTATATGCATAAATCATGGTATTAAAAATAAATTAATATTCTCTAATGATTAAATTAACAATAAGAAGGAAATAAATATTCTTTTAGTGGGAACTGGGAACACACTTCTTTTGTCCATTTTAGTTGAAATGAACCGAAATAGACTGAAACTATTGAGATTGACCGAAATGAACAGAAGCTAAGACCGAAAAATTACAAAGGGGCGCTTCAATTTGTACACATGCCAAAACAACGTTGAAACAAAACAAAATTGACTACAATGCAATATATCCTATCAGATAGAATCTCGAATTGTGAAGAACATTACAATTAAAAAAAAATAAAGTTTAAACATGATTGAAAGCTATTCAATCTAAATATATTAAAATTAATCACCATCTCACCATTTATTTTCACTTATTAATATATAATAGTTAGAAAGAACCTTTTGGTCTTAAATTTTGAAAAACCTAGAATTCTTCATTCAATATGATAAGGCTTACTAACATATAATACAGCATGTTAAAATTAATTTTTTGTTACAGTTTTCTAAGTTGTTTTAGACTTAAATTACTAATTTACCCTTTATTGTCATTTTGAGAGCTTAGAAGACCCGTCTCCTATTATCTGATTAAAGCAAATCGCATGTAAATATTTAGATCCTTTCAACGCACACATCAAATTGATCCAGAGAATTTAAAATGAGGGGCAAAATAGTCATTTCAAGAAAAACGAACCCACGTAATGACAAGATAACAACCTTCATTATGCTGCTAAGTATCTTTTATACGATCACTCAAAAGTGCCTCGAGAACTTATGCTCATACACCAAAGAGAAATATCTACACCACATAAGTTCACTCAATTCTCTTTTAAAAGAGAATATAGAGTGCGCTAAACACAACTTTAGTGCAGAGATGAAAATGAGTTGGCATATTTTTTTTTTTGAAGTAAAGACAAACGATTTCATTAATAAAAGGTACAAGGAACAATGCAACAATTAAAGCAGTCAAAGTGTAGGAGATCTATGCTATATAATATGGTTGCCCAAATCAACCCAATTTCCCATATGAATCAATTTGTAGAGCCTAGCTAACCCCAAGATTTTCTTTACTGCTCTAGACTCTAGTGCTTTTTGAATCTGGAATTATATCATAAGACATTAAAAACAGTTATTAAAATTTCTGAGGCCCTAGAAACAATGCTGTCCTAACCTCAACTAATTTCAAAATTTACAAGGACCTACATGGTCTGACAGTAACATTGATTGAAAAAAAAAAAAAAAAAGAGAGATGGGAGGGAAAGAAACAAGAATTCAAATTCCAACAGCAAGATTCCCCTGCCATCAAGCTTCTCCAAGAGAGAGCCTAATCGTACAATTTTGTAGGAATACTACAGGCACAACAGAAACAAAATAAAAACGGCACGAGCAATGCAAGGGAGAGGACTAAAATTCCCCGACTCGCCACACGGCAGTGCCCATCACGACAGATCTTTGAGTACTCCTGCAGATGAAACTTCTCCAGTGTTTTCAATACCCTCCCATGGGTGGCATACCGTATGCAGCCATTGGTGGCATTCCCATACCCATTGGTGGAGGGGGTTGAAAACCGCCACCCAAGCCCCCCACTGGAGGAGCTGGCAGAGCAAGCGGAAGCAACTGTGCATACATGTTCTGCAAAATGGTAGCAGCAGACAAGTCATGACAAGCACAGCAACAGAACTACAAAACAAATGCAGAGTCCTTAAATTGTGAAGTACCCTTTTAGCACCAGTACTAACAGTTGATCACTCAAAATATGTAGAACCACTTTGGCAGGTTGGAGTTCTTAAATGGAGACACTTGTGGGATTTCACAGTTCCCACCTAGAATTGCATGCTTTGTTAACAGTGGAACCATAATGGGGATACAAGTTTTCAATTCCATGGTTTAAGTTGTTATTTTAGAATGCTAAACTGAACAAAACTTTAATTGTACAATTCTTATGTATCCAATAATTCCAAGTTCATCACACATAAAATGGATATTGCAGAAATTCTTAAAATCCAGAGTAAGCAGAATTTGCTAATTCCAGAATATCAGGAACTACAAATTCTACAGAAATTTCAGTAAATAGTGTACAAGTTTACTAGTGGATATATGATTGTCATCATCAACAACTAATATCCCATCTATCTGGAGACTTGTGGAAATATGATACTGTCATCAAATGCATCCATGTTATAAAACTTGCAGATTAGTGTGGATTTTGGGAAAGAATGTCGGGTGTTTGGTGCAACACTAGAAACACAGAAGCTTGAGCATGTGTAGATCCAGCCCCACCCAATATCCCATAGTTGGCTTAAGTAACAAAGTGTGCAAATCCAAGTTATCCATCAGGTCAGTCCAGTTATCTGTGAGAGACCCTGCTCCAAAAAGCAGACTTGGTTAATTAGCCAATTTCAATTTCACTCAACAAAACCCATAATGGCATAGGGATATCATCTGGTCATAATGCTTTTTCACCATTTCCGCTAAGGGTTTCTTTGCCTTTTTTATATATATTTAGAGGAGGGTGCAGTCACAATTTTTTTTCCTAAGAGCTACAAGTAAATTTTATGGAACAAGAACAAATAAGTAACAAAGATGGAAGAAGTAACCAACACAGAATAAAAAAAAAAGAAGAAGAAAGAGATTTAACCCCATAAAAATAAAGGAGGAGAATAAACTTTTCGAAAAAAATAAAATAAAGAACAATAGATGGAATCCCAGATTCCGCTGTCAGGCTCCAGCTGCCAATTCCCTTGGAATACGAGGTACGAGCTCAGAATTCTAATTTCTTCTAGTTTGAATTCTGTTTTACAGCATAATCAATCTCTTTCTTCTTGTTTCCTTTGATGCGAGTAAGAAAAGATGGCTATTTATTAATTCCAATCCCCCTATTGGTTTAGATGAGCCGATTGGTTGGTAATTCATGAACATACTGAAGTTGGCTTTTTGCCACATTTTGAACCTTGAGTGCCTGTTTCCTAGAAGGAAATGTTAAACTCTCTCTCATCTATCTAGAACTTCATCTATTATTCTTTATTTATTTATTTTGAAAAGTCTATTCTCCTCCTTTCTTTTTATGGGGTTGAATCTCTTTCTTCTTCTTTTATTCTTCAGTGTTGGTTACTTCATCCATCTTTGTTACTTATTTGTTCTTGTTCCATAAAATTTTCTTGTGGCTCTTAAGAGAAAAAATAGTGACTGCACCCTCCTCTAAATATATATAGGAAAGGCAAAGAAACCCAGAGCGGAAATGGTGAAAAAGCATTATGACCAGATGGTATCCCTATGCCATTATGGGTTTTGTTGGGTGAAATTGAAATTGGCTAATTAACCAAGTTGTTTAAGACTTCTGGAACCCAAATTCTATGGGTGCGTAAGACACGCTCAAGGGATCAACCTGCATGATCCCATCCATTGCATGGATGACACATGAACCAAATCCATACATTTCGTTGCATATGAAAGAACCAAAGAAAGCCTCTCATGGTTCAGCAAACCACAAGAATCAAACCAGTGGTTTTAACCTTATAGAGGTAAGAACTCGAGGAGTAAAATCACCAAGACAAAACAGAGTGATACATGCCAACACGTAGGTGAGTGTAAGGACATGAGCACCCGAACCATTACTGTAAAGGGTCACAAGAGTTCTCTGAGTGTACCTGTTGGGCAACTAAATCCTTATCCTCTTTCTCTTTGCTTTTCACTTCTTGCAATGCATCAAGCTTATCCTTCACCAGTTCATCTACTTTGCTTGTGTATTCACGGATGAACTGCATTAGTTGTTCAAGTAAGAATTGATTAGTCAATAAAAGATTAACTCATAAAGGGATACAATCAGAAGCAATCTGGCCACCCACCTGCAGAAGGTATGGGAAAGCAAAGTCAATCATGTTGTTCATCCAAGCAAGCTCAAGAGCAATATCAGGCCGGATCAAATCATAGCAAGTGAATAAACATGAAGCAAAGCACTCTTTCTTCCCCTGCATACATATCACAACCATTGTACAAATCTCAATAAACCATAATAGTCAGAAACATGCAAAACATTTAATGATGATAAAAAAAAGGTGGAAACTATGAAATAGTTTTGAAAATACTGAATGCCAGGGTAAAGTAGATTTGTTTTGGGTTAAAGATGTCAAGGTAAGAACAATAGCATCAATCGAGTCATTTCTGTAGAAAAATCAACCTATAACAAAGAAAAATCTATTTATTAAATACCTGCTCAACGAAATAAACCAATAATTCCTCAGATAACTCGCGGTCTCCAGACTGAGAACAAGTCTCCATGGCATCTCTGTAGAGGTTATCCTTCTTTGACAATGCAACTGATTGCCTCCATCTACCTGCCTTCTTGTATATATAAGCAGCTATCCTTCTCATCTCAAGAAGTTCATGTTTCTCAACCTGTTTATTCGTAGCAGTTTTAAAGGTTCCATGGATGAATGCACATGGGGTAAAACAGAAATAAAAAATCATAAAAAGAAAGAAATGGGAAACCTAGATGATTACCTTCTGTGCAAGGCCAATTTGATCAAAGTTGTCATGCATGTCAATTGATTCTCGTAATCTGTCATAATCTTCCTCTTCAACATACATTTCATTAAGAGCCTCATTCACTGCAGCCACATTGCTACTCTGTACAGCAACCAAATATGGCTTCACAATATGCAAATTCCCTGCCTGCAAAACCAATACATGCCATAAGAGGAAAGTAAAATAATTATTATGAAACCAACAACCAATAGAAGTCAAACATGAGGTTGGAAAAAGAAAATTGGGACAAGATGGCAATTCCAAAGTGACGAGTCTTTTTTTTTGAGAGGTGACATTAAAATTTCATTAAAAAGGAAGAAAGTACAAGACAGCAGATGAAAACAAAATAAAAACAGAAATGGTCTAAAAGGATTAGACCAAAAACAAAAAAAAAAATAAAAGAGCTACAACAAACAAGAACCAGAAAATGAACAGTTGGGAGCCCCTAGATCCCAACTCTCAAAAACAAAGGACTCCAAAAGCCGAATTGTTGATCCAAAGTCACGAGTCTCTTAAGCTTCATCAAATAAATCTGTACATCAAACTCAAAGCTTGTTCAACACAACATTAAGTGTTTAGACTTCCACCCCTTGGCACCAGATACTACCCTTGAAGTGACTTTTTACGACAAATTAGACTGTCATAATTTATTTGTCTTACTATCCACTGCATTAAGGTAGGTTACAAGAAAGGATGCCAGAATGTATGGAGCTTTTTGTACATTTCATATGGTTGATTTTTAAGTCCAAAAACTCAGGCTTTACATGATTAATTACATAACTGGTAATTCTGTTAAAAAAAGGCAGTAACTTTTGTCTAGGGTACTTCTGCATATATGTCTTGCATCTCAATGGAAAAGATAAAGATATATCATGTAAAGTAATTCATTTAATGAATGTTTAAACAAATGCATTGCTCAAATGTTGGTTGGCCACTATTTCAACCATTCATGAGAAGGCAGTCATTATTCAATTGATGTCAGCAGCTAACTAATAAAAAGCCTCCAGAATACAGCTTCGAGGACAAAATACATCAACAAGGGGATAAATTATTAACATCCCAAATAAAGGGTATAAGAAATGCACCTTGCGCATAATATCAACCACACGGGTGTGATCCACTTTAGTCGCAAGAACATGGAGGAGATCATTGATAAGGTCTGGGTGCTCTTGTAAGTAGAAGTGCACTGCCTTGTAGTAAAGTTCTACATTAGCCACCTTAACAGCGACATCCTTAAACTGCATATGATCCCATGCTTCAGGTGAATGGTTCATAATTGTGGTAGCAGCATTGTCAAATTCGTCATATTGAATGTATAGATAAGTAAGCTCCTCCCAATGTTGCTGTTCATCACAGACACGGATAAGCTTTGGAATGTTCAGACGTGTGGAGAATAACCTAATGTGCTCCATAAGCTTGTCATGACGATATCTTGCATATAAGATCCCCAATTCTGTAAAGATGCCCATGTGTGCCCGTTCCAGTCCCAAGCCACTTTCCATAAGGGAGATTAGTTCATTAAAGAACCCCCTGTTTTGATAATAGTCACTAACTTCTTCAAGGTCATCCACCTGAGGTTTATGTGTCAATACAAGGAGTATGAAAGTCTATAAAAAACCACTGACAATAAAAGATAAACTGATTCTTTTTCTTTATTATAAGACAAAGATGAAAATGAGTTCATGAGTTACCTGTATAATGATGTTGAGACCACAAATTTGAGCCAAACGAAACTCCTCTGCATCAACACAAGCAAAGCAAACTTCCTTCCATGTCTTTGAGCTGCTGGCCTTACGAGCAGCATCAACTGCACCTTGGAACTGTCTCAATTTCACAAGAGTACTGGCAAGTTTTGACCAATTTGAAATAAATGTAAATATGATCTTTGCGGCTTCATAAAGGGCTTCATCATAGAGGCGATCACCCACAGTTTGAAGATTTGCAACATTTGGTGTGAGAATAAAATCTTCAATTTCAGCAAGCCTATCAATCTTCGCATATGCATATATGAGCTCACTGTCTACCTTGGGCTCTTTAATCTTTTGCCTAACCATAATCAGGTACTTGACCAAGTCATGGTATACATTAGCAGCCTCAGCTGCCTTAATGACATCAAGGAACTGAGTAGTATCATCCGCACGAATAAATGACTCAATTGCATCACTAACTAGTCCCTCCCTAAGTTGGGCTTTGGCCACTTGGCTCCATACAGAATCCTCTTCAACTCGGAATGCAAATTCAACTGCACGTTCAATGCTCTGAATATTATCCAACAACACATTCACTGCCTGTACGTTCAAGTTGAATTTTTTGAATATTGCAAATGCCTCCTCATATAGTTCTCCCTCAACAGCAACCTCACCAACTGCAGGACCATCAAAATTGTCAAGCCGGTTAACATAGTCCATCACCCTTGACTTGTCTGCTCTAATAGCTGTGAGAATTAGCAAGTTCTGCAAGTTCGAGTTTCCACTGAATGCAGAATTTTGGAGCACAATCTTCTCAAGAAGTTCAATGAGCTCATGCGGAAGATCGGCAGTCATAAAAGCTTTGACTGTCGCAGATACCTGCTCTGGGCTCTTGCTTTCAGGTAAAGCTGTTGATACAACTTGATCAATAAGCTGCCGCCGATATTCATTCTCAGGATTTAGAACCTTTTCCCACAGGTCAGAATCCATCCTCTCCACGACGTATCTGAGAAGGATCAAATTTTAAAAATATTAAACTTCTTAGGAGTCTCTTTCCGAAAGCAATCAATCTTGTGAAGTCACCAACAGTCATCCAAAAACATAGACATACCTAGCCTGAAGTTTGAACAGTGAATTTTTATTGGTGACATTGATAAGTTCATCATCACACTGGCCTCTCCTGTAAGCAACGACTGCAAGAGTGGGATCCCTCTTCTCACAGTACTTACCAACAACACGCGAATCATAGTAAGGATTGGTGGTTAGGAAGTGTTCCGGATTATTATTGCTGTCAATAATAATTTTTCCAAGAGCATTGTGCACATGAACATCTTGGCTCCCTTCACTCACTAGATGTTCTAAGAACTGTGTGAGCAATCGCAGGCGATTCCTACAATTAATGAAACAGAAGTAGTCAACTCTCACAATTGGTAAGGCAGAAAATGAGTTACTTATTTCAAAGAACCACCCTACATGTATACAAGTAGATGCATAAACATGTGCTACATGCATGTGCTAAGGTAAAGGTTGAGCAAGAAAGAAGCTGCCACATGCTTATGTGCTGCATTGATCAACAAAAGGAGATAATGGATAGCATAGATCACTATCAAGAAACCAACCTCTTTTCACACTCCTCAACTAGAGGCTCAACAGGGAGCAGAGAGCGGACAGAAAGAATTAGACCCTTAATGAAATCTTCTGGACACTCATCATCAAGAAGCTGACCCACCACTAAAGGAGCATTCCCTGGATTGACCTGTAAAGCCATGATATGAGACAAAAACCAATACAGAATAGTATCTTAAATGCTGAATGCAGAAACAAAATTATGTTATAATTCGCCAAAATTTAGGTGCCACTACAGGTTAAATGGAAGAGAGAACTTATTTTCAATGTGTAGAAAATACAACAGTAGGTAAAAGCGTCATTAAAGCTGTGTGCTGTGCTTGGGAATCAGAAATTTCAGTATAAGCTCCTATCAATGGTTATGGCATAGGTGATAGAAACTTGAAGAGATACTGGTCTACATTTCAAGGATGAAGAAGCTTCCAAAAAAAGTTTTTAAAAGATCAAGGATGAAGAAATGTGGCAGTGCTACCAGACAAATTGCAGGGTAGGGTCAGAAAGTTTACTAACGAAAGAATGGTTTCAGAACAGAATGCAGAAGAATAAGTTGAAGAAGGAAGGGGGCTAGGGGAAAATAATATGAAGTAATATTGACAGAAATCAAAGAAGAAAAGGAGTTGAAGGGATCATTACTAAAAAAGTGTCCAAGGGGCAATTTTGATTCCAAAATGGACATCCAAAAAGAGAATGTAAGAGACCCAGGCAAGAAAAAGATGGGGGATCAGGAAAAAAAAAAGGGTCCGGAAATTCAGAGTTAGATATTCAATTTACATAGATTATAGGAGTTGAAATGCCACTCATGTCTCAGGACCTGATTGATGAAGTTTGGGAAATGTGACTGGGTGTGGATATCTCTCTGGGAGATTCTGGAAATTTGATCACAAACTAATATGCTAGAGTAGTACAAAATACGGAGAAAGGATACTTTAGGGTTGGTGGAGGACGGTAGGAACACTACTGAAGAACACTGAAGAATGAATTGCAACAGAAGGAACTAGAAATCTGACTGAAACTGGATAAGAAGAATTGTTTTTTTTTTTCTGAAGGTACTGGATAAGAAGAATTGTTATCTTTGGTAAGAGAATTGTGGAAGGTGTTGATGCAAAATTACGTGTGGAAAGAGTTTTTATATATCTAGCAAACAACATACCTGAAACCTTTTTGTTGATGAGCAGTTGTTTCCTTTTTTTTTAATCCTATTTTGGTGATTTTGGGATGCATATTTCATACAGAATGCCTCCTATACGACCATGTAGTTGTTACAATTTTCTTTGTGCAATATATGAATTCTCCTTTCCCAAATCCCAAATAATGATAACAACAACATTATAAAGGATAGCGTTTTCAAGGACCTTACTTTCTGAACATAGCCTTCAATGTATCGTAGCATATTGTTTGTGTACAAATAGTGAGTCAAATCAGGTACAAATCCAAAACGATCACAGACATTTATCAACGGGCGTGCATCAGGAAGCTTGGCTTCCATCAAGAAGTTCTTTGTTTTCTCAGGATCATAGAAATTTGATTCTCTTGTTACCCTTTCAACTTCTTTGATTTGGCCAGTTTTAGCAGCTGCCTCTATGTATTTGAAATGTATATTAGGATCCTCACTGCAAAAGCATACAAAACCAAGTGAAGAAATAAATCAAATGATATAACCTTAAAATGAAGAGCTTCCCCAACAAAAGGAAAGGAAGTACCTGGAGCTCAAATATGAACCCAAGAAAAAGTAGAGTCCTTCATATGACTTGAATTGCTCAAAGAGTTTAATACATGCATCCACTCCTAATTGATCTGAATATTCTTTTGCAACCTGTCTCAGAAAGTCAGTTGTAAATAACTGGCCAGCTGTGTAACTGAAAAGCAGAATAATTCAAAAGTGGAGAAGCCCTTACTTGAACAATTATCTGAAGATTTCCACGTAGGTTTACCAATAGAAGATCTTTCATGCATTCCAATGCCCAATCTCTTGACAGAGTTCCAAAGAACTCTACCAGTGCCTGGAAAGTTTGAGAAAATAAATAAATAATTGTACCGTTCATAGAACACTTATAGAATGTTAAATAACAAGTATTCTGAAGCAAACCTGTGGCTCAATGGCTTGAGTATTCACAATTACTCGTTTCATATCTGCCAGTTCAGTGTAATGCTGCATAAAAACACAATTGAATCACATAAATAAACATGTTAAAAAGAATGAACTCTTACAATATTTCAAAGTGGGTGATAAAGTTTGACAATATTTCAGAATAGGTGATGTTTACAAGATTTAAAAGTGAATGATGGCTGTAGCGTCCCCCCTTAGATCGCCTAAGTAGTGAATTGAATTCAAAGGGAAAAATTACTTCAACTGAGGCAAGTTACTAACATAAATTCAGAATATAGCAGAGGAACTTGCTCCCATAGAGATCAAAATCGATATCTAAATCGTTACTTGCCCCCCACCCCCACCCCGCCAAAAAAAAAA